>CAXAMN010022651.1:188737-225804 GCA_963970005.1 Durusdinium trenchii | reverse complement strand
ATTTGTCTCCCAGCTCTGGGCTGCGTGTCGCTTGCAATCCTTTACATTTGTCTCCCTGTGTTCACATTTGTCTCCCAGCTCTGGACTGCTGTGGCCGCCTCTGCCTTGCAATCCTTGTCTCCCAGTTCTGGACGTCTCAAGCTCTAGTTGCAGAGTGTTCCGGTTTTGAAAACCACAAACTGTTTGGGGCCTATGGTGGTGTATTTTTTTGTTTTCGAACAATTGTAACTACTATAGCAACTCTTTTGTGGCCTCCTCTACAAAAATGCTGCTTGACTACTGCATGACATGATGTGGTTGCGTGTGAACCCAGGAAAGGGCAGGAGAGTCGCAAGGGCGAGAAAGAACATTTTCCGCCCTGTGCTGGAAAAAACTTTGAATGGAAGTTGAAGAGGTAAGCCACCCACAAGCTCAGATCCTCAAGATTAAACAAAACTAGAAGCAAAGGGCATCGCTACTAGGAGCAAGGACGCTACTAGGGGCTCCTGGCCTTACTACTAGGAGCAATGTTCGCTACTAGGGGCTCCTGGCATCGCTACTAGAGACTAGAGATGCAGGGGTAACTTTGAGTCGTCAACACGACCGTCCACGTATTGACATAGTCGAAGTTCAGTGAGTTTGCTTGTGTTTTTGCAGACTAAACCGCTTCGAACCTCAAAACTAAACCGCTTCAACAGCAGAGAAGCTTCCTCAAAATCTAGAAACCAAATCATTGGTTCGAGCGCTTCTTCGAGGAGGCTCCCCTGCGTCCAGTAGCTAGGAGCGTTCAGTACCTTAATTATGTAGGCACGCACTTAAGTAAGTAGTAGGGGGGGCAGAGCGGGCATTAAAAAAGGACAAAGAGAACAACCGACAACTTATATATTCAAGTATAAACGCCTACTTATTCAAGGAATGGGCGGGTTGAAAAAAAGTCAGACCTCTTGGGAGAAGCTGAGGCTTTGACTACCGAGACTGTGCCTTGCGCTTCTTGGGTCGCCGTGGCCCGGCTGTGTGCAGTTCTCGACCGACGGGTGCTCGACCGACTGGTGTGGCCAATGCCTGGCCACATCGAGAGTTTGCCACATTGGCGATGCGGCAACCGTGGGCGTGTGGCGTTCTTTGTCACTTTGCCGTAGCATTTGCTCAGCTGGCTGAAGCATATGTTCAGCATACTGTTCATAAACATTCCAAGAGGATAAAGCCAAAGCTGTCCCAGGACCAGGTGCGGCTCATCAAAGCTGCACAAACTGAAATCCTCTTGTCAGAAGCCATCTTTGAGGCTGAAGATATGACGCATCCGGAGCAAGTGCAGGTGACTTGTTCTTTGGTTAGGGCATTCCCTATATTTTTCTTGCTCTCCAAATTGTCTGGGGTCGATACGCAGTTCTCACAGATTGGCAGCTTGGAGGTGCAAAAAGACGACTCAGTTTCGAGAATTCCAAATCAGCCGCCACCACCTACTTTAGCTAAACTTTGCGATCGCCTTGATTCTGGTGTGCCGTCTCAAATGTCTCAACGGTTGACAGTGGCAGGAAGTCATTTGATATATGGTTTGCTTCATGCAGTTGGAAGCCTTTTGGATTTTTTTGGCGTAAAGTGGTGGATGTCTTCTGGAGCTTTGCTGGGCACGTTGCGAAATGGTGGGCTGCTACCGCAGGACTGTGATGTGGATATTGCACTTTGGCGGCCCGATTCGCACCACCTCGTATCTCCTTCTTTCAAAGCAGCGCTGGCTGCTGCCGGTATTTTGGCATATCACATGCCGATTTATTTTCAGTATCGTTTTTGTATGGTGCAGGTGCCAGCTGCAGCTGATGTTCGAAGTGTGCAAGGCGGCCTTGCCTGCCATTTGCCTTATATTGACGCGCACCTTGCAGACGTAGCTTTCAACGGGAATGAAGCATCGTGGCACTATATTCATCGCACGGATTTGCAATATGCGCAGAGCTTCCCTTTGAAGGGCATCTTAAAGCGCGAGCGAATGAGGTTTGGAGAGCTTGAAGTTTGGATTCCAAAGAAAGAGTTTGCTGAAAGATATCTCAGCCAAGTCTACGGAGATGATTGGAGAACCGCTCTGCGTGACCGACGCGGACATCTCATTGCCAACTTGACGATGGATGACTTCCACGGCTTCATCGCCCGGCCAACTGGTCCATTACGAGATATCCTCCAAGAGCACTTTGGCCATTTAGTATGGCCTCCAACCTATTACTAGCGATGGCCTCCAACCTACTAGCGCTGGCCTCCAACCGAATTACTAGCGTTGGCCTCCCATAGTCTGTGGAGGGTGAACTTGTAGCTTTATTGTGGCTGTGTCCACCACTTCGTGTCAGGCAGCGTATGATCGGGAATTTGCTTCCGGGAGCAGCGGTGACCTGCAACAAGGACTGTGACCTGTAGAAGCGTCGCGTGGCCAGAAAAGGGGGGCTCTTGTTCTCCCACGTGTTCTCATGCAGACGTCATGCATTTCACATTGCCAGATTGGAAGAATCCGATGTCCTTTCACAGACCCAGACCAGGCCGCTATGATGCGTTTCATGCATCCTGGATACATGGCACGAGCCCAAGCGCTGGCTGTTTAGAAGTCACAGTGTGCAGTGACCACGGTGTTCTTGGTCAGGCCATGATGCAGCAGCAGATGTGGATGTCAAAGCCTTATTGCACAAACGCGTGAAGCACCAAACTGATACCAAATTGATACTGCCAGACATGTTTTCCTTTTCTTAAACCTTTAAACTTCAGACCTCTCATTTTATGTTTTTTCTCATTTCTGAGTGTGGTCAGTACAGCACTTTCCGCAAAGAGATAGCCATGTAGCCTTTATCAAAACAGTTGGTCGCGTCTGAACGACAAGTCATAAGTCAGCCGCCTTGCCTCATAAAACCACATTACTTCATTCACCCAGGCCCAGGGTGAAGAAATCTAAACAACATATATCTAGTCGTGCCCTGTAAGGCCTCATTTGATGGGCGTGCCGTGGCGCTCTCAAATATTATAAAGTGCTTCAATGCAAGCACGATTTCGAGCAACCATTTGCGCAACACCAAGGTGGGCATCTGTTCCCAAGAAAGCATCGCGCGGCTTGCTCAAGTGAGATTGGATGAGAGTTCTCCGAGAAGCAGGATGTGCTGCATATGCTTGAATGGGCAAACTGAGCAGCAAGGCAAAGGGTCTTCGAGCAATAGCCTCAGATCCGCGCCGTGACAAGAAAACCACCGCTTTTAGGTTGGAGGCCATCGCTAGTAGGTTGGAGGCCATCGCATTGCCGTGAAGGCTAGGGAGAGCACATAGTCTGCTGAGCTTCCTCGGAAGACTCGCTGAGGCTATAGCAGCGATTCCAGCGAGAGATCAGGAGCGCCCACACATGCTCACTTGTGGATTCCATCTTGTTAGTAGAAGGTGTGGAAATGCAGTCAGTGATTGTGGTTGAATGCTTTTTGTTGAAGGATCGCCTCTTTAGAGATGTTCTAACCGTTTGGAAAACTATGCCAGCCTCTTTGCACCTTGACCTCGACAAGTGAAAGCAGTGCAACGCCTGAAGGAACCAGGTGGCCAGCTGCGGCGCCGCAACATCTACCTGGTCCAGATGTAGAGGAGAAGAAAAACACGGGGATCCAAACCAAGAAGCAATTCAGTAAAGTGTATCAACAAATAAGTTTAAGGCAATCTTTTAAGCAATTCAGTTCTTACAACTTGGTCAACTTCAACATTGTTTGTGCGAGACTGGAGATTTGCTGAGGCAAAGATGTGTTTTTCTTTGTACGAAAAAACCACCTGTATTTAGGTTGGCGTTGGACCTGAGCAGAACAAAATCTGCGGGGCTGATCGAAACGAAACAGACATTTAGCAATGTCCTCCCTGTGCCCAGCGACTTGCAAACCACTGAAGATAGATTCTTGATGGTTTTTGCTTATATTCGTTGTATTCTTCTGGTTGATCGGTTTGACCTGGCTGGCTTCAACAAGTTGGAAGGGTTTGGAGGAGGAGGAGGAGGAGGAGGAAGCGCTCCCCCCATGCAATTGATCCTTGGAGTTGGCTTGCTTCGATCTTGCTTCGATCTTGCTTATCCAAGAATGGGAGGAAGGAGGGGGTGCTGCCAATCCAATGCAGTTGTGGGAGCAAGAAACAACCCCGGAATGCAAAACAGTTTCCAAGGGCGCTGCAGCAGTGTGTGATGAGAACAATCAACACGTATTGGCAGGGCCAACAACCGTCCTAGGAATGCAGAAATTTCAGGAAAGACGCACAGCAACGTGAGAACATGAATGGTTAATGGATGGGAAAGAATAAAAGCAGAAAACTTGCTATGGCTGAACTTATGGAAATCAGAAGAAATCAGAGGTCGCACAAGAATCAAATTGACGAAGAGATTGTGGCTCTTGGCGTGTTTCTAATTTTCGATTCGCTTACTCTTGGGCTACCTCACGTGGTTATTCTATGGATCTTCGCTCCTGTAGTGGAACAGATGGGTTGAACGGTTGAACTCATTGTTGGAACAGCTGCCACAATGTGAACTTTGTAGATTTGTGCTCCTTTCTGCAGTCGAAAAAGAAAGTCCAAGAACAGATCTCGAAGAAGTCAGCAAAATGGGTATGTAACATGGTATCTACAGCCAGCTACAGCCGAACTTGATAATAGCATTTGGATGTTCCATTGTTTGCTCCACAGTAATTCGCGAAGACATCCTGACAAGGCAGACCCCAACCCACACTCTGTCACTTTGTTTAGCCAAGAGCAAAGGCACGTCTTAGTTCCGTGGCGGAAGCCTGTTTCAGAAAAGCACACAACCTCGAAGGGGACATGCCCCAGTGACTCAGTACCCTTCGTCAGTGTAGCGGTCGAAATTAGAGGTCAAAACACCATGCTGGATGCACGTGCGAATTTGGAGGCTTTCTTGGGCCAGGATGTGGAGGCTGAGGCAATGCTGTCAAGTCCGTTGTTTCACATTTTTTCTTTGTCATCGCTAGTAGGTTGGAGGCCATCGCTTTTAGGGTGACTTAGGTTTCTTTTGCTACTAGGTTGGAGGGAAGGCATTCTTCCTTTGTCAAGTCTTTCCGAAGTTTGCAGACCTTGCAGCTTTTCAGCAACAATAGGCTCAAGTGTGCAAGTAGCAACTGATTTTTGTTGCAATGTAGTTGACGGAGCCTTCATATTCAACTTTCTGCTATGTTCACACCATTTCTGTCACCTTTCGGGTTATGGAACATAGTGCTTGACTCCACAGACAATACTGCCAATATAGAGTCCACTTGATTGGCGTTGGTCCAGCGCCTTTGTTGAGGCGAGGGTCTGAGGATGTTTTCCCTCCAACCTCATAGCAAAAGGAACCTAAGTGCAATGGCCTCCACCCTAATAGCAATGGCTTTGTTTGCTTTGCTTCAAAACACTTCATGCTTTCATCCATTTGTTAAATATGTGAATCTCTAGAAACTGCCCCTTTTTGACGTGAGGCAAATGGGGCGTAAACGCCATGCAATTGGTGCAGGCGATGCAACTGAGTGGCGCTTAGATTGAACATTGAACTTTCCGGGCAGCCAACTGAATTTTGCACGAGTTTCAGTTCAGATTTTGGTGGGGGGTGCTGAAATTGTACTGTCATGGAAGACAAGAAAGAGGCTGGGTCTGGATAGACAACTGTAGCAAAGCTAAACCATAAACCACAAACATGTAGTAGTAAGTGAGCTTGATTTACTAGTAAATTTTGTACTTTCACTACTTACTACTGTGATAGACACCCGCGCGCCGAAATCACACTTGGCAAAGTGTGAAGGAGTCAATTCCCTGTAGTTTTGCTATGTTGATGGTGATTTGTGAGATAATGAGAACCAATGAGCCGTCCCACAAATTGACACATGAGTCCTTATGGCAAATGGCGGGGATCAAGAGGAGCAAGGGGCAAAAGGTGCCCAAGGTGCATTGCCTGCAATGCTGAAGGGCATCATGTGGGGCATCGCTATTAGGGTGGAGGCCATCGCTATTAGGTTGGAGGCCATTGCTATGTCAGGGCATCGATCTAAAGGTCCATGAAAGGAGTTTCATATGGAACAGCCATTTCGGTTACTAAGTACCAACCGGGCGAAAGATCGCGAAAGTTAAACACAGGGTTCGCGAAAGTAATCTTTTTTTTTTCGCGAAAGTTCATGTAACCATGTATGTTATTTGTAGGTAAAGGGACCCTTATTTGTTTGCTTACTGTGATCTTTTCAGAGCACCAGCTCAGAAGGAAATCAGAGTCTTTGTGCAATTGTCACCAAGCCTTGTCTTCACGAGCTTTTGCTGCTCAAATGACGGGTTTCGTCTCAGAGGAAACTCGGTACGCCAATGGAAAGGTTCGATCCATTGCTGAAGAAACTTGGGAATTTGTCCAAAACATGTCCTGTTTTTCGCGAAAGTTTCGCGAAAGTCTTCGCGAAAGACTGGTTGTCCTGAGAAGGGGTTGCCTCATGTCTCTTTAGGTTCAAGTCAGACAGAAAGATTGTAGGATGGATATAGTCGGAACTTTTCGGGAATGGATACACAATGGGGCTCCAGGTGAGAAGTCAGTTAGGGGTTGCAAAGTTGAGTTAGGGGCTACATCATGCATACCTCTATATAGTTTTCCTTTAACTACTATATATACCCATGTACCCGAACTTCTTCTGAATATGTAAGATCATACTTCGCGAAAGTTCGCGAAAGTTAAACATGGGGTTCGCGAAAGTAATCTTTTTTTATCGCGAAGAGGCACTTTCCAGATGAAAGATTTAGATCAACCACATAATGTAGGGCATTGTTTCTTGTGACCCGCAATGCTATTAGCTCCCTTCCACGCCTTTAAGCCGAGAGCGACGCGTTCAGTCCATTTGTTGGTACTGTGATATGCAAGGAGGTACTCTGGCGACAAGCCCGACGGACCCCCCCCGCAATCTCATTGCACGAAACTCTATAGTCTAGGAACAAGAAGCTACTAGTGGCTCCTGGCATCGCTACTAGGAGCAAGGACGCTACTAGGGGCTCCTATTAGACATTCCCTTCAACATGATCTCTCTACAATTGGACATGACACTTGGAGGCACACTTGCAGTCGGGGAAGTGGACGCTAGTGTTCCCGCCTACTCCCTCAAGTGGACTGACAGTGACAAGTACATGCGGGTGTCTTGGTGCAACATGTATGAAATGTGACAACACAGCACTCGCGTGTCTTGCCTCAGAAGTTTGGAGATATTCTTTTCAGAAAGAAAGCGTTGCAAGGTCTATGCAGAGGCTGGCGATCCACTTCTGATGGCTCTCTTTGAAGAAGATGCAGATGCTGCTCAGCAGTTGTTTGGACCTTAGAAGATGTCCTCTTCGGGTCCGGCACTGGTCCCCTAAAATGCAGGAGGCAAGGCCATGCACGGCCAACACCTCCAGCAAGACAGTGAAACCATGAGTTCTCCAACCTAGTAGCCTTCTTGTTACTAGTAGCTTCTTGCTACTAGTAGCGATGCCAGGAGCCCCTAGTAGCGTCCTTGCTCCTAGTAGTAAGGCCAGGAGCCCCTAGTAGCTTCTTGGCCAAGGAAATTGTTCGATCTAAAATCTATGAAAAGGCAGCAGTCTTGTTGTCAACAAGTCTCTGATATTGATATGAGCATCCGACAAAACCTGCGAAGACTAACTTATTCACATGGTAGACATATTGTAGGAAACCTGCACAAAAAACCTGCATAACAGATGGGGGCTGACCCATTCTAAGCTCTGTCACAGGCTAGATACAAGATTTTGTCCGGCACTCACATGGTGTTCCACGTTTGCTTTTCTTATGTACATGATTTGTCAATCCCGAAGATTGATTGACCTGGCTTTTGTTAGCGCCCAACAGCTTTGCTCATTCAAATTCAAAGCGGACTTAGAAGAGGACTCTGCAGTTTTAGACGTACAAATTGCCTTAATTTGAGCGGCGTGAACCTCCGAACGGGAATGCACCATCACTTCTCCCGAGTTCAAAATCTTTTCAGGGAAAGACACACGCAAGACCTGTGAATGTTAGTGGTAAACACGTGAAAGTCAAAGTGGAAGAAATCAAGTAAGAAAACAACATGATGAGCCACCGCACCGCAGTAGAACGGAAGGGTTCAAAAAAGAATCGCTTGGCAGCCTTGTGGTGTCAGGTCTATTCAGATGTTTTGAAACAGAAACTAAACGAGAGATCAGTGCAAAACTGGAGGCGACAGCGTTTTTCTCCGCTTGACACCTCATAATAGCATTATAGCAAAAGGAATTTAAGTGCAATGGCCTCCAACCTAAGAGCGATGGCCTCCAACCTAAGAGCGATGGCCTCCAACCTAAGAGCGATGGCCTCCACCCCAAGAGCGATGGCCTCCACCCCAAGAGCGATGGCCTGCACCCTAAGAGCGATGGCCTGCACCCTAAGAGCGATGGCCTCCACCCCAAGAGCGATGGCCTCCACCCCAAGAGCGATGGCCTCCACCCCAAGAGCGATGGCCTTAACCTAATTGCGAAAGATATTTTTGCATTTTCGTCATCCACAGCTGAGACCTGTCAGGATTGAATCGGGGAGCGACATTGAGGTGGGCGTTCATGCTGCTGCCCAACCACAATAATTCTATTTGTCCGTTTTAATTTTTTCTGCCGGGGGGGTAGGCTGTGGTAGGGGGAAGCATAAAATAAGTGCCGGCATGATCCTGATCGAGATAGTCGTAGGCAAGGCAACCTGTTGCCAAAGTCAAGACAATTGAGAATTCATCCGAGCTTCCAACGGCATCTGAGTAAATTTTGAAACTCAATGCCAGGCATTTGATCACATGGGCTGGCGACCTTTACATCGGGCTTGCTTCGCTGGCCTTGCAGAGGTTGCAGGCACGCTTCAAAGCAGCACCAACTCGGCTGTCTTTTGTAGGTCAATCATTCTTTGTAGGTAGCAGTGTAGCAGCATGTACTTGGACACTTGGAACTAAGCATTTACTTCTAACTTCTAAGGGTGTGGGACTGGAGGCTTACTACTCCAGAAGCGTGCAGATCCATCTTCTGCCACTGGCTTAGACGCATCGAAGCACTCTCCCCTATCTCCCGAAGAAACACCTATAGAGTTGAAGGCGTACTAAGACACCACTTTGCAAAAACTTTCAGAATCAGAAAATGGACATGCTCGATTGTGGTTTGAACAAAGTGGTTTGAACAAATGTTTCATTTGTCAACATTCGAAGCCATGCTCAGAGGCAGATTGTGATGGCTTGCAACCGCTGCACATTGCAGCAGCCGGTGGGTCCAGACGCCAAGTGGCCAAGGGCAGAGACGTTTCTGATGGTGAGAACACCGCAATAACACTGTTTAGAGGGCCCCTTTGAACATTTACAAGAATTGATTTCTTGTTCCTTTTCAAGGGTTGCATTTGTAGACGCAGCAGTCTTTTTGGTTGTTCAGCTTGTTCCCAGCTTGTCATTTGTCTCTCACTGTTTGTATCTCCCCGAACTCTTCTATTTTTGCGGGCTAGCATGTCAGTGGACTGTGACTGTCGCACTGGGAAACGCCAAGGACGCAGTGCTTGTATTTGAAGAGAGTTGGGTTATCTCATATGTCTCCCGTTTTACTCCCACGTCGGTGGCTTCCCTCGCTCTTGACCCACATTATAGGCACTGGCTTCTCATGTTTCTTTTGTTAAAGTTGACTGTGTTGAACACAGACTACGTCACTTTTAGGAGTCAACCCTTGTGCCAAATTACTCAAGTGAGAACATAATAGACAAACCTTCAACCTGAGGCAGAAGCTCAAGAAATCAATGACACATGGAAACAGCGCTGTGTATGAAGATTGCAGGTGAGAAATCAATGGTGCATGCTCGTGCATGCATAGTTTCCCTTGCCTAGTTCATTTCCGGCCATAATTCTAACATCCAACATTCTCAGGCTTCCCGAATTGATATTTTGAAGAAACACATACACACTACATGATTAACTGCATATTTTGACCTAGTGCCGCATCCACTCCTAGTGGAGTTCGTTACAGCACCGATTGGGCGCACTCGATCAACAAATCATGGTACCCCGCCTTAAAGGTGGCGCTTGAGTCCGCTTTTTTAATTTCTTTCTTTCATACGATATAACTGTACTTTTTAAAATAGAGGTAGTGACACGTCCAAGGCTGCTTGAACGAAATCATTCCGGAACCGCCGGAACCTTGAAAGAAATCATTTGAAAGAAATGTACCGCTCTCGGCCTCTTCAACATGTGCCAAGCTGTATGCGTTTCTTTCCTTCCTTCCTTCCTTCTTTCTTTCTTTCTTTGCGATGGCCTCCAACCTAATAGCGATGGCCTCCAACCTTCTAGCGATGGCCTCCAACCTAAGAGCGATAAGGGCCACTCCTGCACGAGCTTTCTTTATTTTTTCATTCACTGTGGGCGCTACAGACAAACATCGCAGTGATTTTTCAGCTCGGCTTTGAACGGCTTGTGGATTCTCTTGGCTTTCGGTGGTTTCTAATAACTTCCATGGGCGGTTGCTTTTTGGTTGCCCTTGCCTGGCTTCCGCTGGCTTGTTGAAATGGTTTGTGCCTGCTGTGCTCTCTCCCCCAATCCCGCCCTCTCCTCTCCACGAAATCTGCAATTTGGACATAACAACTCTTTGATTTCCAAAACTGGATGAGCGTTTGTGTTCCAAAATAATTGTAATCGTGTGTTTCACCTCTTAGAGCATGCCAATGTGGGCTGCTCCATTAGTCTCCAGGTCCGATATGATAAATTCTCCGAGTTGAATCCAAAAGGATACACTTCTCGCTCCACTTTGCTTCACGCAGGGCTTCATTTCGAAGCATGCTTTCTAGTTTGGATGCTTTTTGTCACACATCTAGGCCCGCAGCGAACTTGCGCTCAGGCATTTGGAATGCTGCCGACACCTGTTGTCGGCACGTGCAGATCCACGAGCACCAGATGGGTCTGGACCTGTGTTGATGACAACCAACAGCGATACATAGAAGCGATGGCCTCCAACCACAAAGGGATGGCCTCCAACCTAAGAGGGATGGCCTCCAACCTAGAAGAAAAACTTAGAATTAGTTCAAATCTTTCTTGAATGATTTGGCTTGGTGAGGTACTCTGGTATGACAGCGCAGATGCATGCTTTGACCAAGGACCGCCATGGAGTTTTGTTCCCGAACATTTCCACTGAAGTGCAAACAGCCGAAATTCATTATTTGCACATGAAGGCTAGTTGAAGCTTCATAGCTTTATCATCACATCACACTTTAAATCCCATTGGCATGCTACGCTTTGTCGTAACTCCACGCAAGAGTCCAACAGCGCCCAGTGAGGAGGATGCAAATGGCAGTGCCCTCCGGCAGCTTCTTGGAGAGCAACAAGCTTAGATTTTGCGCTTTATTAGCCAGAGAACAGGTTTGGAAGACATCACATTTGCTCATTTGCCAGTTTCATTTGTGCATTTTGTTAGATTTTGTTAGGCCAGATCTGTCCCTCTTTGCGGCCTGGGGCGATCCATTAGCCGTAGCAAAGCCTCTTCCCAAGAGCTTTCGAAGAAGTTGTTCCTAGTAGCTTCTTGTTAATAGTAGTAAGGCCAGGAGCCCCTAGTAGCGTCCTTGCTCCTAGTAGCGATGCCCTTTGTTCCTAGTAGCGTTCTTGTTCCTAGTAGTGGGAAAGAACACATGTTTGAACGAAGCTTGCCGAGGCATCTTGCAGATGCTCCTGAGGAGAGTCCTGCATTCTTGCTGAAAGGCTTATGTTTGGCAAACATCACTCATTCTTCGTCCGCCTCCTTCTCTTCCCAGCGTGAAGAGTGGACACCTTCACATGAGCTCACGTTCACACAGGCTCATCCCCACAAAAGCTCGTCTGGCTCATGGCTCATGTAACACGAGCTGCCTTTTTCCGCTCTCTCAAAGCTGTGTGGGGATTGGAAGGGTCGATGAACTGCAACACTCTTCAGAGAATGAGGCTGTAGCCAGCAAGAGAACCTCACATGTCACAAAGTGAGCGTAACCAGCTGCTGGCCCCAGGCATACCGAGATTGAAAGACTACTAGTTACTAGCTCTGCGAGCCATGACAAGCGAAAGACAAGACGGCAGAAGAATTGGACGAGAAGACGTGTGGAAGTAGGGGCCGCGGATGGCCGTGGTGTCAGAGGCAGGTACTCTGACCTTTGCACCAAAAGCTGGAGGCAAGAAGCTGCAACAGAAAGACATCCTTTGTATGTCTTCAAATGCTGGGCATAAGCAAGGACGCTACTAGGGGCTCCTGGCATCGCTACTAGGAGCAAGGACGCTACTAGGAACAAAGAATGCAAGATAGATGTTTCACGTTGTGGATCACCCGCCGGATCACCCGCCTCTCAGCTCCAAGGCTGTGGCAGGTAGACGTTTGACGGGCCTTTTGGAGGAAGTCCATTTGCCATATTATGGTCCATAGTACACCTGCAGCCTGGCGTTCTGTGGCAGAGTGCGTCGCTGAGGTTGTTTGTTTTCTAAAAGGATATCCTTTGCTATCCCAACCTAGGCCTCCAACCCAAGAGCGATGGCCTCCACCCTACTAGCGATGGCCTCCAACCCACTAGCGATGGTGTCCACCCTAGTAGCGATGGCCTCCATATCCTTTGTAATTTTTTGTCGAGCATGGGCGTAGAAGATTGACAATGGCGCATTTGGAGAAGATTCGATGCATGGGCAGGTGCGAGTAGCTCGCTAGACAGAGTGTGGGTCCTTCGGAAAGTGTGTCTTGCGCATGAAGAGGGAGGAAGGCCCAAGTAATGTAGTCAGTTGGTGACCTCGAAGATATATCCCAAGAACCTGGACGTTAGGCTGGAGGTTAGTCCAATCTGTTTGAGCTTGATCAAAGAAGAAGGCAACGTCCACAGCGATAGTCTCCAACCTAAGAGCGATGACCTCCAACCTAAGAGCTCTCTTAAGCGCAGAAGGACACTCCGAATGATGTGATATGACATCTTCGCTGGTTTACCATCAAATTTGCATCATGTAAAATCCTGATAGCAATGGCCTCCAACCTACTAGGGATGGCCTCCAACCTAATAGCGTATGATTTTTGCCGCCCTTTTTGCCCAGTGTGCTGCGATGCATTCCAATGATCATGACCAAACCGTGGCGGCAATTTCACGTTCAAGTTTTGGCTGTTTTCATATTCAATGGAGTTCTGGCCGTTCAGATGTTGGTCGTACAAGCTTGTGGAGCTGATGCTTGCGTTCCTCTTTCTTCCTTTGTATGTGCTACTTCCACACGCTGTTTCATTTTCAGGGAGAGGCTGGACTCTTTCAATTGTTGTGTGGCAAGGTGAAGTATTTTGTTGAGCCAACATGCTCCAAACATGCACATATTTTTGACCATGCATTCTAAAGACCTTCAGTCCGCTGGCAATCCTCGGCAAAAAGCTTTCGTGTGAAATGCGCAGGAGGAAGCAAAAGAGCTAGAGACGGTCATGTGGTCGCGCGCTGAGAAGGAGATCGCAGAAACTTTCTTGCAAAAGGTGGAAATGAGCAGGTTGGAGGCCATCGCTACTAGGTTGGAGGCCATTGCTAGTAGGTGGGAAGCTAACAGTTTCTATTTCCGTGACATTCTTTTGACTGCACGCCGGTGGCACATAGCTGTCACATGAACTTGTGCCCATGCCATTGAAGTCACGAGGCTGCACAAAACTACACGGTCGGTCAGCGTATTTGGTGGTGTACCTTTTTGGAAGCTACTAGGAACAAGTGCCTTACTAGTAGTAACAGGTGCCTTACTAGTAGTAACAATGTTTGCTATTAGAAACAATAAGTCTCATAGGCCCGTGCCTTACTAGTAGTAACAATAAGCTAGTAGAAACAGGTGCCTTACTAGTAGTAACAAGAAGCTATTAATTTAATTTTAACTTAATTCTAAATAAATTCTTATTGTTACTACCAGTAAGGCACTTGTTACTAGTAGTCTCATAGGCCCGTGCCTTCATAGAAGTTTTTGTTGGACAATCCGCGCGCTCGACTTCCTGTGTCAAGTAGGTTTGGCAGCATGCACATGCATTTTGGTTCAGCGTGCAACGGCTGCAGGGAGGTTTGTGCCCATAGCGGGTTGCGGACAACAGAGATCGGGAAGTTTGACCAAACAAGCTATTAGGGACATTTGTTCTTCTTATTTCCATATTCACTATTAGGTTGGAGGCCATCTCTTCTAGGTTGGAGGCCATCGCTAGTAGGTTGGAGGCCATTGCTATTAGGGACCAAACGCAAAGTGTTGAGTGGAACCACCTATGACTGAGACAGTAAAGGATCCTAAGTCCTAGCGATGGAGAGACACCACAGGCAACGCATTCATAAAGATACTGGCGTATCCGCACAGCTCATTCAAAGCCCGCCATGCCACTACGCTTGAAGATCTAAAAGGGCTTTTTAGAAGGGTCTGATTAAAGAGACCCTTGCTTCTTTTTCGGCTAATTTCGCAGCTTTCATTTTGGAAGTTGACATGCGAGGCTCTGTGCCCAACGCGTGGAAAGACGGCATACTTTGGTTTTTATATTACAGTACTAGTTCCGCGTATGCAAGCAATTCAGGTTGAAGGTTTTCAAGGGCCTAGAGTCAAATCTACTAGGGGCTCCTGGCCTTACTACTAGGAGCAAGGATGCTACTAGGGGCTCCTGGCATCGCTGTGTTCCTTTGCTGGAAACGATTGACACATTCTCCACCCTCTTAGCTCCTTGAATTGAAATGACTTTCGCAGCGAGCTAGCTTCACACTCACACAAGTGCTGGAACCCATTGACGCCCCGTGCCTCGCCCCTCTCTCTTTCTGATAGCTACACAGCTCTACTCTCTCACGACGCTGGGCACGTTATTTGACCAAATGAACATGCTCACATAGACATAGAACAATTGAACCAGCCAAGAAACACTTGCTTTCTTCTGCAACAACTTTATTTTGCAGGTCGAACAAAAGGGTTTGCAAGCCTTGCCGCTGCCCCAATCGACGGTTTTGACAACTTCGTTCAATGACGTTCAATGAGCTTAGCCTCAGCAATGGCAGCTAGGTTTCTCAAGAGAGGGTTGCTGTCCGTTGCACTGCAGGTGTCGAACCCTCTGCACTTGAGAAATTTGAAGACATTGACTGATGGCTGTGGGGCTCCCAGACATTCAGTGCAGCATACTAGGAGCAAGGACGCTACTAGGGGCTCCTGGCATCGCTACTAGGAGCAAGGACCGCTAGTAGTAGCTCTGGCCTTACTACTAGGAGCAAGGACGCTACTAGGAACAAAGGGCATGGCTTACATGTTAGAATCATTTTGAAGTGCTCGTGTTACTCTGCAGGCCGCAAGGACTTGAGCAGCCTGAAAAGTAGAAAGCCCGTGAAAGCCCACAGTGAAGTACAGCCCAGCCAACTTTTAGACTCTGTTCCTTCTGTTTCTTGCGACTATTCTGCTCACAAGTGGGCTTTGGCTTCCGAAATTCAATTCAGCCCTGGCTTCCAATTACTGGAATGCAAGATGCTATTTTGGCGCGGAAAAAGGAACTCGGTGATCGGGTGTGTCCCGAAACTCTGCAAACGATCTGCAGCCTAGAAAGTCCAAGCTTGCACCTTTGGGGTTGTCCAAGCAACCCAGATGGACTATGAATAGGAATCAACATGGACACATTGTGAAAGCCGGCAAAGGGGATCAATTTCAGTCCTTGAGCACTTGTTGTGGCATCTCATACTTTTCTACTCAGCACTTGTTAAGTGAAACTGGTGCCAACCACAGGCTTCCGTACTATTATATATAGATCGACCAATTGCAGGTTTCCAACGTTGTGCAACCAGGAAGTTTCTCTGAACTTTCCTGGACAAAAAGGAACAAGAAGCTGCTAGGGGCTCCGGCCCTACTACTAGGAGCAAGGACACTACTAGGGGCTCCTGGCCTTACTACTAGTAACAAGAAGTTACTAGTAGCATTTTGAGATAAGCCTGTGAGACTTTGTATCAAAGATGTGGAAAACGGAGGTCGTCGAGCGCGCGAAATCATATCTGCGCGCAAGGTGGCGGATCGATTTCGAGCGATGCCACCCCATTTACAGCAGGAGGTCATGCGGCGAGGGCCATTGGATGCCAGGTCTGGGCTTTTGCCGTGCCAGGTCTACTGATTGCGTTCAAAAGGACTTTAAGGAACCTAAAAGCGATGGCCTCCAACGTTCAAATTGCGGCTAGGAGTCCAACTTCCATGTTGCTAAGCCGCATGAAGCAGGCGCAGAAGGGAGGGGAGCGGGCTCCTAGGAGCCCGTAGTAGCGTCCTTGCTTCTAGTTAGTAGAATAGCGTCCTTGTTACTAGTAGCTTAAGAATTCCGTTTTTTTTAGGCCGTCGAGGCGGATCGTCATGGTCAGCTGCGAGGCAGGAAGATTTCTGAGGGGAACCCCTTTGTTCCTAGTAGCTTCTTGCTACTATAGTAGTGGGGCCAGGAGCTACTAGTAGCTTCTTGCTAGTAGTAGCGATGCCCTTGTTCCTAGTAGCTTCTTGTTCCTTCTGCATTTCTGAGGTCCCGGAGATGGTGGGCCAAAGCCTCAGTCAGCTGCAGAGTAGCGATCACTCTTGTATCGAAGCCGTGTCTAAATAGCTTTCTATGCCAATCTCCAACCTGATGGCGATGGCCTCCAACCTAATAGCGTCCTTGCTCCTAGTAGCGCTGCCCTTTGTTACTAGTAGCTTCTTGCTCCTAGTAGTAAGGCCAGGAGCCCCTAGTAGCGTCCTTGCTGCTACTAGCGATTTGACAAGAATGCTTGATTTGCTTGTAGTTGAAATGCTTTGAATGCCTCTCTGCCATTCTGCAAGGCTTCGGCCCATCAAGCAGTCGGCAAAGAATGCGATCGAGGCTACATGTCTGTCTTGAGAGCATCGGCTTGGTCGGCTAGTAGTAATGCCCTTGTTACTAGTAGCGTCCTCTACCCCCCCCCCCGCGCGAAAGAGCTCCTAGTAGCTTCTTGTTCCTAGTAGTAAGGCCAGGAGCTCCTAGTAGAGAACATTCTTACACCCGTCTTTTGTGACTAATCCCGTACATCGACAAAAGGTTCTCGTTATTCCACAAGCCAAACACCATTGTTTCATCTCTGGCTTTCATGTTTTGTCGTGCGCTCCTTGTCTGTCCTTTTTGCGGCGTGGACTGTAGCTTCCCGCACAGCAAGCATCTCACAGGTCAGGTTCGATAATCGGGACTACAAACAGTTCAAGCCTTCGGTAATCCATGCACTTCTATGTGGAGGCCATCGCTATTAGGTTGGAGGCCATCGCATCTAGGTTCATTAAATTAACCTTTTGCCTTCGACAATCCATGTACTTCTATGTTCAGGTGTCATGCCTTGTCATTTGAGTTCCTGTCTTCTTTCCCCTCTCCAGAAGAGGGCCAGATCCGCAAAGGAGGCAACGAGAGAGTGCCTATTCATACCAGTTCCGATATGCTCCGGACACTTTGATTGCTTAAGCTAGTAGTAACAAGTGCCACGCTAGTAGTAACAGGTGCCTTACTAGTAACAAGAAGCTACTAGGAACAAGTGCCGCGCTAGTAGTAGCGGAGAGCTCACAGAGTTGACCTTTATCGGACGGCGCCTTTGTCTTTCTCTCGTCCTTCCAGGCCTCAGCGTGGCACTTGTTTCTAATAGCTTCTTGTCTGTGTAATGCTGACATGGCCTCCCAAAGAGCGATGGCCTCCACCCGTCACGAATGGAAAGCGAGACCCAATTTGCGCTGACTCTGATACTTCCAGGCTGTTTAGTTGCAATATGTTTCAATTCATTCAAGGATCGTGGTTTCGAGCCTTTCTTCTTTCGTCGCGTTTCCTTGAAGCTGCTAGACACGGCTTCTGTTTTGTGGGTCCACAAGGGCTGCTGGGGCGTGGAATTGTGGAACCCATCGGTGCACGTGGCAAGCATCGGCCACGCATGGGAGCATCGGCGCCAGGCGCTCATTTCAGACTTCAACCTGAACCCTAGCTGTGCTTGGATGTTGCGGTCTTTGACTCCAGACAAGCCCCAGTCTCAATTCATGCAGCACTTTGCACAGAGCGCGCTTTCACGCCATGGTGCAAAACCTGAGTGTTTTAGAAGAGGAATCCTTTTGGTGTCAAGTGTGATGTTGCAAGAGGGTGATGAAAGGACATCTGGTTTGACTTCACCAGACTTGGCAGTCCCAAGGCAGAAATTGGCTGCTAAGATCGACCCATCTGGCCAAGATGATGCGTCAGGGTGCGCCGCAATGGACCAAACAAAGGGGTATGCAGTAATTACATGTTAAAAAAACAATAGTGATAGCCTCCAACCTAATAGCGGCCTTGCTCCTAGTAGCGATGCCCTTTGTTACTAGTAGCTGCATGCTCCTAGTAGTAAGGCCAGGAGCCCCTAGTAGCGTCCTTGCTCCTACTAGCGATGGCCTCCAACCTACCCATTTGTATGCTGCTGTGAGAGGTACGTGGCTGAAGAATTAAAAAAGATCGTCTGAGGTTTCACTTTAGCCAAAAAAAGAAGACCAATTCAAACGACATATTTCTGTATCATATATATAACATATATAAATATATGCATATATGATATAATGTATGTATGGTACGTATAGACAGAGATAGATAGATGGATAGATAGATCGATAGATAGATCCTGATATCCAATACATTATAAACAAAACTGACATGTTTTGCTTCAACAATATTTGAAGGACGTTTAGTAATTGGTGTGAAAGAGTCAATGCGTTCCCTATCCAGTGCCCGCCGCACGTGATGGGTGCACCCGTGTATGCTTTCGCCCATGCCTGCGCCGCACCTGCCAGAAAGCGCACCTGAAGTTGCAAAAGGAACCTAATAGGAATGGTCCAACCTACTAGCGATGGCCTCCAACCTACTAGCGATGAAAGCCTGGAGCTGTCCTTTCGCAACTCCACTTGTCGCACACACTGGAAAAAGTACGTACGGTCTGAATGCCACAGGTCCAGAAGAAACCTCGGTGTTTAAACAACGCCTAAGTAGTGCAAAAAAAGATATCACGGTCAGAAGTCGAGTCAAAGTTCAAAGTTCGAAGTGTGTTAGCAATTTACTGCAGGACCTCTTCAAACCTGAAACTGCCTCCAAGACTAGAAGTGGATGCTTACGAAACATCACACAATTCTGCAAGGGCAGGTATGCCAGAGTGATCAAGTCCAGTATCCACCATTATGGTTAACTTCGTTGGCATGCGTTTGCGTAGTGGCCGCATGCCTCCTGATTGAAAACCGATCAAAGCGAGCCAAGATAAAAGCAAGCCAAAAGCCCCCACTGAAACCATGGGTTTCACACACACAGACACATACACTCACCTACGAGTTTAGCTGTCAGAACGATTCAAAGCTGTCGAAGCACGAAACGGTGCTGATTTGTTTTTCAGTTCACGAACCAACACTATTTTTGCATCAGAAACAATTTGGTTGATGGGTTGGAATGGACCTGTCCGTGCTTTGCGCCAACTTTCTTCATAAAGCTAGCAGCACGTTGCTAGCCGCTGCTTCTAGCACCGCCCAGTCTTTCTGCAGAAGTAGGTTGGAATGTCATGTTGCGGAGACCTCTTCCAGAAGATATTGAATTGAAATGCATACTGGAACCAAAAACACTTTGGCTCAAGTACTCGTGAAGAAACAAGGTTGCGCTCCTAGTTTGCTAGGTTAAGAGCCTTGGCATTCCTGTGGTGGCGTTAGAGGGACTTTGTGTGTCTAACGCAAGTGCTGGAGTTGTCACCATAGCGGAGGCAGGAGAGCGAGAAGTTAAACACCACCGTGGCGAAAGGGGCGGTGCAAAAACAAGAAAGCAGAGAGAGTTGAGAGACAAAGTCAACTCAGGAGAATACACTCCTAAGAGGCACTTCCCAAACACCCCGAACTACGGGTCACAGCGGTCTGCCCAAGCATCTTCCCCCAAGTCTTCTCAAGTGGGCCACACAAGCACTGCCGAAGTACAAAGGGAAGAAGACGGCGCGACTGCACCAGCTTCACAAACTCCGGTGAGCTTGACAGAGGCCATCGACCCGTGTGTTGCTTTGAGACCTAGACGGCAATCTGGTGATACGTTAAATCCTGCTAGATCTTTTCGAGCGCCGTCGGAAACCCGCACGGTGTTCTGGACACATTGGAATACTTCAGACGGCATCGTGGTCGGAGAGAAGAAACTGAAGGCACAATAGTACAGGAGAACCAAACGGCCGTTCTGAGAATCCTTCAGGAACCACACCACCAAGTTGGAGTGCTTTCGTACGTAGGGGCGAGATCCACTCAGTTGAGGGGTCAAGTGACCCGAGCGGTCAGGGATCTCAACCGCTTCTTGGAGGAACGAGGGTGCACCAAGCAAGTTGGTTTGTCGATTTGCGACCGGCCAGAAGACAAAGCCTTCGTCGTCCAGTCGTCACGGGCAGCTGCGTTTGTGGACGACAAGTACACCACTTGCTGGCAAACTGCAGAAGCATCCCCTGGCACACAAGTGTACTTTTTAGCGGAGAACCGGCCGAGAGCTAGAGAGTTGTACCACTGTCGCTCTTTCAGGGAGTTCTCGAATCACGTTGTGAAGTCTGGCTTTGTTCCCGTAGAGGACCAGCCGTCGTGGAGGGCAACTTTCGGCATTCCCTGAAACTTGACCTTTTTAGTAAGGCTTTCATGGACTCCTCAAGCCCTGAATTTTCCCTGAGTTCATCTGTTGGTGGGTTACCGGTCGTTCAGAGCCAAGAGTCATCTTTGGAGAGAAGTAGGAACTCTTCATCCTCTGGGTCTAGGGTAAAGAAGAATAGGCAAAGCCAAAAAGCTAGACCAAAAGGATCGCCAGCGCAAAGCGCGGGACTCCCAAAGGGACGAACTTCCTGGAGAGAAATGATGACTAGAACGGGTCAACAACCACGTACGGGTGATCAAGGGATGATTTCTGTTGACGAGCGTTGCAGAGTGTGATGACCAACGTTCCGGCCTTAACGCGTTTGATGGCCGGAGCCCTAGCGACAGAGGTCAGGGGGTGTTTCAGCAGTTCGTGTATGAGGATCAGCGGCAAGTTCATTTGACAGCGCCGGACCGGATCCAGCTATTGTGGCTGGGGCTGCGCGGGAAGTGACAACAGTAAGAGAGCAAGCTGCTCAGGCGGTCGTCGAAGCCAGGTCGCTGGCAATGGAGGTCAAAGAGCAAGCCGCTCATGCTGTTGTAGAAGCCAGATCTCAGGCAATGGAATTTGGCATTGCATCGCAAGCCCAGCTAACCTCATTACAGGGGGAACTCTTGAGTAGGGAAGCTGCCTTAAAGACTGCCAATGAAAGGCCCCGCATTCTTGAACAACAGTTGCAAGAAAGGGTACTTGAAATAGAAACCTTGAGAAACAGCCTCACGAGTGCAATTGGCGAGCAAAATGGCACGGGAACTTTGCAATCCATTATTGACGCGCGAATCCGTTCAATCGAGGATGGACTAAACAGCTTGAGAAGTACCTTCACCACCAATTTTTTGCCAAGATTGGAACAGACAGAAAGACAGAACTCACTGTTGATTGCAAGGGTGGATCAGATGGCGACCAACATGTTGGAAGATAGGAATAGGCTCCAGGACCTTCATGCTGAGTTTTCTGCGTTTAGGCAAGATTGTTGGTGGGAACAAGGGGACACTTGGGCAACTCCTAGGGAACCTTCCCTTCATGTTGAATCCCCCAAAAGGGATGTGAAGAATTTTGACTTGTGTGAAGAGGACTCGGACTGTGACTTGCGTGGATCATTTTCTGGACACGGTTTGGACATGCGTGGTGACACTGAAGAAAAGTCGGTTCGACTGAAAGATCTTCACCATTTTAAGGTTCCATCTGGAGCATTCCGGCAGTGGAAGTTCGGTAAGGACCCTGATAATGAGCTATGACAGGTCGTCAGAAGGACTCCTCATGAAAGGGGTCGCTGAGGCACTGAAAGCTAGGTCACAGGCAGAAAAAAGGACCAGTTGAGGCATTCCTCTGGATCATTTCCACGGTTTGATAGAGTCTTAGCTGCAGCCCTTTGCAAACCCGAACATTTGCGATCGACCTTTGGTGTTCGTTTCAATTCCTACTTGGAGTCTTGCGAACTTTCGGGAGACGATGTCAGAGGTAGAGCCACGCTTAACATGATAGCGTGTGAATACGACACAGACCGAAATGCAGGCGCCATTTTGACTGCCTTAGAGCTGTACAACCTCCCACCACCTCAAGAAAATGGCGCAGCGCTGAGGCAATGGAGGGATCGTGTACGTTACGTGATGAACGTGATGAACCAAATCGGTCCACAAGACCAACCAGAACCCAGGTTGCTAGCCAAATGGCTATATGACCGTTTAAAGCGACATCCCCTCATGCGCCGACATGTTGACAAAGTTCGGGATGCGCCTGCCGACTCTGAAGCCCGTACATTTGCTTGGTTGTGGGGCAGGCTAGAAACTTGCCTCCAAGAAAGCCAGCAAGAAGCTAATGCTCTGTCCATCCAGGAAGCCCTTAGGCGAGGCCCAGGTAAGGTCAAGAAGGAGGATGCCAACGCAATGCTTGCAAAGCCGGGTAAAGGGGCAAAAGGGGATCAGGATGGAAAGGGTAAAGGTAAATTGGGCAAAGACGGTAAAGGTTCGCCAAAAGGAGGTGGGAAGCCCAAAGGTGGTGATCAACCCAAGGGCAAGCATCAGGATGACAAAAACAAGACCACATCTAAACCTTCGGAGTTGACCGCAGCCCAAAAGGCAGAGATGCCTTGCATCTACTTCTCTCAGGGCAAATGTTACCGTGAAAAGTGTCCTTTTAAGCATGCTTCCAGCAACCCTACAGCGGCCCCTGCCAAAGCCGACTCCAAACCCAAAATTACTCCTCCCAAACCAGGATTGGTTGCGCTTTTGGCCGCGTCGGTCGCAGCCGCTGCTGCCACCTATAGTGTGCCTCCTCCTTCCACCTCTCAGTTCTTGGATTTTGTCGGGGACACTGGAGCCGGGGAATGGTTGGGGAGTCGCAGAGCTTTGGAATGCCAAGGCGTTGATGCCTCTCAGCTGGAGGAATGGATTGGGACCTCTAGCACCTCTAGCTATCCGCTCTGTTTCTCAACGGGGGGGGGCTCTCAACCTGCCACCTCCACTGTTGGTGTTTGGTCTTCCGAGTTCCACCGGGTGCACAACCTGTATTTGTTGGATGAGTGCCCCTTGGTAATGTCTATCGGCCATCTTGTTTCCAACTTTGGGTTTAGTTTTCATTGGACGCCCTCCGACCTGCCCTGGTTGGCGAGTCCTGAGGGCGACTATCTCCAAGCCCATCGTATTGTGGCCTCCATCATGGTTTACCTTCGCTTCCCACGCCGGGGGGGGGTTCGGACCTTCCCCAGCTTGAGTCTCTTGAATCTCCAGAGCCCAGTGTTGTGCCTGCGCCGCGCGCGGACAATGCTGAGGGGGATGGGTGGGACGAAGGGGGGGAAAGATGGATTGACGATTTGCCGCCCAACCATTTGATGACACACTTGCCAAAAAGCCATCAGTGTGACGCATGTCTACAAGCTAAACTCTGCGAAGCTCCTAGGAGACGTCGTGGAAATCAAAGAGAAGGGTTGCGGGAGGCTCGCGATAAGGAAAAGCCAGAAAAGCATTTGGAGTGGATCGCAGTTGATTTCGTGATTGCGTCAGACCTTGTTGGCCAGACAGGGCACAAAGTGGCCCTGGTTATGGTTGACAGGTTTTCCGGGTTGATCGGTGTCCACCCCTGTGAAACCAGAAGTGCAGAAGAAACAGAAAACGGTTTGCGGCATTTCTGCGGTGTAAGAGCGCCTGGTATTGTTGAAGTCGCTTCGGATAGGGAGCTTGGGATTCTAAAGGCAGTCAAGGATCTCGGTTTCGTAGCTGACCCAGCGCCTCCAAACATGAAGGTGAAGAACTCAATTGCAGAGTCAGCAATCAGAACACTGAAGTGTTCTGTGTCTGCGCTGCTCCTCCACGCAGGCATGAAGTTCGACCTCTGGCCTTTGGCGGTCAGATACTTTGAATTCAGCTACAACATAAACACCATGTCGCGTACCATCTTAGATCCACCGGTCACTTGTTTTGAAGCTGCCCATGGATACCCCTACGAAGGTTACATGGTACCTTTTGGGGCTTTGGTTTGGTTCAGGGGGACGGGGGGAAGAAGTTTTGAACCAAAGGGTTCGCCTGCTGTCTACCTAGGGGCTGAACTGATCCATGGAATGAAATTCAAGGGAAACCACAAAGTTTGGCTCCTTGACTGTTGTTTGAAGGGTGTCTTAAGGGAATATGTCGTAAGGATGCTGGCCATCCCAAACGGGAAATGGCAATTTCCTTTGAGGGCATCGGAGTCGCCCGAAGGGATGGCTCCAATCTCTGATTTGTCCCTCCACCTGAGTTGGAAACCGAACAGGAAGAAGGGGGGAAGGGTTTGGGAAACGATCTGACCGGGCCGGATGTGTCAAATATCGGTCTAGGTGCGGAGAAATCCTCGGGCCCAAAGACAAGAAACAGAGCGATCACCATGTTGAGGATCGGTATCCATGGCCGTACCCCGAAATGCTTTGGTTGCAAGGAGGGGACCTACGATCGCACGCAGGAGTGTAGGGACCGCTTCAACATGTTGCTTGACACTTGTGAACCTTTGAGCAAGGACAAAAGCAATTCATCACGTGCACATGATCGAGGGGTGTCCGGCGAGAAGGCCGCTGAAGTAAAGCGCGGAAAGGGAGAGGGAAGAAGAAGGAGATGAAGGGAGCGAGGGCTATGCGCCGACTTCGCCTCGATCTTCTGTCGTTTCGGGGTTTCTTGATGAAGTTTTCCCGGAGCTGGACCTGCAGGGTTCGGAAAATATTCCAAAGTCTGGAAGTCCTAGAACTTTGATAGCGTCAGGAAACAAGCTCTCAGAACTTGTCGAAACGGTTGAAAAGGGACCTTCTGTTGTTGCATCCATGTTCTTTGAAGCCATTGAACTGGGGGGGGGGGCAGAAGAAGTGTCTTTGTCAGCCCGACTTGCAAACGCTATGAGTGCCTTGCCTCAGCCAAAAGGCAAGAGGACAAGGAAACAAAAATCGTGGTTCGTTGAGTTCGCATGTTCATCGCATAGCGCGTGTTCCAAAATAGACAACGAACGTGAGATCCCGTACATTGGGTTTTCCAGGGACGTTTGTGATCTTGCAAATCCTCACCATATGCATCAAATAGTGCTTTGGGCTCACGAGAGAAAGGAGTTGGGAGAAGCCATTCACTTGTGGGGGTCACTTCCATGTGCTCCTTGGCCTTCATGGCAAAACATGAATGTGCATGGTCTAGACGTGACGTTTCGGTCGGATCTCGAAAGGAAACGCCAGGAGTCCGCAATAACTATACGTAACTTTTCAGACTTGACGGATATTGCAATAGATTCTGGGGGTTCCTCTTCTTTCGAATGGCCTAGGTACTGCTCAGGCTGGGTTGAAGTGCAAGAACTGACAGACATGATCGTCAAACACTCCATGTTCTCAGCGTTCCCATGCGGGTGCGCTTTTGACTTGGTGGTTGAAGGTAGACGACCTCTGAAGCCGTGGAGAATAGTAACTACAAACGAAAGGGTTGCTGTTGAAATGAACCATAGACGTTGCCGCCACCAAAAGGGGCACAAGCACGACCCGCTTGAAGGTGGGAGACTTGCTTATTTGAGTGGGTTCTACAATCGCGCAATGGCCAGTTCGATCTTGTGTTCCCTGACGGGGGTCCCCTGCATGGCCGTAATTCCTTATGAAAGTGACGAACCAATATGCCACGACAGGTTGGAAAGAATAGCTGGGCAACTGATTGATGGTAGGTGCTTCCAATGCGCGCAAGCTTTAGTCCACAGACTGTTGTCTAGAAACGAAATTGAGAATGACCCGAAAGCCATCGAAGCCATTCAGAACGAAATAAACGAAGTTCGGGGCATGCACGCGTGGGATGACAGCAGTGTGTGTGAACTAGAGGGTTTGAAGCAGTGGGCCAGGCATGAAGGACAGGAAATACACATCGCCGAGATCATGGGGATCGGGTCAATAAAGCATGACGAACTGGGACCTTCGCTGAGTCAACATAAAGTTGGTATTTAGGGGGGATAATACGAGGAACCAGGACGGACTTCCGGCTCAATTTAGGGAGCTCCATTCTCAGCCCGCCAGTATACAAAGAGGGTGGGTGTGCTTGGGAGAGCACACACACTAGCTCAAAACCCTTAGAAAACACTGTAAATACCATGCAAAATTTCAAAAACGGCTCTGAGAACTAGGCGAAACGCAATTTTTTTGATCTGTCTGTGCCCAGTCTCCATGTCCAATGTCAAAGACAACAAATAACAGCTCTTCGTCTGCCCACTATCAATGTGCAACACCAATGATAAATATTATCAGGTAAATCTCTCTCTGCCCACAATGAATGTAGCATCATGAGCGAATGAAGATATAATACTATACATCTCTAGATTCAATAGCTTTCCTCTGGATCTCTGGGAAAGTAGATTTCCTAGATTTGTGTATTTTCATTGAAGGAAAGCGTTTGAAAGAAACACTTACATACATACTTATAGCTTTTTTAAAATACCATAACTATTTCCAGAGATCCAGAGGAAAGCTTTTGAAATGAAAGCTTTATATTTTGTTCACGGAAGTGATCAGATCTAGAGGGAACATTTTGAATTAGAAGTTTGTACATAAAGCAGTTTTAATATAGCAATGATTATTCCAAGGGATTACTTTAAACAAATACTATCTACTCAAAAACATAGTTTGTGTCTTATTCCCAGCACTCCTAGGGCAAAAAACACTGTAAAATATAAGGTTTTGTAACATGTGTGTTCTTAAACTAACTAAACTGGAATTAAAATAGAATTAGGCAAACTTAAAGTAGAAGAATAGGATTTTTTTGAAATCTAATTCAAAATCAATTGCCACAATGATCTTGCAAAGGCATGGCATCGAAGTTGAACTACACATTCATTTTTCTATAACTAATCTTGAAGAAATGTTAATTGAAATCTAATATAAACATCAATTTCCCCAATGATTTTGACAATGATATAAATGAAACTTAGTTTGTAAAAAGTCTACATTTAATCTTAAACACATTTTTAATAGAAAGCTAATGATAAAGCAACTTCCACCAATAATTATGAAAGCGTTCTAATTGAAGTCTAATACCAAAATCAATTGAAATCCAATTTAACCTCAAATTGCGTTAAACTTAAATGAAGCAAAAACACTGTGTTTTACAGTGATTTCTTGCAAAATCCTCTCCAAAATTGAGGTTTTGAGCTATTTGTTGATCAATTTTGGAGATCCAAGCCTATCCCAATTTAGAGGGAATACCAGAAAACCAAAAAACCAATAAACCAAAAAACCAAAAAACACAATGTTTGAGACAAAATGGGGTCACTATTGGTTTTTGGATGTTGGCTGCATTTTGTGTCAAACATTGTTTTTTGTTTTTTTGTTGTTTTTTGGTATTCCCTCTAAATTGGGATAGGCTTGGATCTCACAAAACTGATCAACAAATAGCTCAAAACCTCAATTTTGGAGAGGATTTTGCAAGAAATCAATGTAAAACACAGTGTTTTTGCATCATTTTTTGCATGAAAAACATCTCCCAGGAGCACCCGTTCTGTATACAGACTGTGTCAATGGTTCTGTTTTACGGCTTGTTGACAGACATGGTTGTATTTATAGCGGACGCAAAGAAAGCTTACCTTCAAGCGCCGCTTCGTACCAAAACGCCCACACGGGTCATTTTGCCACGGTTGTGTTGGTTACCTGGCTGGGAAAAACGGTTCAGGAGACTGGCAGTAAGGCTTCAAAAGGCATTATACGGACACCCTGAAGCGGGGGACGACTGGTTCCATCATCTCTCACAAATAATGACCAAAGAGCTGGGGTTTCGGACAGTCGAATCGTTTCCGTCGTTGTGGTGGAATCCGGTGACACGCGTGTTGACTGCAGCATATGTAGACGATGTCATATGCGCGGGACCTCGTACAGCTGTTGACGAGTTTTGGTCTAAACTAAGGTCTCGAGTTGAAGTCGACGGGGTGACTGTACCGGGTAGGTACCTAGGGCGAAACCATGCGATCTCAGAAATCACTGAAGGGAAGGGCTTGTTTTTGCCCATGGAAAATTATTGTGAATCAGCTGTGGAGTTGTACCTTCAAGCTGTTGGGAGCAAGCCGCTGAAAAACGTTTCCACCCCTTACCTTACCGATTCTGAACTCAACGTCAATGATTGGGAAGCTTCTGGTACACTCGAGGAGAAGTCAGCATCTATCCTCATGAAAATGCTTTGGCTAGCGCGCCTCAGCAGGCCTGACTTGTCTCATGCAGTAACTAGACTAGCCTCAGGGATCACACGCTGGAGCGTGAACCATGACAAACTGTTATACCGGCTCGCTTGTTACATGAACACGACAAGCCAATATGGTGTCCACTGTTCTGTCATAGGGAATTCAAGCAACGTGTCCTTGCATTTGTATGTGGACGCTGACTTAGGTGGAGACCCATGTACCATGAAAAGTCACTCGGGAATGTTCTTGATGATTGCGTGTCCCAAAGGGTCTTACTTCCCTATATCTTGGTCGCCCCGAAGACAACAGTGTGTGTCTAAAAGCACTACAGAAAGCGAGCTCGTCGCTATGAACGAAGGGTTGTACCAAGACGCACTGCCGGTACAAACAGTGCTCGAAATGGTTGTTGGGCACCACATACCCTTGGTGCTCCACAAAGACAATCAAGCATGCATACACATCCTCAACTCAGGGTTCAGCCCCAAGCTAAAATCAATGAACAGAACGCGCAAGCTCTCAATAGCAGCGTTACACGAGACGATCAAGGAGCTTGGTTTGGACCTTCAATACACGGAATCTGCCAATCAGTTGGCAGACTTGTTCACTAAGGTCCTAGGACGCGCGAAATTCTTGGATTGCTTGACCAAGCTAAGGATCGGCCCAATTCATGCAAGTTTTGAGTAGTCCTCCTCATTAAGGTCTGACAAAACCATTGGGTTAACCTGCGCTTGCGCGGTTTCCCGCGTGTCTAAGGAAATCTTTACGCTCTGCTCTCGCTTTGTCTGGCTTTGGGCTTCCTCCTGTGACCTTTGCTGGCTTCGCGAATGACAATGTGACCGTTGAATCCCACCTTACCTTTTGCGCGTGCGCGGAAAAGTAAGGGAGGGCATGAAGATCCGACCGTGACCTGTGAGGAATGTCTATGGACTACGTGACACAAACAGGTGTATAGAGAATTCGCCGGTTCGCGATGTTCCTTTGATAACTTTCGCGTGTGATGCATTTCTTTCCCGGTCCATCTGGTCCTGAGATGATCCTTGAAGATGTGCGGTGCGGATTCCCTGCGGGGGGGGCGAGTCCATTCCGTACTCGTGTGTGTTAAGTGCCGACGTCTGCGCTTGCGCGGGGGGTTTGCGGGACCTAAAGGCCCGGGGGGGGAATTGAATTGAAATGCATACTGGAACCAAAAACACTTTGGCTCAAGTACTCGTGAAGAAACAAGGTTGCGCTCCTAGTTTGCTAGAAGATTCTAGTAGTAACAAGAAGCTACTAGGAACAAGAGTCTATACGTGTAGAGATGTGGAAGGAAGGAATAGATGTATGTCCAACAGTGGAAGGTGGGCCTGGAAGGCCATTTTCAACTGCATGCTAAAGACGATCAATTCAATCCTGAATTTGTTTGATTGGATGTGCGGATAACAATCCTGTTATCAAACAATCAAAAGAGAATCACGCGTCCTGAGCATTTGATTCTGCAGAGCGTGTCACAAGCTGCTTGCGAGCCAAGCTTTGCTACGGTGGTGTGTGGTGTAATTTGTTTTTAGATGATTAAAACAAATTCCAAGCAGTTTGCTTTTTAATCTCTTAATGAAACAGAATCTTAATTGTTTTTTATTGTTCTCTCTTAGGGGAAAAGACACCACAGTCTCTGGCCGTGCCCCTGAACGTGTCCAGTTGTCCTGCTGTTGTCTTCTTCTTGTCCTCCTGCTCCTCTAGGCGAACGAAAGACTATACATCCTCTTGTTCCCCAATCAAAGAACGAAAGAAAGGGCCCGTGATAGCTGTGGTCGCGCCTTGGGCTTTCTCCTTGTTTGCTGCGCTGCTGTGGGCTTGGCGTTGTCCTTGTACAGGCTTTGTCCGGGTCTGCTTGGCAGCGCCGCCTTGTCCAGCCTTGTTCAAGTCTTGTCCGGGTCTGTCTGTCCTGCTTGTCAGCGTTGTCAGCCCTTTTACCGCTTTGTCCAGGCCTGTTCCCCTGCTTGGCCACGCTGCTCGCCCTTTCTCCACCGCCTATGTTTTTCGTGTGGCTATGAATGCAACCGTGGTACAGCGTTTCAAATTTGATATCATCACCGGATTTTCTCATGACATATATTCCTTCGTTTTTGAACATGTCACCCAGGAATCAGGAACTATTTTTGTTTCCTGGAAGCTACAGGAACAAAATTACAGACTTTACCCCGAACATTGAAATTAAAGGAGTTGCGCACAAAATGATGCAAAAACTGTTTGGGATCTATGCTGGAATAACTTGTTTTCTACCGGTGAGGTGTACAAAGAGGAGCTAAGCCTGACTTGGAAAGGCAGCAATTCATGATTGATCAAGCACGAGCAGATGTACTTGAAGTGTGGGCCTAGATTGACAATTTTTTCATTGAGTCGCGGCTCAAAGATAGAGAAGAATTGGGTGTAAAGACTGACGTGGATAGCTAGGGCCTGGTAGGGCGGCACTTCAGGAGGACAAGGGCAACGTAAGGGCAAGAAAGTGTCGGTGGGTGACAACCTTCCGTCCTTTCAACCCACGGGTGACCACTGTGACCACAGTAACAAGTGCCACGCTAGTAGTAACAGGTGCCTTACTAGTAGTAACAAAGAAGCTAGTAGTAACAAGTGCCACGCTACTAGGAACAAGTGCCTTACTAGTAGTAACAAGAAGCTAGTAGAAACAAGAAGCTATTAGTAACAAGTGCCTCGCTAGGGTCTCGTGAGTCCCGCGAGTCTTGCGAGTCCCGTGTCCGCCATGGCCGGGTTTGCGATTGACGTGGAGTCCAAGACGACAGGGTCTCCAACCTACTAGCGATAGACGACAGAGACAGATGATTGGCGTTCTCTTTGCTTTTCATCCTTCCTTCTCAACATTGCAATCAGCGTCGTGCCACACCAACTTTGAGGACTGGTGGCAGAGAAGAGAAGGCAACAGAGGTACAAATTCCAAGCCAAATTGCAGCACTGAAGTCCAAGCATCATTTGATGTACTGAATGTAAAGTGAAAGAATGCATACTTTTGACTCCACTTGACTCGACTCGTTCCCTTCTGAGATGGCTTTGTGCATGGATCATTTCATTTCTTGTCAGGCGCGCTTCGAACACTACTTCTTTGAGCGGGCAGGAGATGACACCCTGCATGCTGCGCAGAACATGCTTGCGGGGGGTTGTTTGGAAAGCACGTCTCTTGGAGAATGCACACGTACAGTTTCTCAGATACACAGATACATGCACTCTCACAGAGCCATGTTCACACAAGAGACGATACCCCTGCAACTTTTGCAGAGGTTGTACTTGTCGTGGTGGACGACATTATGACATACTTTTGCCACATACTTTCCTTTGTTCTGCATGCGTCATGCTGCGGGCAACCGTGACAATCGAATGCAAAACCGTCAATCGTTTGGTAGACTTGTTCCTTCACTCTGACAGGGTTGGACACATTGTTGACACCAAATTGTGAGAGGCGACTTACTCTTGGTGTAGATTCGTGTAGATTGTGAGAATTCGCTATTAGGTTGGAGGCCATTACGTGGCCATGAAACCGCTCACGGACTTGTCCTTATGCTGAACCAGCTACTAACGTACTTGAACCTACTTTCATTGAGTACAGGCTCAGGGGAGCTTCCTGCTATTTGTGAGGCAGTGTATCAAAGCGAAAGGGCCGACCCAAGCTTTGTAATAATATACTCGACTCTTCTTGTCCCGCAGGACTTATTGGAGAGATGATAGCGCAGCGGCTGCATTTGCGTTCGTGGCTGAGAACAAACCTCAGAACTACGCACTTCTCTTGCTTCTCTTGCTTCTTCGAAGCTACTAGGAACAAAGGGCATCGCTACTAGGAGCAAGGACGCTACTAGGGGCTCCTGGCCATACTACTAGAAGCGATCGGGCGCTACGAACGGAGCTTTTTCAGGTCATTTAGATTGAGGGATGACATCGATGCGTCTCCTGGCGGTTTCAGAGGGGGCGCCTGTGGAGCGGGGGAGTGGTCTTGTGATGCCCCGACTTCCTCGTGCGAGGCCTGATGTGCTTGCGGCTGCCAAAGCTGGTTTGGATCTTTGGTTGCAACCATGAGTCGCAAAAACTCTGCAAAGGATGGCAGGTTTAGAACAGAACAGTAGATGCAATTTTCGTTAAGGCAAGACAATGCACTTGCTGGTAGGTTCAGCTTGATGTCCGCTCAAGAGTTACTCCTTTCGGTTCATGGTCAGGATGCAATTCCTAGGGACCATGTGGCCTGCATCTTAGCACGTAGATTTCAACCAACTGGTCAAACTCATGTCATGTGACTTTGCTTAAGTCCGTGGACTGTGCTCACGTGTTCCTGAGAGAGGTTTACCGCAGACAACATGTGTGTATGGGGCTTGCTCGCCAGGTTTTGAGCGAGGTCCGCAATTTAGGGACTTTTCTGACTTGGGTAAAGGAAAGCAAGAAAGGAAGAAAGAAAGCTGGCACAAAGGAAGGCCTGATCATGTCTGATCATCTACAGAAGAAATGGAGAAGGAAAGAGAAAAATGAGAAAGGAGTGTCAAGATTGTATCCACCTGTAACAGGATCAATTGTGACACAGGTGTTCTATGAACATACATGTTGCCTGTTCGCTTTATGCCTCACGGGGTTTGCACCCGGAAGACTCATATTTTTCCATTTGCCTCCACGAAGATTTGCAAGAAGCTACTGGGGCTCCTGGCATCGCTACTAGGAGCAAGGACGCTACTAGGGGCTCCTGGCCGTACTACTAGGAGCATCCTTACTACTAGTAACAAGAAGCTACTAGGCAGGGGTTTTTGAGAGTCTGAGCACATTTGCAGTGGCCATTAGGAGCTTTTACTCTTGCTCGTATTCCAAGGTTCGAATGCCAACTTGTTCTGTGGCATCTCTGTGACATTATGTCCCCAACTCAACGAATTGTACTTAACATTGTTCTTTTTTTTTGTTCCCTTGTTCCTTTTTACCTTGAGCCTTTTCTTCAACCTCCTTTTTTCCTTCCTTTTCATGAATTAAATTGTGCAAGATACAGTGCTGAACACTCCGAACGTGCACTAGCGCAAGCTCCGTCTCATCAACTAGGCGCGGATTTCGTGTTCAAATTCACACATCCAATTCAAAACACATCAGGCCATCGCTACTAGGTTGGAGGCCACATCTAAAGAAGTTTTAAATATGAAGCTGATTGGTGTGAGAACCGCAGTTGAAACAGGTTCTCGCAGTGTTTTCTGCTTACAGCAAACATATGCTTCTTGAAGAAACACCTTTGCCAAAGAAGCTTCGAGCTCAGCTCCGCATCCTTTTGCCATCTAATTTTACCTGTTTAAACCTATTTAGCTACCATACGACCTAGCTTATCCTCCTAGAAGCCTTGCTGTGTTTTTACTTCGGCCTTTTGTCTTCAGGCGGTGTTTCTTTCTTTTGTGTTTTTTCCGGCCAATGCGCCGTTCTGAAATCACCACTTGAGGTGGAGATAGGTGGCCAGGTAAGGCAGGTAAGGTGGCGAAGATGAGCCTTGACATGTTGCAGGATGTCTCCAGCCAGTGACACTAGCGCTGAAAGCGGCTACGAAAACTCACTACGACTGCCTCCTCCGCGACGACGGCCTCTGCCGCTCAAGAAAAGTGTCGCATCTCAGCCGAGTCAGCCGAGCGTTTTTGAGGTTTGTGCTTGTACTACTAGGAACAAGGACGCTACTAGAAACAAAGGGCATCACTACTAGTAGCAAATAGCTTACTAGACTTACTAGTAGCAGGAAGAGGTGAATGTTTTGAGTGCACTGTGACGAGCCTCCCAGGAAAGGCGCATGTGGGTGCCCAAAGCTTGTGTCTCGACTCTCGGTTTTGCGCCCAAGGAGGGGAAAGCTTATTGTTTCTAATAGCTTCTTGTTACTACTAGTAAGGCACTTGTTACTAGAAGCGATGCACTTGTTCCTAGTAGCTTATTGTTACTACTAGTAAGGCACCTGTTACTACTAGCGTGGCACCAGTTCCTAGTAGCTTCTTGTTACTACTAGTAAGGCACTTGTTACTATAAGCGATGCACTTGTTCCTAGTAGCTTATTGTAGTGCACAGACAAGAAAGCCACAAGAAAGACAAGAAAGTATACAGTGCTTCTTTGGTGGATTCCAAGTATTGGACGATCTCCATACCGGAAGTGTTTTGCCAGGACTTACGTTGGCGCTTAATTGATTGAGATTGGGTCGGCATCTTTGTGCACCTTGCCTCAAGAATAGCACACACACATTGATCTAGTCAGCAATGGTCTTGGTGGTCAAGCTCAAGCGCAATGTTTCCTCAAGAGAATTGGCCGAGTTCTCTCCACAAAGGAGAAAGTATATAAAAGAAAAGAACAAGGACAGGCCTAAGAGTCTAAAGAAGGAGAGAAGAACCTAATAGCAATGGCCTCCAACCTAGTAGCGATGGCCTCCAACCTAAAAGTCTAAAGAAAGAGAGAAGAACATGGCCAAATACCGAAACCACTTCAAAAATCGTGGAAGTGGGAAAAGACTTCGTCAATACGCAAAGCACTTGCAAGCAAGAAGGCTGAGAACATTTGCTACTGGAGATGCCATGTATTGTGCCAAACCAAGATGACACTATCCATGTACCCATTTCTACCCATTTCTTCCCATGCCATGTATTCTTTCCCACCCGACAGGCTTGTAGACTTTTGGCAAAGTGTTTGGACCTTTGTTGCTGCAACGCCCAGGGGCCTGACCTAGCATCCCTCTACTTTAATGAAATTGCCAAAGCACAATGATGCAATGTCGGATCACAGTGAAACCATCAACAGCAATGTGCGAGCAGCATGATCGCACTATTAATGCAAAGTCAGAGCATGACAATTGCAGCAATTACAGACCACAACGGGAACAGCAACGAGGCGCCATTAAAAGCAGCAGCAGTCACTAGTCACAGCTCCAGTGGGCTCGACACAACATCGCTTTCGCTTCCCTGTCGCTATCGGGTTCTTCCGTTCCGAACGTTTATGACACAAGGGTTCTGTGAATAACGACGCTGTCGCCGAGTAAAAAGTGGTTTTCTTTGACTGGCAAGGCTTTAGTAGCGCAACAGAACGTGCTGGCGCTGGAGAGCTAGCAGAAATATCATTTTGTGTCGAACAATGCATTTTAGTGTTGATAAGTCCCTTGTTGCTGCCATCACTGCACATTGCCATTGCTGCTGCTGTTGTGGTTTGTCATTGTTGTCATTGTGCTCGTCGTTGATATTCCGATAATGAGGTATGCAATTGCCAGCTTTTAGTCCAAACATATACAATCCTGAAATTCCTCTGACAATGACCAATATCATAATGCTTGCAATGCCCACATATCACCCTAGAAAGCCCAACATCACCAAATCCTCCAAGCACTTCTTCCATACAAAAAGATTTGGGGAAGAGGCAGCCAGCTGTGAGAAGGAAGTCTTGTCTAGTTTGCAATGCGAATTAAAAGCGTCAGCTTCAATTGCATTCTATGCAAGGGCGCTAGCTTGAAACCTGCAAAATGACTACCAACTTAATAGCGATGGCCTCCAACCTACTTGCGTTGGCCTCCAACCTAATAGGAATGGCCTCCAACCTAATAGCGAGGGCCTCCAGCATAAGAGCGATGGTCTCCAAAAATGACTACCTATGACCCCAGTGTCATAGGAGCACCCCAGTGAACCCATGCCGCACAACGATCCGAGTCAATTAAATTCTTATTGTTACTACTAGTAAGGCACTTGTTTCTAATAGCGATGCACCTGTTACTACTAGCGATGCACCTGACATGCCCCACACCTGCAGCTTGCACAGTGCCATGGCTCTAGCTAACGAATCCTATTCACAAATCGTGCATATGTGATGAGCAATAATTCACATACGTTATGCAGATCATACTGTTGAAACTCCCGCAAGGTGGTAAATTGGTCAGATTGGTCACAGAATGTTGTGTTTCTTTTAGTTTGTTGGAACGCACTTAATACATCCATGCTTTTGTCAACTCTAGGAATTACACATGAAAGTTTCGGCATTTCTTTACCCAGCCTGATGTTCATTGGAACACTTGGAATTTGTGCTATCTCCAATGCTGAGGAAAATGAGCAACATCTTCTCTGCTCATCGACTGCACCTCAACACCAGGTGTCACTCTCCTGTCCCTCGTGTGGTGGCACACTCTGAGTTGTGAATGGTCTTGGCGACGGACTCGAAGTGATGTCGGCGCAACGCATCCGTCAAACTGCACTTGGCTCTTGCATTTTGTTGAATCCAACAATCAAGGTGCACCTTGGTGTGCACCTATCTGCCGCCGCGGATTGGTGGCAAAGGAAGCATGAAACCAGAAACAGAGATCACGCAGAAACCCGCTAAGACATTCACCTTTCAATCCCTGATGCAGTGCAGAGCCATTCTGTCACCAAACGGACAGTTCCCGAAGCTAATAGCATGTACCTTGCCCCACCTTTGAGACAGCATCCAAGACATGCTTTTGGATGACTTTGATAGATGGAGTTACCCTGAAAGCAAAAGAGAAGTTCTGCTTATTGCCCAATACAAGGCTCACACAGTGTCGCCCACATGTACCCCTGCGGCAACTTCTGCATTTTTTTGAACGTGCTGCAAGCCAAACTCCTAGTTAATTTGAACTCCGTTGCCTAACTCGTGGGAAAAGCTGGTTTGGCCAGTGCTCTGCCAATCTGGTCCAACTTGCACAAGTTGACTGGCCAAGCTGCATTGCCTTGCTTTTAGGTTCCACAACTGCTGTTTTGTGCATGCGAGCAGATGTTTCATTGTTGACTCAAAGCATTGATTGGGCACACCTTTTTCTTGCAAGGTTAAGGGCATCATGCAGGTCAGGTTTGGTGTAGTGCGTCCCAGCAGCAGTTCCTGAAGACAATTG
>CAXAMN010022651.1:152438-181139 GCA_963970005.1 Durusdinium trenchii | reverse complement strand
AAAAGGCTACCTGTTTAGTTTCAGCACACACGCTTTGCAAATTGAGAGATTTGGAAGTGTTCAGAGGCTCTGTTTAACATTTGCCAGCCTGAAGCTTGTTTTGCAAAGTATGCTAGCAGAGTTGCATGGAGCTTTCTCACCCCTCAAGAAGACACCTGCCACGGTAAAGCCTGCAGCCACATGTTTTGCTTGCTTGAAGACCAGACGACTGTAGAGCCAAGCCCCAACTGCCTGATCCAAAGTTGAGACCTTCCGCAAAGTAGGTCTTAAGATTCTTAAGTGTGTAGTTGTCCACAACTTGAGGGTGTCAAGTTTGATTGACCATGCAGTCTAACCTCTCGCGCACTTTAGTTGCCTCAGTAAAGGCCACATGGTACAAGAGTAACACAAGTTGAATGCAATAGCATTGGACAAAGCCACTTGGAGGCCATCGCTAGTAGGTGGGAGGCCATCGCAATTAGGGTGCAGCCCATCGCTTCTAGGTTTAATGCATTGGCATCGCCTTACATGCTTTGTTTCCACCCTTAGCCTTACATGTGCTCGCAGGATTGGCTCACATTTTAACACACATATTTTCGAGGCATGCAACTGTGGCACTGTTGTAACTAATCAACGCATCGGTTGCAACTGAGCCTTCCAGATGGAGTGGCCTTGCCTGACATTTCACAGAGCCAAGTGCTAGAGGACTGCTTGTAGATTCGGACAACAGCTTTGACGGCTGTCTCCTCTTTCCTCTTCAATAGTCGCTGTGCCAAACAAGGAATTCTTGAGTTTTCTCTTTCTGAAGCAGGAATTCTTGCCAAATTCCTTATGCCTGGCAATCCATTCTTGCCTGAATGGACTGGAAGCCAGAGAAACTTTACAGAGTTTGCTTTGAGTTCTTGAAGCCCAAAGCAACAAGTTTGAAGAATGGTGTGACTTGTTGCGCGAGAAGCCTTAGCGCTCGCTTTCCGACTTCTTTGATGGACGGCTTAGAAGGACGTGTTCGGAGAAAGCAAGAACCATGCCAAGTGTTAAAAGATAGAATTAAGAAGCTTGATCAGCAGAAGCCAAGGCCAAAAACTGAAGTCGTACAGAGATGATAAAGAGATAGGAAGAGTAGTAAGTCTGGGAAGAGTAGGAACAGTATTGGTACGAGTAGGAACAGTTGCAACGAAGAAACTCAGAAGTCCGTCAACATTGGGCGCACAGCCAGGTGCAGCTGTTGCTCGGTCGGTCGGTTTTCTTTCAATCTCGTCTCCTAGTGCTGTGAGTTGCGAGATGGACAGTGACTCAGACTGTGTGAAACTACCTTCCCTCCAAACACACAGACATGGGATTGAAGATGCCAAACCGTGTTTCAGTGGACTGCAGCGGTCAATGCCAGCCCATGCAATTCTCAGCTCCAGATGCATCGTGCAAGTGAAGATTTCGAGGGCTATCGTGCAACGGTGCCTTAGGGCAGAGTTCGAGAGCGTAAGCGTTACAACTTGGAGGCCATCGCTACTAGGTGGGAGGCCTTCGCTACCGTGCCATCAGGTTCCTTTGGCGTAACTAACCGAGTAACAAGAAGCTAGTAGTAACAAGTGCCACGCTAGTAGTAACAGGTGCCTTACTAGTAGTAACAAGAAGGAACTCGGGTTGCAGCTTACGCAGTCGACGCAACGGACGCAAACGCTTCAAGGCTCGAAGATCAGAGCGATGGTCAGACCGCTGATCAGACCGTATGTCGATGGTCGATGTATGTCGCATATGTCTCATATATGTCTCATATCAGCGACATGGAAGTCTTTTGGAACTTGTCTATGAGATTCGATGGAAGTGGGGATGGCTTGGAGATCTTGCCGCAAACACCGTGTGGCACACCCCTTGAAGACACAGACTCTGCTTTGTCCGTTTCTTGTTTGTCAAAGACGCTATGAGTTTCATGGAGGTGTCATGTATGAAGATTAACTTTGAGGCACTCAAAAACTGCGGTCAAAGCTGACGGTAACTTGTTTTAGCTGAATTCTCATGTTTTGATGCACAGTGGATCATTTGCGAAGGGATGCAATTGCTCAGCCAAGTGGCTGCTCTGCAGCTTCTTGCAACCTGATCAATGTCAAAAACACCGCCGGTGTGGAGAGACCCACACAATCAATACCCAACACACTCACACACAAGGAAGGCGTCACATTTCGTGTAAGTTGAAGATGCTGAGGTAAAGTGAGTGAGCGAGTATAGTCACTAGGCCTAAACAGTTAACCTTGTGACGGCCTAAGCCAAGCATTCACAATTTCGAGCCACCGCTTGGCTTTGGTCGCTTCCAATATAGCTTTGTCAAAACTCCATGCGGTGGTGAACACCTGGGAGTTCTTGGAGTGCCTTCAACACTATCTTGATTTTTTCAATTAGATCAGACTCTCGTGATCTCTGTAGCCACAGTGATGGTCACAGACTTTCTTCCTTTGAAGAGCTTGTAGAAGAGACGACGACAACTACTTGTCGAACACGACCCAAAACGAGTCAGACGCGTCTGACACCACTCAACTTGAGAACGAAAAGAAAGCGTGCGAACATATTCCCAGACTTGCTTTTTGGCGCGTTGAGCAAGACTTTGTCGACTTGACTTCGCCTATTTCGTTTGTCCAAAGACTTTGCTCGGCATCCGACACTTGTTCGCGAGTCCACGTTTGCGTCCGAAAGCGAGCTCCTCTCCGAGCAACTTTGGAGCTCACATCCTCACGAAGTTGGTCGGTTTTGCTCCTTGGCAGAGGACTTTAGACGTTTTGTGTTGGAGGCCATCGCTGGAGGCCACCGCTACTATGGTGGAGGCCATGGCTATTAGGGAACCTTAGACGTTTTGTGCTGGCCACGATAGCCGTCCCCCTGTCCGGATCTGTGTGTCCTTCTTGTCGTTATGGGCCCTCTTCACACCGCCTTGATCAGGCCTTGTCCCCTGGGCCGTTTTTCCTTTCTCCACCGTCTTGTCTGGGTTTGTTTTGTGTGGCAATGCATTAGTAATGGCGCGTTTTAAGTTCTACTTTTGATATCATTGTGTTCCCAAACAACTGTTTTTTGTTTACACAGTTTACACATTGTTCTCACACAGCTGCAGGCTATAGATATAGTTTTGCAGACGTTTCCACCAACATTGGAATTCAACGAACTGACGCAAAAAGTCTTTTTGAAGCCGTTTGTGGTCTATGCTGGTATAACATAAATTTCAAACCATAGTTGCCTTCCCCGTCCCTACACTTGCTACAGTAAGGGGTTTGTATGGTGAAGGTAAGGCCCCGTGTTTTTTCAAGGTCTCCTGAGGCTTGCTCTGCGTTTTGCGTGGGGTGGCTCGCGCAGAGTTTGTGTTGTATCTCAAACTCAGAGATGGGCGAACCAAGTTGAGCATTTACCAGAGTTGTATCCCAAAGGAATTCGTTCTTGAGTGATGGGAAAGAGCAGACTACAAGCGTGCAATCAGGTGGATATGATTTCAGCACTGCGATCAAAATCTCCATTCACACACACACATATACACACACCACACCGGTGGCAAACTCCACCTCACCGCCGCACTGCCACACCGTCTGGCAGGCCATGACCCACTTGGCCAGCACAAAGCCTCTACATCGCACAACCTACTAAGCAAAAGGAACCTAATAGGAATGGCCTCCGACCTAAATTGTTCCTCTGTTCTGTACTGTAGCAGAAAGCGCCTTCTCCTCAATGGACATTAATGTGGTAGTAGTCGTGTCTGCTCTGATATCACCTCTGGTAATTTTCTATGGCTCCGGCTTTTCCAACGCTGAGCTGTGATTTCAGTGCAAGCCACTGACCAATGCTTGTGTCGCACGATCGCCACTTTGAGTCTGCTCTCTGCAGGCATCTGGATCGTTCGCTCTGGTAAGCTTGTGCTTTGCTGCAATCCCGCCTGCTGCCTTGGTTTGAGCGGATCTGTTATTTGGCTGAGTATTAGGACGCTATTAGGTGGAGGCCATTACTACTAGTAACAAGAAGCTACTAGTAACAGCCGCTTCGACATTTTCGAGGTTTGAACTTCTCCCATGGCAGTAAGCTGGTCGAGGCGTACCAAGTTGAAGCCTTGTTCAAGGTTAGTTCACATCAATGACGCTGCGCGTGTTCACATCAATGAAGTGTCGGGCAAGGTTCAAGCAACACGCCAAAGACAGCAAATGACGTACGTACTTTGAACGTTGAGAGACCTCAAACATTGGTCAGCTCAGTACTCTGCAGCACCTCAGGAGGGACGTACTGTACCTCACAGCATGAACTATGATGATTTTCGTCCTGGTGCTGGTGATGATTGTAGTAATAACAATGATGCTGTAAGACTGAGGTTGGGTAGCCTTGCCGATTTTGATGGTCGCAGTGGCGCAAGAACCACGTTGGTTGGGAAAAGATCAGAAGAGAACTAAGTAGCGACTACCTGCCAGGAAAGCAGAATATTATTTGTGAAACAGAGAAGGCGATGGCCACGCGCAGAGATGATGACGACAATGAGGATGAGGATGATGAGGATGATGATGAGGATGAGGATGAGGATAAGCATGATCATGGAACAGGGATGTAATGACGGTGATGGCCATGTGCGTAGTTGAAGGGATCACTCGAGGAGAATCTTGAAGATGAGCCACATTGGATGTGGAACAAGAGGTGGAAGGGGAAGGTGGAACTGACTGCTGGCATATGGAACTTATGAGACATTGAGCTGAATCAGACCACCCTCACGGTTCCTAGTAGCGTCCTTGTTACTAGTAGTATGGCCAGGAGCCCCTAGTAGCGTCCTTCTTCCTGGTCTAAAGTTTGAGGCGGAATGAAATCTCAAACTCTGCCAGCGACGGTGAAGGAACAGATGAACAAGTTGTGGTGGACGAAGGGCTTTCCACTTTCCACTTCCATGCACGCCTGGTATCGTTGTGGTAGCCGAGACCGCACTGTTCCAACCACCGTACTACTGCCGTGTGCCAAATCGATGGTATTTGGTCTCTATGTTTGTGAAAGCTCGGGTGTTCTAGCAACGCCAGGCCTCCTGTCATTGTCTATCATTACTTGCTGATGCCCAATGAAGAATATGTCCAAAGCTCCCAAAACTATTCCCCATCTGATTGGTCCTGGAGGCCTCTTCTTTTCTGCGGTGATCGGGCCACTGACGAAGGCCCAGCCAAAATGGCAGCAATTTTTTCCTGCAAATCCCTTCCACCTTTCTGCCATCGCTAGTAGGTTGGAGGCCCATCGCTACTAGGTTAGAGGCCATCGCTACTAGGTTGGAGGCCATTGCTATTAGGTTGGATTCTCATTTGTCCTCTTGAGGATGTATGCAACTGTGAGGACACATAACATAATCCCAGCCGTGAGTCAAACATTTCCCTGAAAAATCGTGGTCTTCCTCATATGCCACTACAAGAACGCCCGAAACATGTGAATTCAGACACATTGTGCTGAAAGGCCCTCTTACTGCAGCCTCCGTTTCTGTTCCCGGTCTACCTGCATCTCCCTGACCTTCGCGTCCACTGCCCCCACATAGGATCTATATCTGCAGCTCCAATGAGAATGATCGGTTCATAATGCTGTGGCGAGAAAGGGCAATCTATGCCCACATGAAGACCTTTGAGATGGCCAAGAGGCCAAGAGGATGCAGAAAATACCTGGATCCTGGAGTGGATTTCATGGTCTGTAGATCGGTCGAAACTGTCCAAATAAGATCTCCACATAAAGTATGCTGCACTTGAAAAGCCTCGGCTATACTCCCAGCAACTCCTCTGAAGATTCTGAACAAACCATGCTGAAGCCTCCCCTCTCTCCTTGCTTTGAGCCCTGGATGAAGGGCTGCCAAATACCGCGCAGCTGGATTCTTAGAACTCCGTTGAGGGAACCGTATTAATAGCCTGGGCCATAGCCTCCAACCTAGTAGCGATGGCCTCCAACCTAAATTCCATGGTCTGTGGGACGTACCTGAATGAGGAAAGATGATTGGAGAAGAAACAGTCTGATGTCGCATCGTGAAAGGTCAGAAGACATGACTGCTTGCTTTTAGGGAACGTGCTTGAAGACCTTGTATTTTATTTGTTCAACTTTGATTGCTATGGATGCCAGTGTTTTCCGAAGCTTTCTTGTTTTTTCAAGTGTTTTCGCGCGCGAGCGGTTGCGAGTACGGCAAATCAGAGTGATAAAGACTATGTTTTCTTGGGTTAAAGCCAGGAATATGTCTTCTTTGCCCCTTCCTTTGCTGCAAAATAGTTGTAAGTTAGAGTTTGGGTTACATTTCTTAATCCAGGGTGTCCAGTCATTCTGAAAGTAAGGTGACCTTACTGTCTTTATGTTCCCAGAGTAGACTCCTATTTTCTCTGAGAATTTGAGTCTTATTTGCATTTTAAACAACTTCTTGACAGACTTTCCAACCGTAAGGAGACACTCGGATGCTCCCTTGGCATTAGCTGGCAAGTCTTGAACGCACTCTGACTCCTGGTGTGCCACGTCATTTGAGCGCTACAACCTTTGTGATCATTGTGCCCCTCAAAGTTTGTGTTTGACTCGGAGTTTGTCTTCAACGAAGCCGACGGATGATTGCAGAGATGGAACAGGAGTCGTGGTGTCACCTTGATTGCCCGATAAGATGACTTTCTTACCGCTTGCTCAGGCTCTTGCTATGCGCACAAAGTGCTAAAGCCTTGCTAAAAGGTTGCGGACCTAACAGCGATGACCTCGGTTGCAACGGACAATTCGAACGTTTTCTTTTTCAAACTTCGCTCCAGCGCTCTGCTCCACGCTCTCGTGAATCCGAGCATGCGGAACAAGCAGCTGTTTTCGAGAGTTGTGTGTGTTTCGGTCTTTGGGACATCAGTCCGGCCATTCGTCATGTCTTGCGGCAAAAGAGCGCAGCTGCCATCGGCTTTAAGATATCTTGAAGTTAAGTTTCCCCAAGCATCTAGAAACCAAATGAATAGTGCCAGCTATCCTGCGTCCAGCTACTGCTTGTAGCGAACTAGTCGCCCTTCCTTAATTGAGAGACGGCCGCTAATTAATTAAGTAGGGAGGGGAAGCGATGCCCTTGCTCCTAGTAGCGTCCTTGCTCCTAGTAGTACGGCCAGGAGCCCCTAGTAGCATCCTTGCTCCTAGTAGCGATGCCCTTGCTCCTAGTAGCGAACTAGTCGCCCTGGCCACGGGCTGAAACAAAGATTAGCAGACCTAAGACCAGATGAACCATCTCCCGCTTTGACTTTCAGGCTCACACCGCATTTCAGACATACAATGTACAATTACGCAAAGATGAAGCAAGATGAAGATGAAGCAAGACCTTGCGATTGAGTGTTTGCACAATTGACGCATGCAACCTGGACGGACATATCATATCAATAGTACTCCTTGATACCACGAAAATGTATGACAGGACAGCATTTCTTCAAAGGCTCACAGTTGGTTGCAGCCCAATTTTTTTTTGCTTGGCTATCTCAATGGTAGTGGGTAGCATATATGTTCTCTATTGCGAGTGCTTGAGACAGTGCAGAGCTTGGGAACGATCATTCCAAGTGTAGAAGTGATTACAATGGCCTCCAACCTACTAGCGATGGCCTCCAATCTAGAAGCGATGGCCTCCACCTAGTAGCTTCTAATTACGAGAAAGCCAAGCTTTATTGTTACTAGTAGCGATGGCCTCCAACCTAGAAGTGAACACAAAATCGGATTGTGATCGATTGTTTCCGAGTTTTCTCGTGCAGCTCTGAGGAGGTTTGGCTTTTTGTGCACAGGCTCAGGCTTCGTGTGCATACCTTTCATGCTATATTTGCAATGCTGCTGAGGGAGGATTGACGGCTTGACATGAGAAGACGATTGAAGAGCGTCCTTGCATAAAGATCATAAAGAGAAATGGGGCATGCTAGTGCTAGGACGAAGTAGTTGACTGGAAGACCTAAGGTGGTCTTGCAAAATGGACCACCAGAAGAAGATGAACATGGACAAAAGATGGGTTAATGCTTTGATCAACAAAAAGAAAAACCACTATGAAAAGAAGAACCACATCGTTTTGGGTCTAAAACGTCAAAAACGACTTGAGACGTTTGCCATGATCACCATGCAAATCATCAGGCAATTCGTGAGAGAGTAGGGAAATTGGGACGATGCGCGGAGCTCGGATAACCTTGAAGAACGTAGAAAGTGAAAAAAAAGGTCGACTGTTTTCCTAATTTGTTTGTTTTTTCTTTTATTTTTAAGTCTTTTTCACATCTTTTTCATTTCAGGTGGACAATGGCTTCGCCCGTGATACCCTTCCAGGCGCGAAGCCTTTTTTTTTGCAATTACTTTTTTCTCTTGTTGCCATTTTCTCTTTGTCTTAGGCTTAAAGGGTGCTGAAAGCGTGTCAACCTTTCTTACTGGCAATATTTTTGCATCAATTCTTTCCTGCAATTCCTGACAAGAAGCTACTAGGAACAAGTGCATCGCTAGTAGTAACAAGTGCCTTACTAGTAGTAACAAGAAGCTATTAGGAACAAGTGCCTTACTACTGGTTTCTTCATGGTTTTTCATTTTGTCTTGGTCTTTTGGTGTTCGAAAACGATTGCGCAAATGCGCAGGGTGATAGCAGTGCGTGCCGTGGGCCTCTCAGATTCTCAAACTGACAGAGAGATGGTACTACTAGCTTCTTGTTACTACTAGTAAGGCACTTGTTACTAGTAGCGATGCACCTGTTACTACTAGCTTCTTGTTACTACTAGTAAGGCACCTGTTACTACTAGCGTGGCACTTGTTACTAGAGATGGTATATGTCAGAGACAGAGATGTACAAAAGAAAGGTTGGAGGCCATCGTAAAGAAAGAACAGTCTAAAGTCTAAAGGCTCCCAAAAGGAAAGGAAAAAACAGAACAACACCGAGATGTCAAGCTTTCTCGAACTTCACATCATGTTTTTTACATATAAGAAAATGTCGTAGCTTAGCTTTTCTTTTTGACTTTGGACTTTAGACCTTGGTTTTCAAAGTTTTCTTTCTTTAATCTTTCTTCCTAGTTCTTAAAGTTCACACTTTCAGGTTCATGAACTTCACTCTGCTTTCTTCACTGCGGAAGAATCTCACCTGTCTCCACTTCTTCAGCAACTGCTTCGCCTTCCTAGTTGCCAACTTGCCAGCTGTCAAAGTACTTCACGTTCTGACGGGAATGCGGGACACTACTTGCCGCCTGGGCTCCTGAATCGTTTCTTACGCCCTTAGCTCCAGTTCTGGCACCTGGTTCTCAAAAGCATCGACTCTTCTATAAGAAAGTAGCTTGCTGGCAAGCTGGGCCAAGGCCAAGGCATCGATAGAGAATGAGCAATAAAAAAGGCATGGAAAGAAAGAACGAAAGGACAAATGACAGGTCCGACCAAAGAAGTTAAGAAGGAACATGACAATAGAAAAGAACACATAGCAAAGAAACACGTACCGTCTAGAGGATGAAGGTAAGAGAAAAGGGAACACGGAATCAAATCCATGTGAGGCACCGTAGCCACTTGTTAGCCGAGCCATGGCCTAAACCCCAAAAGGAAAAGGACATCATTAGCATGTCCTCTTTTCTTTTTTTTCTTTAGATCTTTCTTCCTTGATTTGCTTTTTTGTTCTTTATCTTCTTCTTTTAGACGGATAGTTCAAAAGACACAGGTCGATGTGTTCTTGTCGCGAGCAAACATGACTTAACTACTGTGCCCTCACAGCATCAAACAACCCTGCAACAAAGATGAAGTAAACACATAGATTATTGGATTCATTTCCATTAGCTTTTTTCGTTTCTCTAGAATTTCTTTTCTGTGTTTAAAGAAACAAAAGGCGGTCTACTTTCTTCGTCACTATGCTATGTGGGCTTGCTTTGGCTTGCTTTGGCTTGTGAAGCTGTTGCCCGTGAAGTGTCCTTCGTGCCGCGGAATCGTGAATCAGCGAAGAAGTCCCAGTCACCCGTGGATTCCTTTGTACTCTGTGTCCAGATGGAGATGAACGCTTTGATTTTGAGGTGGATTTGTGCAAGAGCTCTCTCCCCGAGATGGACAAGGAGGAGGGGCCAAGAGTTAAAATCAACATGCTGTAGACGTGATGTCAAACCAGGCAAATGGAGTCTAACAACAGGAATGTTTTGTCCCCGTTAAAGTGTATTTCAGTGGAAGACATTCTCGTTGCGGGTAAGGGTTGCTAGAGGAATTCTTTGTAGTGATGTCCAAGACTTGAGAAACTGGAACTCGGAAAGAAACCAGACGTGAGCATATTCGAAGTTGAACACACAACAAAAAAGCATAGAGAAAAAGGGAGAAGAACCAAGAGATGAATAGAGAAGGTAGTTCTATAGCAGCACCAAAAAAATGCATTCCCTTTATTATCTCCATCGCTACTAGGGTGGAGGGGAAGAACGCGTATTCCTTTTTTTTGTTGCTAGTAGCTTCTTGTTCCTAGTAGTAAGGCCAGGAGCCCCTAGTAGCGTCCTTGCTCCTAGTAGCGATGCCCTTGTTACTAGTAGCACCCTTGAATATTCTAGCGAAAAAAAAGAAAGACATTTCACTGACATCTCATGCCACATCGAGCCGTCCGACCCGGAAAGGAGACTCAAGCCCAGACCAGGCTGTGCAGCTGTATCCTTTCGGCCGTTGACCGTAACCCTTGAGGATCTTTCGCTTTCAAAGTCAATTTCCTAATTTTGCAATGTGTTTGCTTGCATTCTTTTTTTGAAAGGGGGGAGCTAGTAATAGAAGAGGTAGCTAGTACCTACAAATAAGCTACTACTTATGGACGCAGGATAGCTCGTGCTTCTTCAAGGAAGCTCCCCCCCGCCACCCTAAAGGCATCGGGGAAATCTTCCTTGAAGAAGCGCTCGCACTAATGATTAGGTTCCTAGATCTTTAGGGAAGCATCACTACTATGCACGCAGTATGTTATGTTATTAATTTCTTTCCTTAGGCCTCACGACATGTCTTTCTTTCCTTTCTAAAGTCTTTTTGTTGGAACTGTTTCCAACCTTGCTAGGCCTCTTGTTGCTCTTTTTGAGGTCTTTGGGTTGCTTGCTGGGATGGGGGCTTTGCTACCCCAAGACCCCAACGCTGCAGAACGGCAAGACGGGCGCCACAGGAACTTGGAGGTTGACCCGCCAGATAAACTCAAACGCAATGAAGTCTTAAAGGGCGAACAGCTACAAGGAAAGCGACAAGGAAGTAAACAGGTGCCACGCTACTAGGAACAAGGAAGTAAAAACCAAATCCGCAAATGGATTATCCAGACTCTGGGGTTTCGCTGCAGATAGTCAAGGTGTCTAAGCCCACATACTAGGGGGTTCTTGCGGTCAAAAAAAAGGTCTACATCGAGGCGTGCGTTCGGTCCGATTCCGTGCGTAAAGGTTTTCAAAACTTGAGAGTAGTAACAGGTGCCACGCTACTAGGAACAAGTGCATCGCTACTAGGAACAAGTGCCTTACTAGTAGTAACAAGAAGCTACTAGTAACAAGTGCCACGCTACTAGGAACAAGTGCCTTACTAGTAGTAACAAGCGCTCTAGTAACAAGGTTCGCTACTAGAAACAACACAAGAAGTAAAGGGTCGCAGACTGGGGTCGTTCGAGACGCATTCGTAACTCGTCCATAGTAGGGATGGCCTCCAACCTAGTAGCGATGACCTAAGAATTGTAAAAGATGCTTCGTGCAGACTTTTAATTCTATTCTTAGCTTCTTGTTTCTAATAGCAAACATTGTTCCTAGTAGTACGGCCTGGAGCCCCTAGTAGCGTCCGATCGCTCCTAGTAGCGATGCCCTTTGTTCCTAGTAGCGTCCTTCCTCGTTCTCCTTGTGGTGCTTTGATGTGCAGACTTTTTGGCGCTCCTTGCTGCATGCGACGGATTCTATACAAAATGTTTGTATATTTGTATATTATAGCACTATATATACTTATACGTGTTTTCATTTATTCATTTGTGTGTCTGTGTGCGCGTGCCAATGTGTGTTCTCACATGACTCTAATAGGTGCCTGCATTTTCGCCATCCAGGCTGGCGACTCCATGGACCACCTGATGGGCGAATCCCACAATGCAGTCGCTTGGACGAGAAACAAGAAGCTACTAGGAGCAAAGGGCATCGCTACTGGGAGCAAGGACGCTACTAGGGGCTCCTGGCCTTACTACTAGGAACAAGAAGCTACTAGGGGCTCCTACTAGGAGTGCAAGTCACGCAAGTCGGCTAAGTAGATGTGAACGCGACGTAGAGGGCCTCGGCCTCGCTCGACTCGGCAATGGCCTGTTCCAAAGTGGGTCATTTCATTTTCACCTGCAGAGTTCGGATTTTAGTAGAAGTGGAGCCCTGGATTCAGCCCCTTACTCGCAATGTTTTGAAGCTACCCTTGTTACACCTGACAAAGGGTACGGGCGAAAGACCTGTCTTGCGCCAGGCAACTCACTCTCGTATGAGTGGCTGCGATGGTCCAACACCAAGCTTCTTGCTCCTAGTAGTAAGGCCAGGAGTCCCTAGTAGCGTCCTTGCTCCTAGTAGCGATGCCCTTTGCTCCTAGTTAGCGACACTAGTGGCCGGAGGGACAATACAGCGATGACAATGACAGGACGAGGGGTTCGAAAGGCTGCCTGGCCTTCTTGTTGGAAGTAAGGGCAAAGCCTTTGCACACACTTTTCCCAACTCAATTAAGGGCGCCAAGGACGTCTTTGATTTTCGATGACAGGAACATAGAGAGTAATGGATGATTTGTTGCTGAGGTTTCACCACTAGCAGCTATGGACACCTGATTACAGCCTGGGGCTCAAAGACAGATAGTGAACATCCTTGCTAGCAGTTCTTGTCACAAGCAGAAAAGCGTAGTCAAGTTGGAATCAGAGTCCGCCTTAGAGGAAGCATGTGTTTTTCTCGGACGGAAGGGGCAACTTTAGAAACAAGATCCATTCGCCAGAAACTGGAGATGTCAAACATGGAAGGCCGACCAGAAAGGACTTGTTGACAATGTCCCAGGTGCCAGATGCAGAGCAAGGGAAGCTTGGCTCATTTGAAAGTCCATCAAAACAACATCCAAACAGCCGCAACAATATCAAGATGCATTCATCATATGATTCTTTATTTAGTTTTTTTTTTGTATCTTCTTGTAATTATTTTGCCCCACTTTGAACATAACATCTTCAAAAAGCGCTGAATCTGAGATCTACGCAGAACCTCACGCGACCTTCTGAGACGCAAAAGACGATTCCAGGGCACTGTTCTCAACGTATGAGCTCAGAGACTTTTCAGTGACACCAGGAGACCAAAAACGTGACAAAAGGAAGATCTAATGAGGCCAAGCATCTACGAAGCAAGTCAAATTGAATCAGAGGCCATCGCTAGTAGGTTGGAGGCCATTGCTGATAGAATGGAGGCCATCGCTAGTGAGTCGGAGGCCATCGCTAGTAGGTTGGAGGCCATCGCTAGAAGGTTGGAAGCGATCGCTGAAAGAATGGAGGCCATGGCTAGTAGGTTGGAGGCCATTGCTAGTAGGTTGGAGGCCAACGCTACTAGGTTGGAGGCCACTGCTAATAAAATGGAGGCCATCGCTAGTAGGTTGGAGGCTATCGCTAGTAAAAGGCTCTGCCAAGTTTCAGGTCACAACCAGTGCTGATAGCATCATTTCAGCCAGGGACTCAAAAAAGAACTGCGATTTTCAAGCTATTCATTAATTGTGTGTTTCAACAACGGCCATTTTTTTTGTTTCCGTTGTTCTTGTGTGAATTTGTATGAATATGGCACATTGTCGTCTACGTATGTATTGTCTAGCAAAGAGCCAACAAATACAGTTGACACGTGTTGTCTGAGGCCGCACTACCATGCTGTGGCTCAATTTGGTCATCCTCCGCTTCTAAGTTGCAGCGAGAATGCAGCAGCTTTTAACCTACGATCTCTGAAAATACGCTAATGCCACGATCTTTAAGACAAGAACGCTACGGTGCTCAGCATATTCTCTACCCTGCTGTCCGGTCTAGAAACTACCCAGACTATCCAGGTAGAACGGTAGAACAGCTTTCAACGTTTGTGAAAACTTTGCCTTCAGGTATCATCCTCAGCCTCAGGTCGGAGCTCAAAGTGAGCGGCATTTTGCAAGTACTGAAAGTATAGCTAGCTGCTGTGAAGGCTCTCTACTCTGCTTGTTGTTGAAAGGCTCTTGCTCCCTTACTCACTCACTCACCCACCCACCCACGCACGCACGCACTCACTCACTCCCTTCCTCTCTCTCTCTCTTTCCTTTTCTTACCCTCCTGCTCTTCAGAGTGTCGCACCATATCACTGTTCTGCAGGGCTATGCCCAGAACGCTGCCTGGATGGTGACGCAAAACCCCCAGGACAGAAGAGCCTGTTGCAGCAACAAGTGCGCAGAGACCAGGATGGTACCAGGGTTGTTTTGAGATAATGAATGACAAAAAGAGATGAACAAAACGGTGCTGGATGGTGTTGGGTCCCTTTAAAGGGAGCTTTATTGAAAGGAGCTTCTTATATTACAATTTGCAGGGATCATTACACACATGGATTGTAGGAAGCTTTGACGATCTTGTTTCATGGTGTGTGTTGCTAGTTTCTGTTTGGTTTGTTCATGCGCGTGCTATTTGCCCTAATTGGTGCTTTGTGTTGGCTTTCTTTTTGGCCTTCTGAACCTGAGACCGGGCCTTCCAGTAGCAATCGCCTCCACTCTAGTAGCAATGGCCTCCAACCTACTAGCGATGGCCTCCACCCTACCAGCGATGGTCCAACCTAGTAGCGATGGCCTCCATCCTACTAGCGTGTTTAGAAAGTCTTCCTGAATCAGACATATCAATGGGGGCGAACACTCGCTTGTGCACTGGAAAATACACTCGCTTGTGCATTGGAAATTATACTCGCTTGTGCGAATGTCCTTTCACCTTCTCCCCTCTGAAAGTGCGCAAGTGAGTTCTCGGTGCACAAGTGAGGAACAAGAAGCTAGTAAGGCCAGGAGCCCCTAAGTGCGCAAGTGATATTTTTTCCAGTGCGCAAGTGAGTGCTTGGCCTGTCAAGGGGACAGGACTGAAAGGCATGACACGATGAACTTCACATGAGTTGGTTGTCACACGTGAGTTGCCGCGAAACTGGAATGCCTACTAATCGTCACAGCACCCAAATTTTTTTTTCTTCACCTTAAGAACATTCAAGTTAATTAGGCGGGATGAGTTGAGCGTGCAACAGCGTTTGCAATGTCGTGCTACCAAAGCATGCTGTTGAGCAAGTTTATGTTGTGTATGTTTCAGCCAGGAGCTGCACGGAATGTTGCTTAGATGCAACAGCCTGTTTTTGCCCAGTTGAGTTGTCTCAATCGGCTTTCGATTTCTGGGAGGAATGTCTGAGTTTAACTTTTTTGCATTCCTACCTTTTGTTTAGCTTTATCACTTTTCTTTGTCCTTTGCCAAAGACTTGTTTTGTGATGTATGATTTGGTCTGCTTCAGAGACTGCTCTTGATTCTTGCCTCTCATGCTGAGGCAAAATCAGCCGCAGCACGTACAGCAGGGTCAACAGCAAGTGCCAACGCAGCAAACAACACAAGCACAGCAAGTGCAGCCACAAACTCAAATACAACAGCACCATCAACAGATGCCACACCAAATGACACAGCAAATTCCACAGCAAGCTCAACAGCCATCACACATGCAACAGCAGACAATACAGCAACAGCAAATGCAACAGCAGCAAATGCAACAAATGCGGCAGCAACAAATGCTGCAAAGCAACCAGCAGCTGCACCAAATTCAACAGGCCCAGGTGGCCCAGGCGGCGGTCCAAATCCAATACCCGGTCCAACATCTCCCCACCGTGACTGTCCGGACCTTACGGTCCGTGAAACTGTCTTCATCGAGGGAGAGATCCAACCTAACTGCTTATTGTTTTTAAAAGCTTGTTCCTAGTAGCGTGGCACCTGTTACTACTAGTAAGGCACTTGTTCCTAGTAGCTTCTAATCACTGATTAGCGTTGGCCTCCAACCTAACTTCAGCCATATCTCTTTCTTCTTTCGACACTGTTCTCGACCTCAGTTAATGGAACGAGCGAAGCAATCCAAGGCCTCGAATGAGGGCATCCATGCAGGCTCGCTAAATTTTGGTGTTGGTGACCCAGAAAGTTGGGGTAGAAGTCCAGATGAGAATTGTGAATGTATATCATACGGGTCATTATGCAAGTTCCCTTCCTTTAGACCCTGCTGAGGTTATCGTTTACGACTTGGAAACAATTCATGATTCCGAGCGCGGCAATTATGCAGAGAAAGGCAGTGAAGCTGCAAAGAAGCAACTTGTAGTGTTTGGAATGAAATCTGAATGCCTTTAGGCCTTCATGAATGCGCACAAGATGAGCAGATTGAGTGGAAGTCGCGGTCGCAAATAATCGAATTTGCGGCTGTGGATGCCAAGCACTCAGAAATGAACACCGGGAGGCTCAAACAGTTCAGCTTGTATCCGAAGTAGAACCAGCCCTGGTGAAACAGTTTCCTTTCGTCTGAAACAAAGTAAGGAGATTTGCTAACGAAGTGTGATGTCGTTCATATGGAGAGGAGACCAAGCCGCCCAAGCCCAGCAGACCGCGTCTTGAGCAACTCGCGAAAGACAGACAAGTCAGCACATGAAGTGGGCAACAACAGGTTTCTGGCCTCCAACCTAAGAGCGATGGCCTCCAACCCAATAGCAATGGCCGCCATGGCCTCCACCCTAGTAGCGATGATCTCCACATTTAAAAAGCTGGATATGCGAAACCGTCGTACATGTGGCTCGCAGATGTGGTGCACCGGTCACCGACCTCTCCAAATCACATTCACTTCCCTCGCTTAGCCTCACAAGCCAATCAACGGCCTTTCCATCAAGACCCTCCAAAAAGGGCGACTGGGGTGGATCACAGAGCCTATCAGCCAAGGACCAAAGATCGCCAGTTGCATCATCATCAACTTCGGGGGGTTGATCCCTTGTCAAGGTCAATTGCAGTCACCCTGACTCAAATAGGGCGTTTTTTGCGGATAGGAGAGCAAGAAGCAATGATATTTCCAATAATTTGCCACAAATCAGAGAACCAGCCAGGCCTCGCACAGTTGGCAGCTTTGGCACCATGTTGTTAGACTTCGTTTGCTGCTCCTTATGACTCGGAACCTTGTGCACCCTGACGACACAACGAAGCTTTTTCAGGCCAAACACCTCACTCCAAAGATCCACGTTGTCATCCCACTCGGGCAGAGCTTCCAAAGACGTGCACCGTTCCCAAATAGGCAGACGTCTGGACACACATAAAGCTCACAAATTAGCCCGATTGATAGTCTGCATTATCTCTCGGAACATACCACGAGCAAAGTATGCGCTCAAGTCAGCAGCGGAAGGGATGCATTAGAGAATACATTGATGTGAGGAATGCAAGGACGATCTGTGGCAAAGTTCACGGGCAAAGGCTTCAAGTGCTCGCCATACCAGCTTCAAGGACCGGTAAGGGGGATTGCAGACCGTCCAGAAATTCGCCCAGAGCTTGCCTAGCAGCTTCATACTTGGAGGCCATTGCTAGTAGGAGCAAGGACACTACTAGGGGCTCCTGGCCTTACTACTAGGAGCAAGAAGCTACTAGTAACAAAAGGCATCTCTACTATAGGAGCAAGGACACTAGTAGGTTGGAGGCCATCGCTTCTGGTGGCACGACGGGGGTACCACGGTGGCGCCACGTGTATCGCTCTGCGGGGCGAACGCAGTGTGCCGGGACTGTGTTTGATCAGCTGAGCTGAGCACCACAGAACCATCAGAACCAACGTTCTAAATCGTCAGAATCTTTACGGCTCTGAGGATCAGTCGCCCTCATTTGCTGTCAGACATAGTTTGCCAAATCTTTCAGCAAAGATCCACACATCAGCAAGAGAGCAACAGTTGCGATGTCATTCCTTCACAAACGAAGGCCCCCATCCAGCTTCCATTGCACAAAATGAAGAAGCTCACCACCCTCACAATGACAAACTGCTTCAAGAGTCAAGTTCCCTTAACAATGATGCAAGAGAGAGAGAGAGAGAGAAAAAAGGAGAAAGAGGGAAAGAAGGAAGGCCACGCTGTTTTTCAACACATTTGATCCCCCCACCCACCCTGCCCACCCTCTTGTTTGCTGCATTGATTTGCTGCTTGGATTGGTGTTGGTTCCTTCGGCTCTCAGGTCCTGACTGGTGAAAGCATTTGTGGAAAGCTGAGAGTCGAGCTTTGCGCATCAAAGTTCTCAACCTCAACGGTGCATGGAACCAACGGATTTCGATGCACATATATTTATATTTCTGTTTGCTCCTACTTAATTAAGTAGGCGCCTACTTATTCAAGGCTAGCTTAAGCTACTACACATGGACACCGGCTTAGCTCATGCTTCTTCAAGGAAGCCCCCCCCGCCGGAGGGTGCTTTCTTGAAGAAGTGCTCGCATTATTCATTTGGTTCTTGACTTTGTTTAGGCCCTTCCTTTTTGTATATTTATATGCCAGTGTTGGATTGGTGAAACAACGGGAACCACACCAGCTGGTATTATTTGTTTCATGCTCTTCAACACATCAATGTGCTTCGAGGCAAGTGTGAAGTATCCGATATAGGAAACCTAATAGGAATGGCCTCCTGGCCTCCAGCCTAATGGCGCCCCTGCTACTTTCGCCCGATATGTGCTTGTGAGGTGTCCGAAGCAGACCGGAGTTCAGCTGGGATGATGTCAGGCTCGCTGCGGGCGGCAGGTTGTGGCCACCAATGTGACACGACAACAGGTGTTCTTGCTTGTGCAAATTGTCCGACATGCCGTGCAACAAAATGTTGGTTTATCTTGTTCCCTGGAATGGTGTTTTATTAGGTTAGTAGGAGCAAAGACGCTACTAGGAGCTCGAAGCCTTACTACTAGGAGCAAGGACGCTATTAGGTTGGAGGCCATCTCTATGAGGTTAGACTCGCTTGCATGCTCGGTTTCATGTTCCAAAGACATTCCACTGGTATGAGGTCTGGTGCTGCAAGGCTCTTTGCAGAAGACCATGGTGAGGGACAAAGCCACAATTGAATGCAGAAAACAACAAACAAATAGTAACAAGAAGCTACTAGGGGCTCCTGGCCTTACTACTAGGAGCAAGGACGCTACTAGGGGCTCCTGGCATCGCTACTAGGAGCAAGGACGCTAGTAGTAACAAGTTGGCACTCAATTCTCTCAAAGTTTCTGCAAGCGGAGTCTGTGCGTCTGTGGACATCAGGTCATGCTGACATTATCAAGGACCAGACGTTGCCATTTTTCTCAGAGGTCTGGACTCACGAGGTGCACCTGATTGAAGAGTGACCTGCAAGCGATATCTCGAGTGTTGGAAATTACTGGTTTGTTGAATCTGCTTTGAACACCAGGTTTTTCCGTTTCTTTGGCGTGCGTCTGGAAACTCGGGCCATTTGGCTATGCTGGCCGAGCCCTTTGATAGCGATGTTGCAAAAGAACATTTGGTGAACTGAGGACTGTGATCGGAAAGATTTGACATGTTTTAAGAAGCACAAATAGTCATGAAGTGTTGTCAAAGTGAGCACGAGGCGTTGAACGCAAAACTAAACCGCAATGCGTTTCCGCGAGAGCAGAGACAGTTTCACCAAGGCCCACAATGGAGATGCATTTGACCACTACGTGCTAATGAAGGTGCTCTTGTGAGACTATGTTTGTATTTTCTTGTGTCTTCTGCGTGCTCTTCGTTTTGCAGATAGCGAAACAGATTGGCAAAGTCTTGACAGGAAATTAAGCGGCTACAGCTTCCAATGGAAGGTGCGACTTCCAGAAAGCTAATGGTCAATTGGAACGACAAGGATTGCTCCGATCCAACTGTTTCAAACACATGTTCATTCTCAAACATTGCAATGGCCTCCAACCTAGTAGCAATGGCCTCCAACCTAATAGCAATGGCCTCCACCCTACTAGCGTGCTGTGAGGTGGACCTACACTTGTTGGCTTTGACCCAATTCGCTCATTGAAGTCAGCCTATGGCTTTCAACTCAGCGAGTGCAGAGAATACGGTAAAGACACGATCAGCGAGGAAGGAGAACATACAGAACGAAGAGCAAACAGGAAGAGAAAACGACAAGGTCTCAAGGCCTACAGGGAAAAGACAGCAAGAAACGAAACAATATATATATATATACTTATTTTGTTTATTTACTTATTTACTTATTCATTCATTCATTCATTCATTCCTTTTTTGAGGGGTTGGCCGCTAGTAGCTAGGTAGCTAGCTAGAGGTAGCTACTACATGCAAGTAGCTACTACTTAGGACGCAGGATAGCTCACACTTCTTCAAGGCAGCTCCCCCCGCCGCCCTAAAGGCATCGGGGAAATCTTCCTTGAAGAAGCGCTCGCACTAATGATTAGGTTTCTAGATTTTTGGGGAAACTTAGAACTTTAAGCAAAGGAGGTCCAAAGCATCATTTCCCTAGAAAATCTGCCGTCCCGAGCTCTACTGCGCCCTTGCTACTGGTAGCTTCCTCTCTACTGACACCATTTGATGCAAGAGCATTCAAGAAGCAAACAAAAAGCAGTTGCCCTAGAATCTTTGTTGCCTTTTCCAAAACACCCACCCATCCTCAGACAAGTGCACTTCCATTTAGTGGAACCCTTCCATGCTGATGACTTCATGAGCTTTTGACTTTTTGTGGTAAGGTCAAGGCTTTGGACAGGGAGGTCTTCTGGCTTTGCGCCAGCTGTCATCACCTCAGTGCCGTAAAATGCAAAGCAGAAAAAGAATTAGACACATGCAAAATCAGCGAATCTGAACACAAAAGAGTTGTTCCAATTGGAGTTTTTCTGAAAAGCTTAACATAGCAAGGACGTGTGTAGTGCATAGTCCACGTACGAAGGACAACACATCATAGCCGTAGCCATACATAGTGACCCCAAACAGCAAATCTCAGAATCGTACACGATGAGCTCCTTTTGGCCTGTGTCTTTTGTTGGAAGTACTAAGGTACTAGGGGACAAGCAAAACACAGCAGAAATCAATAGGTGGATATCAAGGAAGACTAGAAGACAAGGTTCGTTGGTCAAAACAGCTTCGCATTTTTGCAGAAAAGACACGCAGAATAACTTTTTCTCGAGTAGTAACAAGTGCATTGCTTCTAGTAACAAGTGCCTTACTACTAGTAACAAGAAGCTATTAGAAACAATATATATTTAATTAATAGCTTCTTGTTACTACTAGTAAGGCACCTGTTACTACTAGTAAGGCACTTGTTTCTACTAGCTTATTGTTACTAATTAACTCAGTTTCTTGACCAACTTCACAATCGTGAGAGGTGTTGGCTCAAGGATGTCCATCTAGTTTGCAGGTCCTTTTCGTCGAGGACTTCATGCCTTTTGCAACGGAACATGCCATTCCCATGAAATCAACAACCGGATAACTTTTCGTTTCAGAAGAAAGGACTCTTCGTCAAAGCGGCAAATCACTTTGTAGGTATGTATACTTTAGGCTCGACCTTGCAGCGTGCAACCCCGCTGCCTGTAATGCTTGCTTTGTGTCTACTGTGGTGTGTGCATTGCACTGCTGAAACACTTCTTGCCAATTTAAACATATATTCAATTGCAGCCTTTGCAAGGCACACTTTGAACTGAGTTCTTTTGGTGTCAAATGAGAACATTGCTTTGCACTAAAGTAGGTGCGTTGTTACTCAAATTTTGCATTGGTAGTGTGCAGTTTGCGGCGCACAAGATGATTTTGCAGTGCATGCGTGCTTTATTGTCAAATGAACAATTGAAAAGCACCATCGATTGGCAAACAGCTTCAGCAAAGTGTGTGAGTAAATGTGTGGGGTGCGAGAAGGTTCAGTCAGCGAGAGGAACCGAAGCAAGGAAAAGTAGCTGGGTGCGGAGTGTTCTCGGGTGATTGCGGCGCTGCGTGTAGGCCTTTGGTCATAGATGTTGGGTTGGTTTTACGGTAATTTGAAGCACATGACTCATGACGCACTATTACCAATCTTGGCACACATTCAAATTCGAGGAAGACACCAAGTCAACCGGGTTCGTGTGGGCCCCAAACCAGACACCCAAGAAACCAGATCAAATCCAAATACAACGTCCTGGACTTTGTTTGGTTCTTTTTTGCTTGCACGGGACATCGTAGACCTGGTATCGTCTTGGAAGCTGGAAGCCTTTTGGCGTGCTTGAATCGCTTTCTCTCAGTTCTTTTTCATTTGCGAATAAGATGTGAATAGATACGTGAACGGTTAAACACGTTTTTGGTGGGAGAGGTGGTTGATTTTTGTCTCGATCATCTCCATAAAGGAGCTTTATCGTCACATTCCAAACGGAATGACTTCAAAGCGGGGAAAACACAGTGTGCTTCAATGATATAGGTTTGATATCAAGTAGGAGCAGAGAAAGAAAGAAAGAAAGAAAGAAAGACATTATGTCTAGCACTCACCTGTACACACGGAAAACACCTCTGAACACGTGCATGTTGGAAGACTAGGAAGCCTTTACGACAATGGCTGCACCCGCTACACACTCCCAACTGTGCAAGGATGCTGTGTCTGCCACGAAGACAGGAAAAGATGCCCTTCCAACATATCAAGCTTTTTGTGAGCATCAGGATGATACTAGGGGCTCCTGGCCTTACTGCTAGGAGCAAGGACGCTACTAGGGGCTCAACCTGAGCACGAGGGCAAAATTTAGAGGAAGGAGACATCCCGAGCCGCAAGGAGCCACTCAACCTGAGGCCTCTCTCTCCCAAATGGCGCCCACGCATGTTTGTGCGCGCAAGTGAGCTTTGGGACACCGCCCCTTCACAATTAGATCTTGCGGATCTGGTGTCGACCTCGCGTGCGCAAGTGAGTGGTGGTGTGTCTTACAAGCCTAAAGGATGAAAACAGAAATCTGAGCCTAGCTGAGCTGTAGCTGTAAGCAGCGAGGATACCTAAGGCCGGTAAGACACGATGACAGCGTTGCTCTAGACAGCTCATGTGAATGTGATTGCACAACTTGCTGCGCCCTTCCCCCAACCCCTTCCCATGCCATGAAACTGATGCACCGGCGGGTAAATTTGAAAACAGGAAGGCCGAAATCCAACCTTAACCTCTTTGGTACACTTCAAAAGTAAAACTGATGGGTAAGTACAACCTTTTGTGGGCCATTTGCGGGTGCGATTGAACAATTGAACATTATTTTCTAGGACTTTTAGTGGATGCGTCGAAGGCTTCTTGGCCTCTGGCAGACTTTGGTTGGCTTTTGCATTTGGGTTTATGCTGGCCTTTTGGCTTGTGGTGGCTTTTGGCTAGTTGGCTTCAGGCTGATCGTTTCAATTCCCACGCAATCAGTCGTTAATACACCAAAGGCTCACACACACACAAACGCGCTCGAATGCCTTCAATTTAGCAGGTCACATACTTCAAAATGTTGCCAATACTAGCAACTCCCTCCATCCGAAGCAAGGGCTTCGAGGGTCCTTCCTGAAAGGCAAAACACTGCTTGCACTTAATAAGCTAAGCTAGTATATTAACAACTTTCCAGATTTCGGGTACATCATGCACGCCGTCCCCCAAGACAAAGACTGACAGATTAGATTATGTTTTGTTAATATAAAACATATATAATACAATACATATATATATACATATATATATATATTTGTTTGCTCTTGGTGCATCATGCACTCCTTCCTCCAAGACCAAGGCAAGCACAATAGTAATTTCATTGACATAAATCAACCTCCTTTTGCTTAAAATATTTTTTTTAAGATTGTTTTTTTTACATAGACCAAAGGACAAAGCAGATCGTTCTTCAATTTTTTGCTTTCCCTTGTTGTGCTGGCACTTGTTGATCAAGGCCTGGATTTTGTAAAAAACTTTTCGTTCCGTGTTTTGTGCCTGGAGGTACAAAGATAAAGTCCCAGCAGGGCGCTCACTGCGCGCACACCAAGCCCCCCTGGCAGACTGTTCAGTTGTTTCTGAGAAGCCTCTTTGAGCGCTGCAGTCGAAGAGTTCTCAAGGAGTTCCACTGTTTTCCTCCGACAACGAGGGGGGTTCGTTTTGGGAGCAGGCAATGGACGATTGTGTCATGTTGATGGAGGCTGGACATGAGAGCAGAGCATCTCTTCAAAAGGGTCGTTGTGTTTCTGAGGAACGCAGTCTTTGGGCGTTGTTTGTGTTCAGCAGGTGCAATGCATGTAATGCAAAACTTTGGTTCCAACTGCAAGTGGTACGTAGTAACGTGGAAAAGGAAGTGAGCTCATGTCCCAAGAAAGAAAGGAGCATAAAGGAAAGAAGGCCCAAAGGTCTATAGACAAAACAAGAAAAGAAAGAAAGAACACAAACAGCGTGACGTGCTTTGCCTACAAAAGCAAAAAAAAACAAATAAGTTTAAACGACAGTGGACAGAGACATCCAAGACCGAAGGTAATCCTAGCAGAACATGTTTTCGTCCTCTACAGACCAAACTTGATGTATTCTACATTTATATATTTATATTGTTTTTTCTTTGTTTCTAATAGCGATGGCCTCCAATCTACTAGTCATGGCCTCCAACCTGTGATTTGGCTGCTTCAGCGTTTAGCTTCAACTAGTTGTGAGACGACTTGACGTGCTCCCCAAATCAGAGTGCTCAGCGTCCGCAACCCACTTTTTGTTCCTCTCTGAGATGCACAACCTCAAAAAAATCCGAAGGTGCAAATTCAAATGGTGTCTTCCTTTCTTTTCTTTTAAGCCCGCTCTGCCCTGCACTTGTTCACTCCTAGCTACTTAAGCTCCTAGCTAGGACGCAGGGAAGCTCCCCCCCGCCTGAGGGCGCTCGCACTAATGATTTGGTCGCTAGACCTCGAGCGAAACTCAATGTTTAAGTGTCATTGGCTTTTGACATGTCAAAATCTACGAATTGTCTCGATCATGCCTAAAGACTTTTCAGGAGAAGCTTTCTTGAAGACAGCAAAAGCTTTCTCTTTGCTTTGTAGCTTTTCTTCTTATCTACCTATGCTACCCCCCAATCACGGCCTAGCAAAGATCGTTTAAGACAGTATTTTATCACAGCATGAACCATGACGTCACAGCAGAGCTGGCAGGTCATTCAACACTGGTCTGAATTGGTTTGGAACTCAGAGAAGAGACATAAAGGGGGAACAGAACTAGGAGCAAGGGCGCTACTAGGGGCTCCTGGCCTTACTACTACGAACAAGAACGCTGCTAGGGGCTCCTGGCATCGCTACTAGGAGCAAGGACGCTACATAAAGGGGGAACAGAAGTGTCCTTAGAACGTTGATGATATAGTTTCAAAGTGCCCTTTTTGGAGTTGAGATGGGTCTTGCTTGTCTTGCACGTCTTGTGTCAGAACTTCCTCCTCGCCTCTGACATTGCCCACCAGCAGCACACCAAGATTTGGCATGCACGCATGCCAAATGCATATATCATATGACCATGTCAGCAATATAGGAGGCTGGAGGCCATCGCTAGTAGGTTGGAGGCCATCGCTACTAGGTTGGAATCCATCGCTAGTAGGTTGGAGGCCATCGCTATTAGGGTGGAGGCCATCCCTATTAGGGTGGGGGCCATCGCTAATAGGGTGGAGGCCATCGCTATTAGGTTGGAATCCATCGCTTAGTAGGTTGGAGGCCATTGCTATTAGGTTTCTTTTGCTATGATTAGTCAGGAAGGAAAGGTGGTGACAGGGATGGTGCCTGCTTTGATTGCTTTTTTTTGATCCATTTTGTGTCTTTTTGTTGCTCCTTCCTTCCTTCCTTCCTGCCTGCCTGCCTGCCTGCCTGCCTGCCTGCCTTTCATTAGTTTTGCCCTCCCTATTACTTTTCCTTTACAAGTGGAGCACCGCCGCATGATGCCCAGTTCTTGGTTTGACTTAGGATGCAGCAGATGATGCCGCACCAGGGCAACGATGAGGCGGTAGCAGCGATGATTGCAAGGAAAGCCCAAAGGAAACTGTTGCATGTTTCTAAGATTGAGGGTTCTTCTTATGGTGGCAAAACATTTGCCAGACATGTGAGTTGTGAAAAAGTAACAACATTTGAATCATGTGAACCACAAGTGGCACTCACATATGCTTTGTGTGTAGAGGACTATTTCCAGACTGGATGCGCAATTCGGCCGTGTTCTGCCAGGCCTTGCAGGAAGCAATGGCGATGTTGAGTTTGGACCTCATTCTGCTACCTCGTTCCTGCTATTCTTCTGCTCAAGCAAGGAACACTTTTGATTTTTGCAAGAATTGCTTTCAAATACTTTCATTCTAGAAGGCCTTGGGTTGAATTTACCCGCAAAAATAGAATGTTTTTTGGAAAACGTGTGCCAAGAAAAGGCGAACAAACCGCCCGGCAGACGCCCTCGTCTCAGGATATCGGTTGAGCGATCCTGTGCCGATTCTGCAAGCACCGCCCCATCCACGTGTGCAGTGGGGGCCTTTGAAGGAAGAATGCAAAGAACAGCCTTAGAGGAATGGCCTCCAACCAGCGATGGCCTCCAAGCAAAGAGCCAGGAAAAACCAAAAGAACAACCCTTTGGTCAGCTAGCTGCTCAGCTAGAGGCTTGCAAAGGTTGTTTGCCAGGCCAGGTTTCACGGACCAATTCATCTGACGAGACTGTACGGTGTGGCTATCTCCGTTGGTCTCACCAGTCCCCTTCTGCTTCTTTGACTGCCGAGATACGGCCAGATAGCGGATGCTCAAGCTCCAGCGCTGTGTAGGGTTTTGTGATGTTTTCCTTAGCTCTGCAGAGTTTTGGAATCCGAATCCTTGCCCTCCTCGTCCTAATCTCTCCATGCCTTTGATCCTTGCCTTCATCCTCAAAACCATTAAATGTGACTTCAGCCTATTGATGTCTAGTGGGTACATTCAAGGCTACCAAGTGTGAGATAAGGTTGCCGCGGTTTTAAACTTAACGAAGCGACAAGTTCCATTGGCATCCGGGTTTGCTCTGGTCCAGCAGGGTTAGGGCACCCTGGTGGCCGGTGTGATAACGACGTCGCCCTCCGTACGGTCAAATTTGATGCCCCCCAAACGAGCACAAGCGAGCAAGTGTGTGCAAGTCTTTGAGAGAGGGCTCCATGGCACTGGGTGTTCCTAGTAGCTTCTTGTTCCTAGTAGTAATGCCAGGAGCGCCCCTAGTAGCGTCCTTGCTCCTAGTAGCGATGCCAGGAGCCCCTAATAGCTTCTTGCTCCTAGTAGTAAGGCCAGGAGCCCCCCCAGTAACTCCATGGCACTGGGTGTTTTTGCTGAGTGCCAGTGAACTGGGTGTCTTCATTGCTCCTTCTGAGTTGTGGTGGAAGCGAGCGGTCAGACAGGGCTCCATGCTAGCTGTGGAGCTCTATGTGGTTTACTGCAAATGCTCTGCTGATTCAGCTGTGCTCCCATTTTACCTTTTCATGCTTTTGAGTGGACGTGCATGCCTTGCAGTGCTGTAACTTGTAGGCTTGAGCAAGCGAGCGTACTTGTCTGTCAGACTAGAAGGGTGGAATCTAAAAGGAGAGTTATCATAGCACTCTCTGGATTGTAGATACCACTTTGGTTGCGAGCTGCCACTTCAGAACCAAGCGAGTAAAGCTCGGTTCCGGGCAGGGGAGAAGCTCCCGAATCCGCAAGAAACATCTTGATTCTCCTTAATTCTTGTATGAAACATATCGACCTGACGCGAAAGAAAGAAGCGGCTTGGGCAGAGCATGGGATAGTAGCAGAGCTCAGATAAAGCGCTCTTGTTCCAGAAGCCGCACGAGCCCGCAACGGGCTTGAACGCGCTCTTCTATTTGCAGCAAAGCCTGGCGCTTCATTAAACAACCCTGCAACAACCAAGTAGCTTCTTGTTACTACTAGTAAGGCACTTGTTACTACTAGCGATGCACTTGTTCCTAGTAGCTTCTTGTTACTTCCATTAAACAACCCTGCAACAACCAACCAGTGACACCAATCCCCACGCATTATGCACTCCGAGTTCTGTACACCTGATAGCCTACTGGCGGTCATCGGCTGGGGAAGAGAGCTTATGTCTCAAGTTCTGAGGATATTTCATGGACAGCGTGTGTTATCTTCGCAGGTGCGGACCGGACTGCTTTCAAACTTCTCAGAGGCCTTAAACAACCTCTTTCTCTCTTTCTAGAGTAGGAGTGCAGGGTGTGCTAAGGCGAGCCTTGGACATATTGGGCTTGTTGGGAGTCTTCGAAACGGCATGGGCTGCATGCTGCATGCTACACGTTGCGCGAAAAGGTGCCTGAAGAGCGAGAAACGGTACAAGAGCAGATGAGGCTGGATGTCCCGTACATGCCGCCAGCTCAATCCTGTTCTGTAAAAGCTTCCTCTTGCAGTGGCTTATATTGCCTCCCTTGCCCGCAGTCCTTGTGTTCTAAGGATGTGGTCCGGACCTAGTGGTTCAGCAGCTGTCTTAACTCACAGAATCAATGGAACCAGAGAAGATCAACGTGCTTTCTGTGTTCCGAATAAAAAAACATTGAAGTTATCCAGTGGAGTCGGCAAGATGTTGACTTGAAGACAACAAGGGCGTGTTCGGTACAAAAAGTCTTTGCATCTGAAGACTTGCTTCACTGTTTCAGCCAAGGCACCCTTGGAACCTGAGACGTCGTACGCTGTTGCTCCAAAGCCGCTGGTGTCCTTGCAATCGACTGTGCCGTCAGCAGGGTTCTTGGTGTTTGGGATGATTGGGTCCACATTGCGCAACAGAAGGTGAAGACGTGGCCTGCAAATTGTGTTGTTTCTTTTGTATTTGTACTGTATATAAAAGAACATTAATGAAAACACTTCTCAATATCGAAATTACAGAGCGTCGGTTTT
>CAXAMN010022651.1:98387-152428 GCA_963970005.1 Durusdinium trenchii | reverse complement strand
TGCTGGTTCTTGCTGCGATCATGACTCTAGATGGCCTAGGAGGCTATGTATGAAAACACGAAGCGAAGGAATGGACCTTAGAGTAGTTCTGCCTTTCCATCGTTGAAAACACTACTAGCGCAGAGAGAGAGAGAGAAAAAGAGAGAGATTGATACGGTGATGATGGATTAGCGCAATTAGCGCCGATCTGTGGATTCCTGTGGGATGTGGCTGTCGCACAAAAAGGTAAACTTCACAATCGCCCCCGAAACAATAGAGAAAAAGACTTTTCCAAGGCTCGCCATGTGATTCAAGAAGACCCTCAACCTGAGTTTTCCCCGTTCCAAAGTGTACTTTGCTGTCAGGTAGTGCCCGTGAGTGGAAGGAGTGGGACGTGGAGGAGAAACCCAGTGTCTCGCCATGCATTCTTGGATGCCCTGCCAGGCATAGGAACCTGGCAGCGGATTCTACTGCGTTTCCTTCGTCTCTGGAATACAGAAGTGCTAGAGCGGTACTGGGTATGTTTGCCATATCGGGTCCCGCCTAAAGAAAGAGCAGAAAGCACAAGAAGGTGTTTGGGCTCCCTTAAAAGGGGTCTTATTCAAGGATGCTCTGCTTTTAGACGCTTTGGCTTTCTTGCCTTTCTTCTTTTGGGGTTCCGGGTTTCCCTTCGAGGTCGCAAAAAAGACAAGAATGCAGCCCACGTGGAGTGGCAACGCAGTTCCCTTAGTGAAGACATACGAAATGCGGTGCGATTGCATCGTTTGGAGAATCAATCGGCGTTTCACGTCAAACGCATGGTCAGTGAGGGACAGCTTTGGATCATACTTTCGCATCGTTAGCACACTCCAGGTCGTCAAAGCTGGGACAGCTGGAAGCTTAGATCCGGTCGCGCATGAGAAGATGCAAGAAACATCAACAGTATAACTGTTTCGTTCTTCTTTTGGGGGGGGGTAGGCTGTGAGTGAGCTTTAGTGAGCTAAGCAGAAAGGGGTGGGGGTAGCTACTAAGCTTTAGAAGCTAGTACCAATCGGACGCAAAAGGGCTTGGGCTTTTTCAAGGAAGCCCCCCAGCTGCCCGCGCAGCCGAATGTCCTGTGAACTGGCGCGCAAGCCGCAAAGAGTCCGCAAGGAGGTTTGTCAAATTTGGACCGTGGCAATTCAGTGAGGGCCCGCCTTGTTACGCGAGCCGCCCATAATTGAGCCCACAAGCGGGCGCGCAATAGCGCCAGCGCTGTTTTTTGGGAACGGCCACGCCGAGGCCCGCAGGCTGTCAGGAAGTGATGATTAAATCGCGTTGTTGATCGCTGGCCTGCGACTGCGAAGTGTTGGAGAGTCGATTGTGGCCTGTTTTGTTTAAGCGAGTTTCCTTCTCCTTTCTAGGGAGCTAGGCAGGTTGTTCACAATTCTCTCCACCAGTCAGGGTTGTTGCCAAGCCCTGCAATGAGACTCACAGTTTGTTGTTCGCTGCAGGGTTGGAGACGGTTGCGTGCTCGGAAGCGGCTGCCCGACCCACGCAAGCAAAAAGGAAGGAAACAGCAAGCAGCGTGCAGAGGAACGCAGCTTCCAATGCAATTATAGATTGTCTAGCGCGGTTTTCTCAACTTAAGTGGAAATTGCGAGGCTTGTTTGTGGCATCGCGGTGTGATGTTGCCATGTTTGCAAATGCAAATTGAGTGTCAGTGAAGTATTCTGCTTCGACTGCTGTTCGGGGGGCAACTCATTGGTCTGCGCTGAACGTCGATCAGAATGAGTGGCGTATCCTGGAGCTCGCTGGATCCAAACATGATGTCAGACCCGTGGCCGATCGTCCGACGCAGGCTCAGCGCAAGCGGCGATTCGCTTTGTTGCCCTCGGTTGTCAGCCGCCAGTCATCGCTGCAGCTGTGGCCAACCCAGCGGAGTACATGGTAGCGTCGCTTTCCCCCCCTTCCTCGCCCACGCGTGCGATTGTTGTATGTTCTTCAAGGCTTCAACACTGCAGCTTGTCAAATTCCCTTTTTAGACATTTGAGGATCGCCAGAGAACCGGAGCCACTCCCGAGCAATGCGGCAATTTGCTCACGCACGCCAGGCCTGTTCTTCTTTTTTCCAGTGCTTAATGCAAGGTAGCCACACGTTGGCTTTGCTTGTGGGCGCCGCTGTTGAAAACTCTCCGCCCGAGTTTCGATCAGGGCAAAACTAAAATCTTGGCATTCACGTCTCATCCTTCCCGCGCATTCTTTCCATGATTCTTGAGTTGGCGGCTTTTCTGGATCCTTGTTGCTGGTCTGGTTTTTCTTTCTTGGCTTCCTTCTTCTCCCTGCGTGGCCGCTTCGGTGTGTTTTGAATGTAGCGGGGAAGCCGTACTTCAGTGGATAGGAAGGCGCCCAGTCCAGATTTGAAGTCCGAGAAGGCCGAGCTGTCGCCGAGTGGCTCCTCTTTCTTCGCGCAGTGCTGTCCGAGAAGAAAAGAATACCAGGAAAAAAAAGGTGCGACGGCCCTAGAAAAGACATGTTTTAGTTTCCCTTAAGCCAGGGAACCAAAGCAATCATGCAAGCCTGAGCCTTTCTGCGTCCTAGCTACTAGTGTCTTCAAAATTCCCCCTTGCAACGCTACTAGCTTCTTGTTACGTGTAATCACGAAGCAAAACCTCGATGTGATCCACTGTTGAAGCGGGATGGTGCTCTCAGGTCGAGGAGACTGGAATTGGCGTGGCGGGGGCTACTGGGGCTTCTGCCTCAGAAGCGGTATGTTTTGTTCATTGCGTTCGGTAAAAGGATTTGAGGAGAGATGAGCAACTTGCGGTCATGTCCATGGAGTCCATTGTGGCTGATACTGATACTGTTCTTTGTGGTTATCGTTATCGTCGTCGTGCAGCTCGGGGTTTTGTCAGTGCTTGACATATTGTTTAACATTTTGGCACCAGACTACAGGTTACAGGTGGGTATTCAAGGGCTCAACAAAAACATATGTATACGTTGCTCGCTTGGCTCACTTTGTGTAAGGACTTGTGCCGGCTCCATACGTGGCTGCTTTGTGGAACGAAGGCAATAAACCCAGATGGACGGTAATAAAGATCTGCAATTTGCGCTTAACCCTGGTTTTTTCCTAGAACAGCCAAAAACAACAATAACAGATAAGGGCCCTTTTGAGAAAGGATCCCTCAAAAAGGGCAAACATGTTCCTTTTTTGTCATCACTTTTTTGTTGTTTTTCTTGTCTATCAGTTTACCATTTTTGTTAACACGCCTGCTCCTTGTTCTGCTTTGCTCTGGTTTACTCCGCCTCATCGCATGAGGCGGCAAAGGTGGACGAGGCGACAAATACTCTCCGTTTTATTGGTCAGGTGCAGGAGTGAATGTTGAATTGCATCCTGGATTCCCTGGATCTTTGCATTGACGGTTGATCTTTTGGAACATGCTGCAGTGGAGGATACTATGACGAGTACCCGCCAAACGATGCATCGTACTCTCAAGCCGTGGCAAGCTTAAACAAACAAAACCGTTTGGAAAAACTCTCTAGAGGTCTAAAAACGAGAGAAAGAAAGGAAGGTCCAGAAGATTGAAAAAGAAAAATAAAGGAGTATTCGCATGAAGATTGGGTGGCTGACCATGGCTGACCTGTCAGAACCGACCTCCGCCAAAGCCGCCAACAAGCCAGGATCTTATTCTGTTCTGCCATCTTTGCGATGATATAAAACACGATCTGACAAGAACCTTACGGAAAACCTTACAAGATGCTTCAGTAAGGTGTAGTTCCGAAGCTTTAACAGTGATAGACTGATAGACTTGTCAGTTTGGCACTTTCGTTTCCAGGTAAAACCACAGAGGACTTGGGCACGGAACGCTGGCAGTCACTTGGCTCTACATGTGGTGAGAGTCGCTGTGTTTTTCAAGACAAAGGGCTTTTGATGGCACACGCACTGAGGTGATTTGAGACCGAAAGCTTCTTGCCAAGTTTTTAGTCTGTATTTTTCATTATGAGATAACTTGAGCATCGCTCCAAAACGGAAACACTGTATTTTTGATTTTGCATGTCCTGAAAATCCTGACTGCCAAGGACCCTTTGGGAGCCTTTCACTTTTCCACAAATCCGCAAATCTGCTCCCGGCTTATCAACTCGACCAGGAAAAAGGTTGCACAGCAATTTGACGTGCCGAAAAGCGAAGAAGAAACAAACGTCTAAAGCTCGAAAGAGAAAGCATAGAAAAGTCAACTCTCGGTTTCTTCAGGCGACAAATTCTCACCAGGCCGTGGAAAGCGGCCGTGCAAACGACCAGTTAGTGACCCTGACTGCCCGGGCGCTGTTTTAGCGCGTTTCGGCATGACCCCCAGTTCAGTTGGTTGGACATTGGTAAGAGCGATGGCCTCCAACTATCACTGCTTTCTATTACTGTACTTGTTTAACTTCAGGAAGATGCGAAGTGCTGGCTTTCTTTGAAAGGCTTCCTCACGAGTGGATTAGACAGTTAACAGCTGCATGCCACAGAAGGCCACACCAATAGATTGTAAGATATTGCAAGTATTTTCCCATTTATCACTTGTTTGGTGCTGGGGAGATTGCCCTGGCAGCATGGAGCCATTTTGGCCTGGGAAGTCAAAGAAATCGTTGAAATGCAACTAGGGGCTAATGAAGCGTCCTTGCTCCTAGTAGCAATGCCCTTTGCTCCTAGTAGCGTCCTTGCTCCTAGTAGTAAGGCCAGGAGCCCCTAGTAGCATCCTTGCTCCTAGTCAAAGAAATCTGTTACAATGAGACTAAATGAAATTCTAATCGTTGACCGTGCATTGACTTTCCGGACCACTTGGGCACAATCAGACAGAATGGTAGTTTCACCGTGTGGAGGCTCAATACACACCTTCGTCTGAAAAAGGACTAAGAATGAAGGTAGGGCCTTATTAAAGAGGCCCTGGCATTCTTTTCTTTCTGTTGTATTCAAGAAGGGGAAGCAGACTTGTCGAGCGCACTCCACAGCAGCGAACTTCGAGCTGTGCCGCCCTCCGCCGCTATTTTTGTGCAAGCTTGCTTAGTCATGCACTGACACTGCACATAGACGGAAATTGAATGGTGTGGAACAAAATGGTGTCATCTCGTGAGTACATTCTGGCAAAAAGACAACATTTACTGTGAACATTTAATGTTGGGTGCTTGAAACGTCTCTCCACTTTGACACTGCAACCCTTTGCTGGACCCTAAGTGAGATCGAAGCGTACTACAGGGACCGTACTACTTGCATTTGAATGATGTGACGTGATGGTAACCGTAGTCAATCCATTTCCAAGGCGTCATGGGCGGCGGTGCACATTTGCTTTGGGCTCGGTTTCGGCAAGTATTTATAGCTTTGTTGATGCTTTGGAAGAGGTGAACACACGCAACAATAATGCCCGAGGCACTGTTTGTGCATTGATTGATGCCAGTAACTGCATGCCTGTCCAACACATGAACAAATCAATGTGTATACGAAGCATGTTTCAGTGTATGCCTCTTCCACGGTGTTTCTCAGGTTGCCACACCCACACCCGAGGCCCTTCGAGCTCTTTGTGAGAACCCCATCCGAGATTGTTCTACAGCTCGAGGCACGGCAGGAATGCCGCGTTGTGGTGGCAGAAGTACTGTATCATGCAACACAACATTAAGAGCAAGAACGCTACTAGGAACAAAGGGCATCGCTACTAGAAGCGTTCGGACGCTACGAACGGGGCTCCTGGCCTTACTACTAGGAGCAAGAAGCCAGTAGGTTGGAGGCCATAAGCTCGAAGTCGTGATGCGCAAGTTGTGGACTTGTAGCTTTGTCGGAAACCGTGTATGAAGAATAATGACCGATCCTTGCATTCATCATGAGCTTCATCATCATCTACCTACTTCAAAACACGTTCAAAACACCAACCTCACACACAAACACACATCCAATCCGTCTCCCATCATCTGCGATCACTCCTTTACCATCCGCTTTTCTGTTTGTAAAGGAAAAGATTGACATATGAGGTTATCCACTGTAGCAAGCGCAGCCACGGATAAGAAGCTAGTAGCTACCTAGGTTACAGTAAGTAAGTAGCTAGTAGCTTGAGCGTGTGAAGCTCCCGCCACATGACATGGGGGTGCTTCCATTACCTAGACATCGAATTCTTAAAAGTCAAACAACAATTTAAACACTAAACAAAAAGAAATAGATTCTTGGAGAAGCGTGGGCACCTTTGCTTTCTTGAGCACCTTCAGATTCCAGATTTCCCATCAACCTCGGGACTATCATGGGCTATGGTTGGCAACTCCACTTAATTCACTGACTTCAGCAGTCAGTTTATTCCGGGATTGACCCCATACGTGAGTCCAAGGAGTCTAGAGTTGTTTCTTGCTGGGATCCGATTGTTGAACTGGGCTCTTCGGCAAAGGAAAGACTTGGGAAAAATATAGTATGTTTTTGTGATGATTCTGCTGTCGTTGTGTAGGGAAAACAAGCAAACCTCCAATGGTGAGTCTTCTTTTGCTTCTTTCTAGGTGAAACCGAGTGACACCATCGAGGAGGTCAAGGCCAGTCCGAAGAGAACAGCAATCGCATGCTCTAGGTTTTGTGAAGGCCCTCGTTTCTTTTTTTAATTATGCAAAGCGAATCGAAGCAAATAGCAGCTGATCCTCGCTTCAGATCTGAGTTTCTATTTTTGTGTGTGACACAAAATGCAATAAAGGGTGATACAGTGATAGTGATAAAGGGTATGCGAAAGATTCTGAAAGTCTCCTGGCCAGGCACGTCTGGCAACCTTGGAAGGCACTCCAGTCGATGGCCTGAAGAGAATCAAAGCGCAGTCACAGTGAACCTGCCGGCTTAAGTTTAGCTTAAGTTTTCCTTTACATATCTAGGAACCAAATGAATCTCCTGGGCTATCCTGCGTGCTTCATTAAGTAGGCGGCTACTTACTTCAGTATGAGTAGGCCAAACAAATAAGAAATAGAAGACCGCTCAAAAAAGAGGGCCTTTGAGCCGTACACACCTTTGACGTCTCAGGTGGAACGTCAGCGTTTATTGCGTCAAGGTGCTCCACTCCCAGACAAACGAAGCCTCGAGGCTGGCGTTATTTCAGGCTTACAATCAAGTCAAAGTTTCATTTAAGCCATTGCGATTGGGCTGGATGCCATCGCTAGTTGGTTGGAAGCCATCGCTAGTAACTTGGAGGCCATCGCCAGTAACAGGTTGGATGCCATCGCTAGTAGGTTGGAGGCCATCGCTAGTAAGTTGGAGGCCATTGCTGTTAGGGTGGCGGCCATCGCTTGGGAGACCATTAAAAATTAGGTGTCTTAGTGTCTTCTTTTCAACCTCACTTGAGAGTCTTTCGGGGGTACATAGGTTCAATGACAAGTGAGCAGCAATAGATTTTTACTGTGTCAGAGTCAGTTCTCCATCAGCCCTTTCTTTTGTTATATATCCACAGTTTCTAGAAACCCTGCTCTTTCTCAGCTGTTTCCACGCTTCCTTTATGCCCCTTTGAAGTCACAGGCTTGTGGTGTTGCAGCAGGGCGCGATCCTAAAACCAAACGACCAGAGTCACCAGGGCGCTTTCACGCTGTGTGAAGGATCAAGAGATAGAAAAAGGACACTAAGATAAACACTATGCAATTTGTTAAAATTGTTGCTCTATTTATCATAGATTCTCTTGAACTTTTTCTTTGCATTCAATCTATGTTTTGGCCGTGTTTCTTTGATTTCTTCATCGTATTTCTATTTGCTGGCTTTTCGACCACTTACTCTTGCCTCAAGGAATGGACAAATACACAGCACCCCAGCCACTACCTCTGTTATACCGTATACCTCTATTGTTACAACGTACTTCTTCTTCATAGTCTCCAACTATTCATGATTCTCTATGTTCATTGTGTATGCATTAGCGTCTATTCTTATTCTCTTCGTTTTCACTGTTAATGTTTGTTCATTCTATTTCTTGCTCCAATTCTGAGGACAGTTCTACTTCTGGTGCCCAGGATGCAAGAGCACGGAGCCCGGCGGAGCCCTGCTGCCCTAAGTCCCACTGTTTCGTCTCATCTCCTTTGTTTCCTTCCCCGCCTCAGGCTCGGACAGCGAAATGTGCCTTTGCGCCTTAATCCCAGAGAGTTTTGAGGCAGTGTGGTTTTGACTCTTTTCTTGCATGCATATGTCATTTCTTGTTGTCTCTGAGTCCCAGAGAAGCCTTTGGCTTCGGGCATTCCGAGACCTCGAATTCCTTTGGCCATAACCTGAATCCAAAAAGCACTTCACATCATTTCACTGGTGTTTCACCTTTGAACGTGAGGTTTGCACAGACATTGCTCGCCCATTTCCGATGAGCCTGGAGTTTGTCAGCATTTCCGAGTGCTCTCATGGCACTTTGAAACTTGTTTGGTCGCTGAGAAGCTTCGCTAAGCTTCCCTGTCAGAAGGTACCGTTATTTCCGTTGCGCGATGAGGTACCAATCCTTCATGCTCTCATTGCAGCGCCAGGTTCAAGCCTTTGATCGGTTTTGATCGCTGTTCAAGCAGCGGGCCACTTGGTTAGCCTTGAGGTCGGAAAGAAATCTCTCACTTCCACAATAGCACATGTGGCCGAGGCACCAAACCTAATCTTGCTTTGCGCATGCGCCCGCTGTGCAAGTTTCCAGGTGGATGAGAGGGCGCCCTATTTGGAAATTTTATCGCTGGACAACATGCGGCCTCCAGCGTGGGCCCGAAGAGCACTAAACCGCTTTCAATGCAGCAATTGAAAGGATATTTATAAGTCCGCGTTGCCCTAGGACGCAGGATATCTCGAAATCACTTCATTTTGTCACTTGAGTCTCAAAAATCATGTAGGGAGCCCTGCCAAAATCGTGCCTGGTAAAGGTCCAGACACGGGTAACATTTGATGAGGAGAGTGAGGCTGGGATCTTGTTAAACAAATGTCATGCAGCGTCACAAGTGTACTAGGAGCAAGAAGCTACTAGGAGCAAGGGCATCGCTACTAGTAACAAAGGGCATTACTACTAGGAGCAAGGACGCTACTAGTAGCTCCTGGCAATACTACTAGGAGCATTCTTATGTACTATTGTTTCGGGAACAAAGACAGAACGTGTACCAAGGTACTCCTTATCGACACTGTGGGTGACATTTTAGTCGACAATGTGCATCTGCCAAGGTTTATTTGCTGGTTTGTGAACCTGTAACTACTGTGCCAATTGAAAAGTCTGTGGGACTGGGTGTTCCACTTATCACATTGCCACTGGCTCAACTTTGCATGTCCAATTTGAATTGACAGACATTTGATGTGCAACAAACAAAAAACTACCCAAGGCCCGATATCGAGTGCTGCTGCACCTGAAACAGGAGCTCCAATGCAGTAGCACTACGGGGTAACATCGTTTCCTCTCTCGGACAACGGGTGCCTTTATCGCAGCAAGGTCCGCCAAGTGTTGTATTTTGGGTCACTTTAGTTCTTGGCATGCACGGTCTCCTTTATTCTTTTGTATTGCCCTCGAGGCCATCGCTATTAGGTTGGAGGCCATCGCTACCAGGGTGGAGGTCATCCCTCCCTTGCATTTGGGTCTTGGTGGCAAATCTTTTGCCTCTAGAGGTTTCCTGACATGTTACACATGTTGACGAAGCGGCAAGAAAGAGTTCAGTTGCATGATCCTTGTCACCTTTCCCGATTTCAATCCTTGGGAGCAACTTGGAAACAAGATTACTCATGGACTCATGGACCCGCTCTTTAATCGTGAAGCCAAACTTGGGAACCAGATTACCAAGACGGCGTGCCTTGAGCAAAGTCATCCAGCAGCATTGCTGGGAACGAGGTGTGTCAACAAATGCGAAGCCCAATATAGACATGTTTCTTGAAGTGCGATATGAACAACATTTGTTAACAAAGCTACCAACACTATGAATACCAGGGGCTCCAGGAGAGGTCGAATAGTGTCGAGGAGTTCGAGGGAGTCGAACACCTACTCTTCATTCACGGTTATCACAGGTTCACGCTTCATTGTTTGTTTCTCAAAGTACGGTTATGCCGTGGTTCAACAATCAAGAAGACTATGTACTTTCTTGTTGTTACTAGTAGTAAGGCCCTTGCTCCTAGTAGCGATGCCAGGAGCCCCTAGTAGCTTCTTGTTCCTAGTAGCGATGCCCTTTGCTCCTAGTAGCGCTTCGTGTGTTTCTCAAAGTACGGTTATGCCGTGGTTCAACTTAAAGATTGTGTTTTTATGATGCTTTAGCTGCTTCAGGCAAACACACGCAAACACCAAGGGCCCGCGCTGTCATATTTGCCGCGCAGTGTTCAAGTGCAAGATCCCCATCGCTCCGCCATCAATTTCAAGGCAAAGGCGGCCATTATGGCACAACACCCGCAATTCTCCATGCAGATCCAACCCCCTCATACGAACTCGGACACGCCTGCAAAGCAACAACAAGTTGGAATTTGGATAGATTTGAGGCTTTCTTGGATTCTGACAGTTACGGTCATTGCTAAATGGTCACTTCTTCTTGAACTCTTTCTCAAGAATCTCATTGTGCTAACTAGATCTGGTTGCACTAGCCACTTACTTTGCTTGCTACTTTGCTGCCTAACTTCTTGCATGGCCTACCCCCCGCAAAAATGATATACATACTGACTAAGTACTAAGTTACTACGAAGAACCTACTTTGTGTATTTTCTTTACACATTCCGTTTTATGCATGCTATTCTATGATATTCGAGGCATTCTTTCAGCGCACAAATAGTATGGTTTGCTTCAAACGTGCGATGGCCTCCAACCGACTAGCGATGGCCTCCATTGGACTCGGAACCCCAGGAGCAGAAATTCGCAGAGCTCGTCACCGGCCTCCGGCCTCATCAGCAGCTCATCCAGAAACGAGTCCTCGGTGAAGGGAGTGGTGAGGATGAAATGGACATCATTATGTCATTGGACTTGTTCTTAGAAAACGGATACAGAAAAGTCAGTATCCAACTAAGATTATATTTGATATTTCTAATTTGATCTTATGCTACGAAGATGAATGGCTCACTTGTCGATGCTTTTGTTGACCTTCTCGTTGCTAAGTTTGATGTCCTTTGGTGTTCATCTCAACTTCAGTCCCGGACGAGTTTCGTTTTGGAACGCACCAAGATGCAGTGCTGGTGTGTCGGTGTGTGAAACTTGTGAAGGGGGGGGCATGTCCGTAAAACATTCGATGAACAATTTATGCCCTCACAATGCATTCATGCACCAATACACCGATTCCTGACGTTTCAAGGTGAAACCGCTGATGAACGAGCTGAGGCCGTAACATTCTTGTAGATAAGAGAGATCACACTTTTGTGATCGGGTCAGACATTTCGCCTTTGAAGCAAGTAGCAGCAAGAGGTAGCAAGGGATGAGCAAGCAGAGGTCGTCGTCCTTACTCCTTTCAAAGTACCAGTTGTGAATGGAACAAATGGTAGCAGTTTTCTTGTAAAATTGGCTTTCTTCAAAGTAGGCCCAGGAACGCCAGTTTGCTGCGGTATGTTTCCAAATTCGGGAACGCTGCGCCGCTTGTGAAAAGGCCAAACAGACATGTGTTGAACAACACTGTACTTCCTTGGTGTGATAGAAGCGATCCAAAGGCAAGGGTCAAGATCTTGATGTGAGGAAGTCTCTGTGCCCAGCAAGCTGTCCCGCAGCGGCGGGTGTCTAATATTCTGAGTGTTTGTTGGCTTGGGCACATGTTTATGCAACTCCTAGTGCTTCCCGTTTTCCTTAATCCGCATCGCAGAAGAACAGTTCTGGGTACAACATGAGAAAGTCTTTTCCGGGCGGCATAAGCCGCCTAGCGCACAGCCAATCAGTCCACAAAGTCGTCAAAGTGTAGATAAGACAGGTTGTGCAAAACATTTTCTGTAACGAAGGAACAAGAAGCTACTAGGGGCTCCTGGCATCGCTACTAGGAGCAAGGACGCTACTAGGGGCTCCTGGCATCGCTATAGGAGCAAGAAGCTATTAGGAAGAAGCTGTTCTAAACCGACGCGACGCCATGGACTTGCCCATGGTTTTTCGCGATGAATTGCCATGCGCAGTGATTTTCAAAGACTTTCCGGAAGGGCGAGGTGTTGCTGTGGCGAAGGATGTGAAACGAGGAGATGTGCTGCTACAAGTGCCTTTGGATCGATGCTTGATTTGAGATGCTTCGCTGTCTTTACATGTCAAAACAACTTTCAAAACATGCTGTGTCACCACACAACTCTCTTTGTTTCCCTGATTGACTGTCACCTTGTTTTCAGGTTCTTAGGTAAGGGCTGTAAGGGTGACTGACATTGGTTTGGGTCAATAGCTCGCACCAGAGTTGCTCCGACATATTCATTCTGGTGAGGTCTGAATGAAAAGGTCTGAAATGTTCATATTGTTAGCTACTTGCTCCTAGTAGTACGGCCAGGAGCCCCCAGTAGCGTTCTTGCTCCTAGTAGCGATGCCCTTTGCTCCTAGTAGCGTTCTTGCTCCTAGTAAAGAGCAAACAATGTTCAGATTCAGATGTGTTTGCGAGGTCCAGGGCAGCACGCCTACTTTCCGCATTCCAGACTCCAGACCGGCCCTATTTCTTGAAGTAGAACACATGTAGGCCTTGTTTCCAGAAGGTGATGGTCACGGTGGTTGCCATTGTGTGTCCAAGACCAAACTCTCGAAGCGTAAAAGTCTCTGCCAGAAAGGCCGTTGGAGAAGTACACGCAGTGTACTCTGCAAGAGGGAGGGCCTCATGATGTACAAACGCACTTAAGGGCTGAACCAAAAAGAAAAACAAGAGCGAGAGACTTGGGAGCAAGGACGCTACTCGGGGCTCCTGGCATCGCTACTAGGAGCAAGGACGCACGGGGCTCCTGGCCTTACTACTAGGATGTTCTGAACCGACGCCCAAATAATCTAAGAGATCGGAACTTTCTAGGAAAGAAGTCCGACTTGGGTGAGGCTGCCTGCCCTGGTGGAGTCTAGAAGTAACACCATTGCATTACAATTATATACAGCACAACACAACAGCAGGTAGCAATTCAATTGACTGAAAATAATGAAACAGTCCAACTATGCGTGCTTCGGGCTTGCTAAAGCTTCCAAACTGAATCCAAATCCATTTGCCGAATCCAAGGGGCAAAGAGAGCTGGTGAGCAGGAGCAAGAACGTGAGGGGAACTGTGAGCAACTGGGGGCCAGGAGCTGGGGAGTGGGAAGATAGAAAGCACATCAGCCTTGCAAAAGTTGTTGCTGCCATAAAATCATGTTGCTATGGTTGCCCAAACACCTGTTTTGTTTTGTGCTGCGTTAGCTTTCACACAACGCTCCACTTTGTAGCTCGGAACTGTTGCTTCAAAGTTTCTTCGATTTCGAGGCTGCGTGCGTCTAACGTGTCTAACAAAGCGGTCTAACAAAGTGGCCTTCGTTGTTGGTCATTATCCAGGCGGCGCTGAAGCCTGTCCCCAGTGTTTTGGGTGCCTTCTGCCACGAATTAAGTCAAAGATGTGGGCGCTGACGCTTTGAAAAAGGAGGTCTTTGTAAAACCTGGTCTGTTCACAGTACTTCCGCAACTTGGTTTGTCCGTGTGTAGCTGGCGCCTTTCCAAACTGCGCCTTTCCAACTGTAGTTGAGCAGTTGTGTCAAACATATATAAGCCTTATCTTTAAGCTATTGTTGGTTAACACGTTTGGTTTTAAATACAATTCTATGGTGTTTAGGTGGCCTGCTATAGCACACCTACGCCCTACGCTTTGAGCTTTAAAGTGGACAAGCGAGGTGAAAAAAATCGGTTTGTAGGTCTTGAACTTTAGGAAGAACCTTTGACCTTCGAAGCAGGTTTAGGTCTACAAAGTGAAGGGCCCAAACTATACCCTAAAAACCTTAAAGCCACAAAAATGCTAAGTTGTTTCCCACTAAGCCAAAACATATTCAATGACCTCTTCGACTTCAGAAACCACTTGCTTCAAACCAGTTGCGGCTCCACCATTAGCACACCCTGAATGGTCAAATTTGTTTGTGGTTCTGGATATCTATTGGGCAGTGGTCTGGCAAGGCATTGCGGTGAACGATCCAGCCCTTGGAGGGTTGGATGATGGAGCCAGGCGGTGGAGCGGGATAGGAAAAGTAGCGTGTTGTAGCCAAGCGGGCCAACAAATTGAACGACCATACCACACCCTTAAAGTGAGGACAAAATCGCTGTATTTTTGTGCCTTTACATAGCTGGAATATGCAACCATGAACACATGGAGTTGATCACGCGAAGGAGGCGCGGAGTTGGAAGAGTTGGCAGGCCAAACTTGAGAGGGAACAATGTTCGCTACTAGTAACAAGTGCCACGCTACTAGTAACAGGTGCCTTACTAGTAGTAACAAGTGCCTTACTAGTAGTAACAAGAAGCTATTAGATTCTTGTTGGAACGGTCAAGAAAACCACCGAAACTCGTGTTAAAGGGGCCGGTCGTCGCTGTGGCGGAGTCAAGGCACTCGTTTTGTCTCTTCAGATGCCTGTTTGTTCAGTTCAAAAGAGTACTTCTAATAGCTTCTTGTTACTACTAGCGATGCACCTGTTACTAGTAGCGATGCACTTGTTCCTAGTAGCTTATTGTTCGCTACAGATGAAATACGATGAAACACTGTTCAAAGAATCAGTGTTTGTCTTCGGATGAAACCAGACCATGCAGGGCCCCACCAGTCAACGGCTCAAACGTAGAAGGTAGCATCGCTGCCACCATTGTTGTCGCCCTAAGTTTCTGTTTGTTGCATGCCGTTTGCTTATTCGTGGTGAGACTGGGGGAAGTTGAAGCATCAAACAAAAGAACTGATCAAAGTATCTGCAGAATGTAACATCCGCAGCATTACGACGCGGTGAGAAGTGCTTCCTCTTGAAATCGAAAGGCGGAAGCAAGGTAGACCGAGTGAAGTATCCACAGTTGTGTTTGCATTCTCACATACAAAGAAGAGCAAAGAAAAGGGGTCTAAAAGAAGAACAACAAGAAAAGCACACACACACACACTTGAACACGCTTTTTGCGGTATTTTGAAGCCTCAGGATGTTGGACAGCGGAACGATCACGCAGAGCTTTGTCAGCTCGAGCAGCATGTCCAGCAGCCGATGTTGCATCAATTCAGTCCATACTGACGGAGAAACAATCTATCATTGCACACCTTATTCTGGCAAACTGTGATGGCAAGGACCGAAGCGGGAATTGAATGTGTCTTCCGTGTTTCAGAGGATTGGGGCTAGAATTAGAAACTGGTGAGGCAACTGATCCGCTGTCAGATCACCAGGGAATTGGAGACAGAAGAGACCAAAAATGCCCTTGCACTGCTGGCGTCGTGTTTTTTTTGTGTCAGCAGTAGCACAATGTGACGATACAACGGTTTGTTGCTGGCCTGGCCCCCGCGATCATAGCTTTTGTGTGTTGGGTTCCAGGCGTGTGTAGTTGTGTTTCCTTGGCTTCTGAAGTTTGCTATATGGGAGAGATTGTCAAGAGCAAACCCAGGGAACAAGACTCCAAGTGATTTGGAAAGGAGACATCCTTTGGGCATACCTAGTTCGTACACGCACTTGAACCAGACCCAGACTTGCATGTGCGCAGAGCTGCACCTCCCTTGATGGAGCTGCACGCTCCATCTCTTTTCCAGTCTTTTGTTTTGTGCCCTTGAATTATTTCACCTCACACTCAGGTGTAAGTACAGCTGGCCTGCGTGGCGGGTTCCTTGTCGCCAATTGCGAAATGCATAAAGGCATAAACTCTGACTATTTTGTCAAAGAAATGCGACCACTGCGACCTATTGTCAAAACTTGACACTTGTGCGACTGATCCGCTTTGAAGTGGGACAACCCAGGGAAAGCAGAAGTGGCAAGATACAACGTAGAGCTAACATGCTCAACTGCACGCTCATGAGATACAACGAAGGGTGTTGGTTCATTTTGACAGCAGGTGGTGATGGAAATCGAAATCCGCGAAGGAGTTTGTAACAACTCACCTGCCGAGTGGACATCCCAAAAAAGGAGGCAGGGTTCACAGCGAAGGGATCGCTGCCTTCATCACGCAAAGCCGCGAAGCAGTTTGCTATCTTGTTTTTTTTGTCCCTGTAGTCATGGCCTCCAACCCAATAGGGTTCACGCTGTTTGGCTTTTTTGGCCTTGGCTCTTTTCGAGTCACTTAATCTCTTTTGATCTGCCGAAGTCCTGCCTAACCCCCGCCAGCGCGAACGCGCACACACACATACACACATTCCGCACAGGGTAATTACATGTACTTACCGGGTACCCATCGCTTGCGTCTATCCAATATGCCTTTAGCACATACAGCAGCAAGACATTGTTGGACTTGTAGATTTGACGTTGGTGACCGAGTGACGTAGTGACTGACAGGACGATTTGGAAGCTGGGCATTTGGCCTTGCTCCCAAGCCTGGAATCAATGAACTTGCCAATTTCTTGGACAGATTCGGAGCTTGAAGAACTGGAAGGAAGTGAAGTGCACACTCACGTTATGCGTTTGAAGGAAGAACTCCCTGAAGAGTTTCAGGAACTTCAAACAAAACTCCGAGAGGAGCTTTGCATCAATTTACTGTTGGAGTTTGAACAATTCCTGTGGGCATGGAGCATCTATTCCTCCCGAGTCATGTCTCTCACAACGGAAAGTGGGGGAAGCATTTTTGCAATTGTACCAGGGCTGGATATGTTTAATCATTCTCCAGGCATGCCTACAGGCCTGTTCGAGCTAGCGAAGGACCATGTCATTGTGAAAGCAGGGGAAGATCTCATGGCAGGAGAGCAAGCCTATATCAACTATGCTGATATGTACAACAGTCAAATGATCCTCTCTTTTGGTTTTCTCCTTGATGAGCGCACTGTACAAAGTAGTGAGATCACCTTGTCCTTGCAAGTCTCGAAAGCTCAGCTGGAAGTTCACCGGCGAATTCTCGATGCAACTGCAGCTTCAAGACACAATCCTTTGGTACAAATTCTGCATGTACCTGAAGCTTCAGATACTGAGCTGATTGTAAAGCATGCTTTCACCTTGCAAGATCCCTTGCCTTTAGCATTCTTAAGCATGGTGCGAATTCAGCATTTGCAGCTTGGAGAGCAAGCACATCCCGCATCTTCTGCAGCTGCAGTTGAGCTGGCACTCCGTGGGCTTCCCAGCAAGGATGAGCTCCATGCTCTTTTCCTGATCTCTGCCCTTCTGGAATCCAAGCTTCAGCAACTGCAAGCATCAGCACAACAGGGGGAAACTTCACATTCACTTGCTAGGAAGCAAAATAGGTCTGAGCAGCAGGTGCTGCAAGCAAGTCTGGAGGAGGCTCGCCGCTTACAGCTTGCCACGATACGGACAGGGCTTAAGTCATTCAGCTCCAAGAAAGGATATTCGGAAGGCGAATGGTCAAAGACACCTTGGCTTCCCCGTTTGAGAGCGGCCTCGTCTGAGCTTCATGCCAAAGTCTCCTCAGTTGCTCGTTTGAGCAAAAGCATGCTGAAGTTCCTTCCTGCTCCGCACTTGCTCCAGGCGTGGCAGCAGGGTGGATGTGAGTCAGACCCCAAACCATCGTCCTTACATGTCCCTACCTTTTTTGCCACTTTCTCTTGAAATCCCAATACTAGAAGGTGCTGGAAGGTAGGTCTGCAAAACACCCCTTGTGGAGAACAAGAACGCATTGCAAAGTTGCGCTGTTTTTGATTGTTTCTTTGTTCTATGCCCTCTACTAGCGATGGCCTCCAAGCTACTAGCGAACCATCCAGGCATGTCACCTGGTGAACTTGTGGATGGTGGGGCGCCATGAAGAGCCACCCACGACGGTCTCCACGGTCGTCCCTACCGTCCTGCATCGCTTTCTCCTGGCAGAAGACACGTGGCCCTTTGAGACCGAGGCGAAGAACGAAGTCGAAGGACGTGCCGGAAGCGACGGACGTCTCCTTGCGACGGAGAGCGCAAGGGATGGAGGGACGTCTCCATGTTCGGAGGGTCTCGTGAAGGACGTCTCGTCCACAGATCCCTCAGGCAGTCCGTCAGGCCACGGCAAAATGAATTTTGAAGATTTGTCAAATCCTTTGTTGTCTTTGTATGATGAGAAGATGAGCTTGTGGGGTTCTTGGCTGTGTGCACAATGGCTGCACTGTGAAGCTGTCCAGCTGGAAGACTGGAGTTCTATGGGAGAAGAGCAAGTGAAAATTCGAAATGAATACAGTTGGAGTGTTCCAACAGAGGAAGCTTTGAGACTTTTGGCTTTGCACCAGCCCCTTGTGGAGCTGGGTGCGGGTGCTGGCTATTGGGCCTCTTTGCTGAAGCAACTGCCAGTGGACATTCTGGCCTTTGACGAGAAACACTTTCGATCTTCATTCAACGAACGTGCCAACATTTCTCAAGGCAGAAATCAGTGCATCGCTTCTAGTAACAAGTGCCTTACTACTAGTAACAAGAAGCTACTAGGAACAAGTGCATCGCTTCTAGTAACAAGTGCCTTACTACTAGGAACAAGAAGCTACTAGGAACAAGTGCATCGCTTCTAGTAACAAGTGCCTTACTACTTGTGGAGGCCATCGCTAGTAGCTTGGAGGCATTTGGAGGCCATTACTAGTAATTAACAAGTGTTCTTTGTTTAAGCCCAACATGTCTCAAGGCCAAGAAATCAGCTTCAAGTACTTTTGTGAAGTTCTTCCAGGAGGTCCTGAGATGATCAGCCAATACCCAGACCGTACTCTTGTGCTGATGTGGCCTGATTATATGGGCTATGGAACATATGGCCTCGATTGTTTGCACCACTACAAGGGTGACAAGCTGATTTTGATTGGAGAATGGAGGACTAGTACCCTGGGTCAGTATACCAGTGGCATTTCCAATCATGGGCAGTCATTCTCACTGGACTTTCAATTGAAAGTCGAGGAAGATTTTCAGCTAGTTGAGGCCTTGAATCTTCCGACTTGGCCACTGTTTCTGGACCGGCTGCATCTTTTTGTCAAAAACGAAAGACCTTGATCCACTTGCATTGTTTTGGGCAGACCTGGACGATGTTGCACTTACAGGGCGTTGAACACTTGTAACATTGCACGCCAAGTCCCTTGGTCATTCTTGGTTTGCACAGCTTAAAAGCTTCACCATTAAAACACGAAATCTGAATGAGCTTAAATAGGGCTTTGGTCACCTGCAATTTCATACTGTTTGATACCCATTACTTAGACGTGAGGCACACGTGTTATCCATCATTCAAGTGCAAAAGTGGACATGTTGCAAGCACCGACTCGCTAAATGGAAGATCATGGGCTGGTCTTTGAAAGTTCAGAGGCGAGCAACCGATCGAACGATCGCTTGGTTGGTTCATCGGAAGCCTAAATGAGCACCCGCTTTGGATGTGGTGTAAGGAAACAAAGGTTAGTCAAGAGAAGAAGGATGAGGTAGAGGTGTCTAGTGTATAGGTAAAGAATCAACACCCTCACTTCGCTGCATCAAACTTCACCACATCACATCTAATTTTATCCTTCACCGCTGCAAAGGACCATCATCGCACTGAGTCACGAGATGAGTAAGCAGTAAGCTTTGATCCAGCTGAAGGTTTTTCTGACAGGAGAGGTTGAAGGAGGTACCTTTCGAGCTTGGAGCCTACCGAAAAGTGTGCAAGAATTTAGTTAGTTTGCGCCCTGGGTTGGGCAAGCGTAATGCAGCGCCCGGTGAGGCCAGTCGAGCAAGCTGTTGCTAGCACTCTTGATGCTCAAAGAGAAATAGGAACCAAATCAATCCGAAGGGTTCTCCAGTGAAGCTGTCCCTTGCCCCGCCTTGCCCGCTTTGCCCTCAGGCAGGGAAAATAGAGTGCCAATTGGGCAATAGCCAAAATCTTCCCTGATATTCCGAGGGGCATCTATGTCACATCAATCTGCGGCGCAAGGAAAACACTGCGTCGCGTAAGCTCCTTGTTGAGCACACTTATTGCGTACGGTTTGTGTAAGTGTAAGTATATACACTAATTTGTTTACACGGAACAATGTAACGTAGCTGTTGCCTTTGCGCAAGCAAATCCTTTGCGAAACCTTTCGGACGCACAATTGTGTGATGGCGTAAGCTTTGTACAAGACTTCGGTTAGCCAAGCGCTCGCGTGATTAAGCTCAAACTCTGGTTGTGTAAGCAACTCGCAAGCAAAAGCGTGAGATTTTGATACGACATATATAGAGGCTTAATCAATCTTAATCGTACGTATTGGCCGGAGCTCAATTGTGACACATAGTGAATAGATGTGAATAGTGATGCAGGCAGAGGTGAGTGCCAAAGTGTTTGTCGCGTGCAGTGCATCGGGATGTTGCACGCAGGTGTGTGTGCAACAGCAATCGCCAAGGCTGCTTTATTTCTCGCAGCGCTAGAGATGCACAGCATACGTGTCTCTGTTTAGCACTGAGGCCGTGTTCGGACCAGGTTTCAGTTCATTGTGGGCCGCGATACATCAGAACAATTGTATGATTACGCACTTCACACCAGCGGCACCCCAAAGTTTCACCTATCTTGACATAAATCTATTTGCCGATCCAAGTCGATCCAAGTGGTTTCTTCTGTCTCTATGACGCTTTTGACTTATCATTGTGTCTATCCGCAACAAACTCCTTCACTCTATCTGTGGCGAGAAAGCACAGCAGCATTTGTCTTACTAATTCGCTCGGAAACAACGTCGGTGCACCAAAGTGCTCAGTTTGGGTTCTCCTTACAGCTAAAGCTGATAGCTCGACTGCTCCAACCTTACACCATTGGCTTTGAGGAGGAGATTCCGTCCAAAGTTTTGGGTTGAACGAGAAGGTGTTAGGCACAACCTGCGCCCCAGATGCAGTGGTCATGTGAGATTTTCCAGTTTCTTCCGGCCCGCAGCATGTTGGGTGCAACAAGAACATTCAGAAATCGTTTGTTGACACCAGCAAGCAGCAAGCACATGACAGGGACGACCAGTGCAATCATAGTAGGTTACTAGGTGGCTACACCGCACCCATAGTTGGCTGCTTAGCCATAGCCCTTCCAACATGACCTTGGACTTAACTTACCCATCCCCTGTCTGACTTGGAGCCTTCACTCCTATGTGATTTGAGCTTAGTGCAAGTACAATGCTGAGAGCTTGATCCCAGCATGGTGTAAGCGAACTTTGAAACTTTTGGCATTCCGCCGTGTATTTGTGTGTATATGCCTGTCTGTGCGCGCGAGCGTGTTCCTACTGTACAGTCAGACTCTTGAGCTCGTTTACTGTAGGGCATGTGATTCTTCTTACTGCTTCTCCAGTCAGTTTCCTGAGAATGCTTGTTTTGTTGGCTTCTTTTGAAGTCGGGAAGCCGCCTAGTCCTTTTTTGAGCCGCACCTAGCAGATTCACACCATTGCGAGCAGATTCGCATGCTCAAAACTGATGAAAGGAGGGAAAGGAAAGGTCCAAGTTTCTTTCTTTTGACGACAAATTGGCCTGGTAGGCTGTGGAGGTGGTCAGCTCCTTCAATCAAATGGGCTTGAAGGCTTGGTGACCCGTTCTGCGCGCGTTCTGGCGTAAGCCCTTTTGAGTTCTTCAACAGAAAGCATCTAAGCTAAAAGCTATGGCCTCCAACCTAACCCTAGTAATGATGGCCTCCAACCTACTAGCGATGGCCTCCGCCTCCAGCCTAATAGCAATGGCCTCCATGAAAAAAGACAAGAAACATGTAAAAAAAAAACTGAGTTTCTTCTCATTGCAGACGCATGGGCCGCATGCTATTTCTTCAGGAAGATGTCCTCCGTGGAGTCTTCGCGTATGGCTTCGAGAAGCGACTTGGCTCCAACCGTTGGTTATGTTTTCTATCTTCATGACCCTGCACGGTTCCCCTGTGTGCAAAGATCCTCAGATCCTCATTATTTTTCCAAGTAGAAACTTGTGAGTCCATGTCACAAGGAAACTCCTCGGAAACAGTTCGAATAAACAGATGAAGACGAAACATGGGAAGAGAAGGAGTGGACACCAGAGTTAATTGTTATTAACTGTGGTGTTAATTATGCTTCTTTGGGTACAGATCAATATAATATGCAAGTCAGAAGTATGAACTTGGGAGCTGTTCTTTTCATCACCCATGCTTGTGGAAGAACTAACTCTGGATTTAGTTTTTCGTTGTTTGGTTCTGTATCGGGAAGCATTCGAAAGCCATTTGGACCTTGAACAAGAATAAAATCTGGAGTTGATTCTTTTTTTGTGTTGTGCTGTCAGTGTGGCCACGTAATTTGTTTCTGGACCTTTATCCGACTGTGATCTTTGTTGCAGATGGCTGTGGTGGCAGCGAGAGAGAAAGAATGAGACAAACTGAAAACAAATTAAACTCTGGACTCTGGAGGTAATTCTTTTATGGGGACTTCTCTTCTCTTCCTAAAGCTCTTTCACCTAGCTAGAATTAAAAGGATCTAAGCTCAAGAAGAAAAAAGAAAGACCACGAAAAAAAGAGACACGGAAACAGACTGAAACATAATTATACCGGCATAGACCCCAGATAGCACTTCAAGAAAAGTTGGACATCATGGCAAGAGCGGGAGACAAGCTTGGGAGACATCCCACTCAAAGCCGGGAAAAGGATGGAAAAGGTAAACAAGACCTAAATCATCTTATAACAGCATCCGCGTCAAAGGCAGGCAAGAAAATGACAAGGCGGCAGCGGCAGCCAAGAGCGAAATCAGGAACAGAGACAAGCTTGGGAAACACGCCGGCAGCGGCAGCCAAGAGCGAAATCATAAAGGGAGACAAGCCGGCAGCGGCAGCCAAGAGCGAAGTTATGAAGGGAGACAAGCTTGAGAAACAAGACGGCAGCGGCAACCAAGAGCGAAATCATGAAGGGAGACAAGCTTGAGAAACAAGACGGCAGCGGCAACCAAGAGCGAAATCATGAAGGGAGACAAGCTTGAGAAACAAGACGGCAGCGGCAGCCAAAAGCGAAATCATGCATGGAGACAAGCTTGGGAAACAAGGCGGCAGCGGCAGCCAAGAGCGAAATTATAAAGAGAGAAGCTTGGGGAGACAAGGCGGCAGTGGCAGCCAAAAGCGAAATCATGAAGGGAGACCAGCTTGTCTCCGGCAGCCAAAAGAGTAGTCATGAAGGGAGACAAGCTGGAGAAACAAGACGGCAGCGGCAGCCAATTTCCACAATCCGGAACCCATCCAATGAGAAGTAAGAACCCCTATAGCTTCCAGCTATCTGGGGAATTAACTCCAGGGCTAATTCTTTTCAGGACTTCTTCCTCTCACCCTCTTCTCTTCCTAAACTTTTTTCACCTAGCTAGAAATTAAAGGATCTAAACGTCAAGAAGAAAAAGAAGCGAAAGAACGAGATAGACAAAGAAAAAAGACAAGGAGACGGATTGAAAAAGAATTAACTCCAGACTTAATCCTGTATTTGCACCACTGGCAAAGTTGATAGAATCAACTTCAGAGTTAGAATAGCGGTAAGAGCTAAAAAAATTAATACTGTATTTTTTGTTTAAACTATTGTACTCAGCCGCTTCCAGAAACGCCGTCTAAAGGCTGTCAAGAGCTGCCTTGAGGCCTTCGCCAGTGCAGCAAAGAGCCATCAGACCAATTCTACAAGGCGTAGCCACAAACATGTAGTGAAGCATATTGCTTAGTTTCTGGCAGCAAAATTGTTGTTAGATGTTCAGGATGCCTGCCATTTTCTGAAATGTGCATAAAGAGATAACACAGTCCTACCAATGGTTTCCGATCAAGGTGGCAACTGAATTGTGAATTGTTTAGTGCAAGGGACCAGAGAATGGCTGGATGAGTGTTTTGGCTCAAGGTGTTTTTCAGGTACGCCGTGGTACCCCTACGGTTGTTGTGTTGGTTTGTTTTGTAAGCTGCTTCACTTGCTCCTACTCTTCTAAATGCATGCTTGCTTGTTCATTGTCTACTTGCGCTTCCCTTGCTCCCCTAATCAAATGTTCTCTTGCGCAATTCCTACTTGTTTTTGACTTGCCCATGCTTGCTTTTGCGTGAACTAAGGATATGTGTCCTTTCCTTATTATACTTGCAATGTGTCTACATTGCCCTACTTCGCGCATATGTATGCAATTTTTCATCTCCTGTGCTGTTGTCCTTTGTTTTTTCATTCAACTCATTGCAACTCGCAGATCGTTGCAACAACACTTCTGCAATCTGGTGGGACCCAATGAGAGTGTCGATGCGAAGAGTCCGACTGCCGTGCCTAGACTTTGGCCTCAACGACAAGAAAAATCATATAGAATGAGTTAAAGGAAGCTCAAAAAAAGAAACACCAATAGCTAATATTTAACATATTAAAGAAAATAAAGGCGGCATACATTTTTCTGTCTCGTATTCGGTGGATACATTTCTGCAGTTTCATAGCGTTTTGACTTTGGTTTGAAACCATCCTTCAATGAGCCAATGCGGAGGCCGAGATGTCATTGTCCAATCTCAGAGTGGCACAGGCAGCTGGAAAGGTTTGTTGTGCAACATCAAAGTTTCTCACATTCTTGATGCGTTGGTTCTTTGCAGTATGTTTATTGGTACACTGCTTCCTGAGGCAAGACCTCGGTTTTTTGCTTGGGAGCTCTACAGGCTGTTGATGTTTCACGGATGGACCCCCAGGTGGGGAGGACTGCCATTGCTTTTAGGTTGGAGGCCATCGCTACTGGGAGCAAGGACGCTACTAGGGGCTCCTGGCATCGCTACTAGGAGCAAGAAGCTACGAACGTAACATGAAGGCTACTAGGTTCTATTAGGTTGGCAAGTGTTCAGGCCGACAGGTTCACTGTGACTGCGCTCAGGCTATTTTGCTTTCACCCACAAGGGAGCTCGCCGTTCAAAGTGCCAAGGTGCCTGAGTTGCAGCATCACCTATTCGAGGTCACTGAAGATACTGAGTTTTTACTATGAATCAAGGTACAGTATGCAGGACACTCAAATAGAAGTCAAAGTCGTGAGGGACTTGCATTTCCAGTTTGTTTTGCTTTGTTTGCTCCCTTTTTTGCAATCCTAGATACTGTAATCCAAGGTTTGCTTGGCATTGGGAGACTATTTGAACTGCAAGATACATACATGCTTGGGTGGAAAGAATGTCAAGGAAGGCATCAAAGCCATCCAAGCAGGCAGCGGCAGCAATCACAGAGCAGTTCCGTTGCATACACGCAATCCTAAGAAAAATGTCGGCTGAGCCAGATGTTCGGTATTTTGCTGGGATTTCCGATTTGCGATTTTGTGTCAAGCACTTAAGCACTGCTTCTTCTCTTTTTCCTTATCCTTCTCCTTCCCCTGCCGTCTACGCACTCACAGTGTGCCCTCAGCGCCCTCAGCCCTGGCTACATCTGGACATCACCTGAACCCAACAGCAGTCTCTTGCTTCCTTTTTGATACTTGTTATTAGTGAGGGAATCCTGCCTAATAATAATGGGAATGGCCTCCAACCTACTTGAAAAAATGTGGTCACTCCCCTCATCGCGACACAAGCTATCGGACATCGCATCACCCAATTGCAAATCGCTAGACATCGCATCACCACTTTGCACTGCAACAAGAAGCTACTAGGGGCTCCTGGCCATACTACTAGGAGCAAGAAGCTACTAGGAACCCGGGCATCGCTACTAGGAGCAAGAATGCTACTAGTAGCGATGCCAGGAGCCCCCAGTAGCGTCCTTGCTCCTGGTAGTAAGGCCAGGAGCCCCTAGTAGCTTCTTGTAACTAGTCTTTGCACATGATCACCTTACTTACAGTACTTCTACCAATTCGAACATCATCATGTACCACTTCACCACTTGCACTTCACCTCAGAGCATCCCAAAGTTATTCTTTGAGGTTTGGCATCATTCTATGTGTCATGTGTTGATACTTGTGTTGTACGATACAGGCAAGATAGAAGTCTAGAATGTATGCAACATAGACACAATGATGCTCATTGCATACTCACTGCAGACTGGTTCCGACTGAATGACTGATCTGCTCATCGGACATGTTCATTTCTTGGCGCCAGGTGTTCACATTATTTCTGGTACTCCTGGTAGAGCAGAGTTCTCAAAGACAAACTCAAAAGGACAGCTAACTGAAAGCGTTCCAAGTTAGGTTTCACGCTTTCTGTCAAATCGAACTAAATCTTGGAGGCCATCGCTATGGTTGGAGGCCATTGCTAGTAGGTGGGTGGCTGGAAGTATATTGCTATATTCGCAGCCTGAGGTGCTGAGCATGATACGGCAGCAACATCTACCTGTTCCTTGGCGGCGCGCTCTTGAGTGAAGGTGATGCCAGTGATGGAGCTGGAGTTCTTGTGATTCATCCGTGCTTCCTTTGTTATTTGTTTTGTCAAGAGCAGTTTCTGATTTTTCAATCCAATTAGTTTGTTGCTTCAAGGTGAAGCGCATGAAGATCCTTGTTCTCGATGAAGCTGATGAAATGTTCAGCAAGGGATTCAAAGAGCAGGACTGACAGTGACCGTGGGTGGTTGGTGACGGTCGGTGATGCTTGCAGTGTTGCTCTCTGAATCGTGGTGCCAATGCCGAGCAAGAGAATGCTTCCGTGAGTGACGTTCATCTGCGCAAGCGGTTCTTTTTTTTTCCAGGAAATGTCCCTTGCTATTAGGTTGGAGGCCATTGCTAGTAGTTTGGAGGCTTCCTTTCCGAGAAGTCGGAGTGAGGTATTCCAGACCGAAGGACGAGATGCGTTAAAGCGCAAAAACTATAATTGTTTGTCATATATTATATAGATCAAAGATCAAAGCAATCGTTGCAACTAAATCAATCGATTCCGATTTTTAATAATCTTATCAGGTTGTGTGTTTTTTTTTTTTTTCAGTTGAATGCCTGATTCTGTAAAGACGCGCAGGCATTCAAACAATGTCAATATTTTGATCGGTCTCGGGGATGGAACATGATGGAGCATTTTGTACTTTTTCTTTGGACCTTTCTCTTCTCTTTGCAGGCCTTTCTTGCCTTGAGGTGTCCTTTAAATTCCTATAACAGTGTCCTGTTATTTTCTCTAGACCTAGGGACGTTCTTTTTCCTTTCCTTTCGTTGTTCCTTTCCTTTTAGACTTAGGCCCTAGCTGGCTCATCAGACCACAAGGCTATATTTGGTTTCGGGTCATTAGCCCTCGGATCCTTCTCCCTTTGCGACTTGGGTTGGGTTAGACAGTTTGGGTGAGTCATGTTGCAAGATGCCCTTGATGCCCTTGTTACTAGTCAGTTAAGCTGTGGTGCGTGAATTTTGCCTCACCCATCGCTTCACGATGTTCGCCTCTAAAGAATGCACTGGATCAAACTCAAAAGGGGATGACAAGTGCGTGTGATGGGGGGGCCTGGGGTGAGGGACTTCCTCGAATTGGATTTCCTGTTGGCGACAGTAAGGCCATTCATCAAGCACTACTCTGCAAACAGAAAGGAAGAGACAAGGAAACAAGAAAACAAAGAAATACAGAAGGACAGAAGTTGTTAAAGGGTCTAAAGAAACAAGTACATCCGTTGTTTTGTTTTGTACCCTGAGACCTGGTTTCAATGTTTGATGTCTTTTGGGGTTCATATTATAAGCGAGAGACCATGATGAGGGGCAAGTCTAAGACCAAGTCAGAATAGCTTTTGTACAACTTTTGAAAAGAAGCTTGTGTCGTTTCAACTAGGTTTATGGAACATCCAAAACTTGAGTCGACAGGTCTATGGCATCAAACGTCTACTACCTTTGCTTCAGATAGTCCTGGTCTCGGCCACTTTGCCACCTGAGGCGATTGAGACTGTCGAGACTGTCCGTTTATGCAGTAATTGCACCTACTAGCGATGGCCTCCACCCTAGTAATGATGGCCTCCAATCTACCAGCGATGGCCTGCAACATAGCGATGGCCTCCTATTCCTTGGGGACTTCACTACCTACTTTGAACGTTTTGAACAAAACCGCTACCTAGAATTCTCTCTTCATCCTTCCGTTTCATCCTATTGGGTTAGTTTGCAAGTTTACCTCCAGGAACTGCCAACACAGGTTCCAAACAGAAAAGTCCTTGTTATGGTGTTTCGGATTCATGGTCAATGGCTATAAATTGTGCAACATTAATGGTAATTTCTACTCAAGGGACCTCCAGCACATTTGATTTTGCCCACTTTGGAAACGGAGTAGAGTAAAATCGGACAGAAGCAAGTTTGCTCCAATGAAGGAGCATTTGAACAGAATGCTTTATCAAGGCCGTTGTATTTTTCAAGGCCGTGTGGGCCACGTGTGGCGCCAGGTGCTGGAGTTGACGACGGAGTTCATGAGAAAACCCTTCCGCCTTCTTGTGAAGCGACAGGAACTCTCGCTGCAAGGCATCCAGCAGTTCTACGTGGCAGTTCACAAGGAGACACGGACGAGTAAACTCAGAAATACGATAGACTGGCACAGACAAAACTTAAAGAATTGAGAGCACAGACAAAACTTAAAGAATTGAGATTGTTCTTGGACAAAAAAGATGCACCCAAAGTGTACCGTATTTCTGGTCAAGAAGGTCAAGAACAAAGAACACCCTACAGAAGGAGCGGTCGATCATCGCGTTACCCTGAAGGACAAGACACCTGCCCCCCCAAAAAAGGAACATCAAACTTGAAAAGGATTTAGGAAAGAACAAAACCAAACAGGAAGAGAGAATTGCTTGTATCCAGGGATGTATGTTTGAGCTGAACGTTTTGGGGTCCGGCAGGCTCAGAAACAGAGGCCAAAGACAGCAGATGTATCACTGTCGAATTTGGGTCGGCTTCTGCGAGGAGCAATGGAAGTTCGACACATTGTGTGACATTTTTGATTCTGTAGCAATCACACAAGCCGTCATTTTCTGCATCTTGGCTTCATATTGAAACTGTCCGTTCTTTGAAACTTTCCTCACGTGTGTTTTAGTCCAATGATCTTGGTACATTTGTTCGACCACGTGAGGCAATAACCGCAAGAAAGTGGACTGGCTGGCGAAAAAGATGAGAGAAAACAATTTTCCCATTTCTGCCATCCACGGCGACATGCTGCAGAAGGCATTGTGCACGAGCTCAAGCCAAAGCAGATGGAACGATGGAAGTGTGACGGTTTGAACCCTTTTCGAAAAATGCTTGAGCCTTGTAGAATAAGAGTAGGAACAAAGTGCATCGCTACTAGTAACAAGAAGCTACTAGGGGCTCCTGGCCGTACTACTAGTAGCAAGAAGCTAGTGAAGAGCACTTCGATTCGTTGAGCAAAGAGAACACTTCCCGTTCGTTGTTCGAAGGTTCTTTTGATTGGCTGCGCCAGGATCGAGATGCTGTAATTGAGGCTTTTCGAGAAGGTCGTTCGAGGCAGAAAGTGGGAAAAGAACTCACATGTGTTCTCTGTATTTCTCTGTGTTTTGCATGTAGAAACATGATGAAACATGTGATGTGTGTTTTTGCATTTCTTGCCTTCTTTTACTGCGTGTTTCTGTTCTTTATACCCGTGGACCTTTGAGGGTACATGAAGTTGCAAACAGAAAGACACGGATTCAATGAAACGAAGCATTGATATTCAAAATGCTTCGTTTATTTAAACCATTACTCAATTCGCAGTACTGTATCTTAAAATATAGGAACCGTTTCCATGGGTTTTTGTGTGGTTGCATCAGGTAACTTTTGAACTATTTACCCGACCGTCTTGATAGGTTGCACTTTAGAACTGGTAGTTTTGGTTGAAAACGAGGTAAAACAAGGAAATCGTGTAAATTTCTCAATCAGGGATCTTCCCGTCCATTTGCCCGACCTCGCGCCTTCAGCTTGTGCTTGTCATCGGCCTGACACAGTCAGGGGGTTTGAGCTCTCCGACTCAATCGACCTTGCGACACATGTTAGCTCCTGGCCTTACCTAGGAGCAAGTGCCACGCTACTAGGAACAAGTGCATCGCTTCTAGTAACAAGTGCCTTACTAGTAGTAACAATGTTCGCTACTAGGGGCTCCTTGCATCGCTACTAGGAACAAGAAGCTCTTGTGAACGAAGGTCTTCAGTGTTTGCCAGTCTCTATCTATTTCTTGCGTTCCCGCGACGCGACTTGCACTTGCTCTTGATAGCTTTGGTGAACTGTTTTCTTTGGTGCTTTTCCTGTAACAGCCTCCACTTCCGAGCTTTACAGATATGTTTCCAGATATTCATCACATGTGAATCATTGCGCCACAAACCCTAACTTATTACCTCTATTACTATAACATAGATGTCCAACTCTTTTGGCTGGTGGTTCCCTCCCGCGCATGCAGCACAAAAGCACCAGTCGACCTGGCAAGCCAGAAAGTACGGAACCGGACTTCCGGACGTCCAAATCGTGGAATCAGATGGAAGCTTCTCGTCCGAACGAGCTTCTCGGCATCAGCGGTCTGTGAGCATCCCACACTCATCCGGCGGCTTCCAAGGCCAACATGCTTCTAGCACAGCTGTCACAAGGCACAGATCCCAGGCTTGCAAGAGAGGAATACATCAACAAAGCTCCCGATTGCGCCGTGGAGCTACCGCGCATCGTTAGCTGCTTGCCGCACCCACTGAGCTCAGACGGAGAAGCAAAGTTTGGATCGTAAGGGCAAAGCAGCAAAAAGCAGCAAAACCTCGCTAGTAGTAACAGGTGCATCGCTAATAGTAACAAGTGCCTTACTAGTAGTAACAAGAAGCTACTAGGAACAAGTGCATCGCTACTAGGAACAGGTGCCTTACTACTAGAAACAAGAATGCAAGCACAAACCGACTCATCACCGGAGTGCAGGAAACGTCCATTCGGTCCCATGAGCACAGCCAGCAACCAAATCCGGCAGGTCTTGGAGGCCATCGCTGGCATCAAAGGGCCGATATAAACTGTGAAGTACGCGATGGCCTCCAACCTACTAGCCTTCTTGCTCGTAGTAGTAAGGCCAGGAGCCCCTAGTAGCTTCTTGTTCCTACTAGGGAACATGTTGGCCCCCAAAGACGGCAGGCCCCTGTTTAGTCAAACATGCATTCACATCACATGGTGTCACATGGTGCCCCCCAAAAGCCCCCGTGCAACTCTGGAAAATGGCAAACATTATGCCCCCAAATCCTCCCACCGCGAAAACCCAATTGTTGAACAGAAACCAGCGCTGTGAGCGTGTGTATTTTTCAGTGTTTCTTATGCAGAGGAACATCTAAAAGTTTTAAGTATTTCCTATGCACGGGAGAATATGCACGCGAACTGAGGCAGCTCATTGCCACTGACCTGTTGGGCCGCGGCTTGGACGTCCAGCAGGCACTGGAATCACTCCAAAGCACAACGAGTTGTGTGTGTGTTATTTGGTTTACTTGCATGTTATTGAAGTTTGAGGTGACACTTGTGATTAACTACGACGTCCCCACAAGCCGAGAGAAACTCGGAATTAATCTGCAGGAAGGTTGTGTTGTTTGCAATTGAGTCTTCTTGAGGTTCTATTTGCATCGCATTGGCCGATCTGGCCGCTTTGGCAGAAAGGGTGTCGCTGTGAACTTTGTCAGGACTGGTGACACGGTTACTGACGTGACATGAAAAGTGAGTGCGGCGCTAGCTGCTCCAGCTGCTCCATGTGTCGACTTCCCATCAGGACCGAAGACGAGGCTTTGATTGCAGACCTTGAAAAGTTCTACTCGATCTCCATCAAGGCACTACTCGGGCTTTGTTGCTTCTCGCTCCAATTCTAATTGAATTCTGTTGAAGTATAAAGTAAACATTAATTCTAATTCTGCGTTATTATTGTTTCTAACCTTCTTGTTCCTAGTAGTAAGGCCAGGAGCCCCTAGTAGCGTCCTTGCTCCTAGTAGCGATGCCTGCAGCCCCTAGGCCCTAGGATATTGGAAAGATTACATCCGTAAAGATTGTAAGAGAAGGTTCTTTGGAACCCTCAATTGCCTTCCCGTTGAACTATCAGAACTCCGAAGGAAAAGAAGGGAGCAACGAAGGGAAAGAAGAAAAACACAGGTCCAAAGAAAAACAAACACTTAGCAAACACTTTCTAGCTGCGATTGTTTGGTGTGACTCCAGGAACTGCCAGCCAACTTTGCGGCAATCCTGCGATGAGCAGCAAACCTGAAGAGCGTTTTAAGAGGCTGTTGCAAAGCGTTGCCAGCTGCTCTTCTGATAATGCACCTTTAGACTGAGGGGACGACAAAGTGTTTGGAACATTCACTTATGTCTCTTGTTCAAGCGCGTTCACCCTTGGCGCCCTCGGCCAAAAAACATTTGTCCGTTTTGGAAACAGATGGGATGTTTGGTGATTGTTGTTCTCTTGATGTTCAGGTTGAGCGTGTTTGAAAGGGTCGTTTTGGAGGCTTTTCTCTTTAGGTTGGTTACTAGTAGTAAGAATGCTCCTAGTAGCGATGCCAGGAGCCCCTAGTAGCGTCCTTGCTCCTAGTAGTAAGGCCAGGAGCCCCTAGTAGCTTCTTGTTTCTAATTAGCTTTACATGTTTCAGATGGTTTCAGATGAAAGCACATCGCTGACATTTAGACACGGGTCCACGCGGCCACGGGGGTGGTGTTGGGTCCATTTTCGAGGCGGGGTCGATGAAGTCGTCAGAGAGAGTCTAAAGCTTGAAAGGTCTAAAGAAAGTAAGAAGATGAACAAAAATTGAATTTGCAGGGTGTTGTTTTCTGTTTCAATCATGTTTTGTAATGAAGAACGTGTAAGCCGCTCACAGTCTTGGGTTGTGGTCAGTGCTTTTTGTATCTATTTGAGGCCGATGCCATGGAGGGAGGCAGAGCCTTGTTTGCAATCCTCGAGGCACTAGCTCGACCCTCACTACTTACAGTAGACACCTTGACAGCAAGTCTGTTTATAAAGTACAAATATAGTAATATAGACATATGTTATATAGTTTTCTTTGGACCTAGATTTTTTCAATTGACTACGCGTTCACGTCGATGATTTTCTCTCCGCGCCTTGGTGTGCTTTTTGTGTGGCTTAGTTTCACGCTTCGCGGCAAGGTGCCATGGATCTAAGACACCCAAACCCAATCATGATCTACCCAAAACACTAGCCACTAGTTGGCCTCCAACCTACTAGCGATGGAGGGATAATGAATCAAAAGATCAGCTGATTGTTGTGCCATCAGAAACTTCCTGTCTAGGCAAGCATGACATTGGAAGAAGTACAGCGGCACGAAACATTATCCATTCCAGGGACGGCAAATCGGGAGATCATAATTTCCAGAACGTGGATTACGAATTGGATTTGCTCAGGCATTGCCAGCTAAAAAGCAAATGGAACAACAACTTTAGAACAGGTCGCTCAAGCCCAACGCAGCTTTTCTACGACTGCAGCAAGGTATTAAATGCCTAGCTTTCGTCCCCCTTGGGACTCTTCAGGGCTTTGTAGCCGCAAATGCTGTGGTGTTCAATCACATGCCTAGGCATCGCGCATTCAATAACCTAGGCAAGTGCAAACTGGACATGAAAATAAAATTTTGGTCCCTCCCACAGCCAAACCCTTAGACCAAAAATTTCCAAACTTGCTTGTACCGACTTTGGAACAAACTGCGCCCAACACTCCTCCAGCTTGTGGTGAGTTTCAATGCTGGAACACTTTGGCGCAGCAATGGCTCAAATTGTCGGAGCTTTTGGGAAACCCAACTGGCAGATAAGATATGTCTTTGTTGTATGGCAGCTTCAAAAAGGCTTTCCGTACCAAACCAGGTGCAGCATGCCTTCTCATCCGCTTTGCTCTGTAGCGAGCTAACAAACGCTCAAAGCCAGCAAGGTCAAAGCCCCTATCTTTCAAACGACGCTTGAAAGACCGAATGCTTGCAGCATAGTCAGAAAGAAGACGGTTCCGCCTTTCACATATAATCGCTCCTCCTAGTGCAGGCTTGCAAAAGTACTGGCAGGCCGATTCGAAAAAGCCGGATTGGAACAATGGAAAACAATTGACTTGAACATAGAAAGACCTGAATTCGAGGTGGCTGCAAGTGCCACCTTTATGGCATCCAGGCAATGCAAGACTTTAGCGCCAGCACAAACCCACAAAATAATATGTTGGATCTTTTGTAAAGACCGTGGATTTGAAAAAAATGAAATGCTATTAGGTTGGAGGCCATCGCTAGTAAGTTGGAGGCCATCACTAGTAGGTTGGAGGCAGTTGCTCTGTTGAGTTGGTTTCTGGCTCTCCAGTCTCAAAGTTTGGCAAAATTTGTTCATCCATGGATGGGGCTTTTAGGACCTAGACGATCCTCTTTTGATACACTTTGTGGAGTGATGGAGTAGTTGGCCAAATTTTTTCAGGAGGAGAAAACCTCTTAGCATTCGTGTTTGCCGAAGTGTCGTAGTAATCTTTTGCCACTTGTCCTACTTTGTCAAAGTACTTTGTCGTACTGGTCACTTGCTAATTTATGACTAGGTGTGGGAGCTTCACTGTGAACCATTTGCATGAATGAGAATGATACGATTTGGATCAAACAGACTGTCTGAAGAATAAAACACATTTAAAAACCCAAGGCAAACAATCAAGACAAGGAGAAGAAAGGCATGCAGACTTGTGCGCCAACCATGGTCCGGGCATTGAATTCAATGCATGTATGACGACACTGTGGCTCAAGGGTCAGTCAAAAGGCGCGAGGCTCGGGCGCTGCGGTTTGGGGCGATCGGTCATGCGGTTTCTCATTGAACTTGCTGTTGCGCCCTCAAGCCCCGTGTTCTCGGGGTTATCAGCGTATAGGCTTATTCGGACATCAGAGGCCATCCTATCTGCTAGGAAGCGGGTGCCGCCCTGTGGTGTCATTCACGTCAACCGCTACTCTATCTCCTAGGACGGCTTCTATTGACGCTCTTGCTTGGACCAACACATTCGCGTTACTGAACTGCGGCTCGCGAGCATTTGGTAGAATTAAAGGGAGTGCAGAAAGGAGCTTAAAGGGCACCACGTCAGGATTTGAAGCTCAAGATAGATCCGAAACCAATTGAAGCTAACTCGGAGCAATGTCGAAGCAGTCATAGGCATGAGTCAAAGATCTCACATTCTGCCCAATCGATCCCAGTTGCCCAACCACTGGGAGTATCTTCTGAATCGTTGACTAGCCCTGAACAGGTCAGGCCGGCATCAAATGGCTCCGCTCGGCCAGGGTCTAGAAAGCCCACCAACACTGTCAGATTTCACTCACCTGTTGCGAGTTTAGATGCACAGGTTTCACTGGGGTCGCCTGGTCAGCCGAGTGGTTTGCATTCGCACGATGGTCCTACAGTGTTTCAACAAAATGTAACGCAGGAGTCACATGAACACCGGCATTTGCATGCTCACAGGATCCCTTTGTTTTAGCGCAGGCCCAGAGTACAGTGAACCAAGCTAGGGACCCTTGGAGATGAAGCTGTTAACTTTGCAAACACAACTAGGCAAGAAGCCTCTAGTGAGATCCTACTGGCCCAGCATCAAGCCGAAGAGTTTGCGCGAACCGCCGTCCAAGAAGCTTCTAGCAAGATCCAGAGGGTCCAGGAAGAAGCCCGGGAAAGTGTTGAGGATGGTAGGGCTGCGACCCAGAAGCTTTTTTAGAGGGTCAGCCAATTCAGGGCGAAGCCAGGGAGGAAGTGGAGATGGCTAGAAATTCGACCTTGCAGGAAGCCGACCAAAAAGTCCAGCGAAAGTCGATGAAGCCCATGCCCAGTCTACTCTAGAGGTGGATCAGGCAAGGGCCCAAGCCCAAGCAAATGTTCAGGAAATTTTGGGACAAACCCATTCGCGCATTTCAGCCTTGGAAGATCAACTCAAAGAGGTAATCAAGGTTAATGAAATGTTGCAATCCAATGTTCAGGCCAAGGATCAGAGGATTCGTCAGCAAGCAGCCATGATTGAGAGGTCACTCCAGAAACTCGAGACCAGCCTGCCTACGAATGGCGCGGATCAGTTATATATCGGCAGTCTTAAGGAAACAAGGACAGCGTTTATCCACCTTGATTGACGCCAATGTTCGAGAGCTTAGTGCCAAAGCACTGCAGCCAGAAGCACTTGCGAAGCAGAATCATTAGTCTTGACGCAGGCTTGTTCGGCGAGGCGCTACCGATGCAAGAACTTGCCGAAATGATTTTAGATAGGCCAGGAAAATCTGACTTGTGCGCAGGACAACGCGTCAGTGATCCAAATCGTTCATGTGGGCTACTCAGCAAAGCTTAGGCGCATGAAGAAAGCTCATAAATTGAACCTCTCAAGCTTGTATGAAGCGGTCGAGGGGAGAAGGAAGGAATGCAGACTTGTGCACCAACCATGGTTGGGGCATTGAATTCAATGAATGTAAGACGACGCTTTGGCTCAAGAGTCAGTAAGCTCGGGCACTGCGGTTTGGGGCGATCGGTCGCGCGGTTCCCATTGAACTTGCTGTTGCGACCGTGAACCTCGTGTTGTGGGCTTTTTGGCTGTGTCCTTGTTGGCAGCGCGTAGGGCAGGGTTGATGAATTCTCGGCCCAGGCGCCGATAGTTTTAGATTGCGGCATAGAAAATATTCTTGCGTCGGCTGGTAGCCCAGGGCTGAGGGCCGAGGGGCATGCCGTGGTGGTTGGTTGCCCAGGGTATCGGACCCCGTGAAATGGGTTTGGCACGGAGCCCAGGGCTGAAGGCCTTAAAGATTGGACGTTCTCGGCAAAGTGAAAATGCTGGAAAATGTCACAACAGCGTGCTTTGGCGAGACATCACTGTGCACTCAAACTCCTTCCTTCGTGTTGAGCAAATCAGCCAGCCAGCGAGCTCTGAAGCAACACTGACAAGTGTTGATCAGTTCAATTCTAGGTCCAAAGAGACCAGTGAGCCGTTGCTGTTTTGAATGAATCAGCACTTTTCTTGACATCATCGCATTGACATTGCAGTCCAAAGGAAAGTTCCTTTGGGACCACCATCTCCTAGTTCCTATGTTTCCTTTATCTGCTTATCCTTCCTGTTCTTGGTTCGTGGATGCTTCGAGCTGAGCATGTGTTGGAGCTGGTTAAGAAATGATCAATCCTTTTTGAACCGTGCCAACGCTATGCCACTGCCGTGCCAGCTTTGCATTCGTGAGCAAGCGATCAAAGACTGTTCATCGCATCTTTGTTGCCAGATCTCAACACGTTTGCCGTCCTTTACTTGTTTTCATCAGGATCCGTTTCTCCTTTTTTTTGTTCGCTTGCTTGCTTGTGAGTTTCGTTTTCACATGTGTCTTTAATTCATGAGGAAAAACCAAGAACCTTGATGAATCCAATTCTGTCTAGTGGACCGATTTTTGCAGAACATATCAGAATCCTATCAAAGATCTGAGGTACCCTGAGTTGTTCAAACTTTCTTCCAACCACTCACATGTCCCTTGTTCATATGGTAGCTGTGGTAGGTGAAAAACGCAGATAATTTGTCCGTGTCCAATCGTTATTGATTCAGACCGACTTGCCCAACTTGTTGACTGCAATTGGGTCAAATCACATGTCCATCCGGATGCTAGACCAATTGACAAAAGGTCCTGTTCTATCACAACGCATTTTTTGGATTTCTGCATTGCGTCTTGCCGAGGAATGGAGCTGGAATGCACGATGGATGAGCAGGAGAATGAACAAAAGAGTGTTTCTAAGCTTTGAGGATCGAAAAGCAAGCGTTTGAAGAACTAGAACTTGTTGTGTTCCAATAAAAAGGTTTCTTTGTTCAACTCAACCAAAGGATGTTAAGTTAAGTGTTCCTTTCTTCTGGTAACAATTACGCTAGCCGTAGCATGCCGTAGCCAAAAACGAAGATTCAAAGATCGGACTTCACTGCCCTTTTCCTATGAAAAGAAGCGCTATTTGCAACGCCTTAGCAGTGGTGCACATTCGCTGTAAAAGTTAGTGCATACAAGATGAACATCGTCAATTCCAAAAGATCATCCCATCATTGTTGCAGGATGTGGTCGTCCTGGATGCTGGATCTGGGTTCTTGAAGGCAGATAATTCGATATATTCAAGTCCATAGGCGTCTCAAGACGTTCACAATGAATCAAAGCTTTCAACTAGAACCCGACCAATGTTGTTCCCAATATGACCACATGTTGTTCGATCAAAGGTCGGCTTCTGTGGAGAAGATGCTCCTCGAGCTGTGCTTCCAACTGTGATGGCCACTGCAACGGTGCGCTGACGAAGCATCACAGATAGATCTCTGCAGAATATATTTGTTTTTACATGATGTTTCGGCCGCCTTGAATGCCTTGCTTGCTTCTGTGATTCACTTCTTGTCGCTTCGAGAAAAAAGCAACCTGTGAGGCAGACGAGAACAGAGAGGATGAAGCAACTGCCGTTGGGAACCGAGCGGGAGCCCAGCAGAGCCAGCTCTTCAGAGCGAGCTGTGAGGTCTCTGGTGATGCGCAAAAGAAGAGCCTCTTGGCTGAAAAAGTCAGGAAGAAAGAATATTTAAGAAAAGGTCTGTAAATATAAAGGAATCAGAACAAGTAAACGAAAAAGAGAAAAGAAGGGAATGAATGAAGTGAGACCTGAATCTTGTAGCGCAACTTGAGGCCAAGTCTTCTACGGTGACGAAGCGGTACTGCAGGAGCGGATTGCCCTTCCGTAACGAACATCGGAACTGAAAGCCGAGTTGCCAGTTTTGCAGCTATTTTGCAGCCATTTGCCAAGCCGGTTTTCGTTTGGACAGGTGTTGTTCGATTCGGAGTCTTCTTGGCAAGAACAGAAATGTCTTGGAAGATGCGGAAAGACATATCTTGGAGCCGCTGCTGTTGGGTGGAAGAAAGAGGAAGGACGAAAGACAAAGCAATTAGAGATGCACAAGGAAGTAAAGAACAACAACACTTTTGAGTGTCCCAATACTTGTTATTCTTTAGGTTTGTTTACGTTTGGCACGCCAACCATAGATACAAGGAGCCAAAAGAACTGTTTAAAGCAAAACAAAAGCAAAAGTAAAGCAAACAAAAAAACAAAAACATGTAGCTGTGCGTGTTTGTCATGTTTTTCACTTTTTTCCCGCTATATTTTCACATTTAGGAGCGTACAGCGAATATTGCTGACGGGTAAAAGTTCTCATAAGTGCAGAAGTGGCACCGGGAAAAAAGCAAAAAAACAAAACAAATGCAACAACAATGCAAATTGCTCGGCTTTTGCATGTTCATTTGCTTTTGTTTTGTTTTTTTTTGCCTTTTTTCACCAACAAATTATTTGATGGTTGGCCGTGTATTCGCTGAACAGAACTTTAGGTTTTGCTGAACTTCAAAGAAATAAAGCCGAAGAGTTCATTCTTATTCTGCTGTTTTGTGACAAAACTACTTCATAAATAACGTTGAATTCTTGCCGCAAGCGTATTGACATCCCCCAAAGCAGACCAAAAGCCCTAGAATGTGTAGAAAGTGGAAACGCAAAAGCGGCAACATTGGAATGTGTAGCTAGATAGAAGCTACTATATAGTAACAAGGGCATGAATTCAAGCTCTTGAGCCTTTTCTTGATGCAAAGGTACTGAGTGTCAGGACTTGAACCTTTAATAAGGAGCAGTGGTTGACGACACCTACACTTGCTGAGTTCAACAACATTCAGTTCAAACAAGTGGTTGACAGGTAGTCACGGCCGAATGTGTTTATGATGAGAGTAGTAAGAACCAACACCTAACCCCATTCAAGATGTATTTCACAAGTACAAGTAGTAGTAGTAGTAGTAGTAGTAGTAGTAGTCGTTGTCGTTGTCGTTGTCGTAGTCGTAGTCGTAGTCGTCGTGGTGGTAGTGGTAGTGGCAGAGGCAGAGGCAGTGGCAGTGGTAGTGGTAGTGGTAAGAAGACCAAGACAGAAACTTTTTGAGAAGCAGTTGTGAAAGTGTTCTTGTGCAACTAGAGCCTTGATAGCGAGGAGAATGCTGTCATTACTCGCCCAGTACAGAGGGGAGAGCTCCAACTTGCAGCCGCAGAGAAGGTGCACTGAAGTCAGTTTGAGGGTTTAGAGTTTTAAGAATTCGACTGGAATCATAAACTCTATTTTGCAAAGAACCCAATGGTGGCCAAAGTTTAGCGTTTGTGTTGTGCTGCTTCGTCAAAGACTATGTTGCCAAGGGCAACACAGCCAAAGATTTGTGTTCCAGACCCGAAAGGATGCTATGGAGAACTTGCTCGAGCATGTCTTTCGAAATGTGCTTAGTGTTGAGCAGGAGGACAGCAAACCGAGCGGTATTGGGCAATGGTTGTCCAAACTGGGCAATGAAATTTGAGGCTTTCGACAAAGTGCCACGCTGCCATTCTTGCAAGAAAGAACGCTTGTAAGGCTGTCAGATGTCAGGAATTGGCAACCTGAAAGGTATGGAAAAGGGTTTTGTTAAGGGGAAGCGGGGTGACGTCCAACAAAACAACAAAAGAGAACACACATCAGAAGTGTCTTTTTGAGTTCATTTTTTCTCAAGAATTAATATGTCAAATTGCTCTGAGGAAGACAGGAGGTAATAAATAATGATGGAACCAATAAGTTAAATGAAAACACTACCCAGATTTGACGCTCGAACTTCAACTCTGTTCCAGGATTTGCCTTGCCTCATTGCTGACACCATGCCACTGGGCCAAGGCATTTGGCGGGCAAAGCACAAAAGCAAAGATAAACACAAGTTCTTGTATTTCCAGTCTTCAAACCACGTTGAAAGAGTCAGAGTCCAAGGACAATCTATCAACAGCACGCATTTGTCCAGCGTCCTTTCCATTTTGAGCTGAACTGTTCTATTTTGGTTTTTGAACATCTCCCGCTGAAGTTCTGGTCGCTGCGCATCGCTACTGTGATAGGTTCTTATGCCACACGCCAGTGGATGGCAGAGGTTCGCCACGTCTTTCGATATCTCGAATTGTGTAAAGCCAAAGAAAGGCAAGACAAAGGACCCAAGAAGACCCAAGCCCAATGGTGAGAAAAGATCAGAACAACAAACGGCTCGCTTGTTCATGTCCTAAAATGGTTTTGCCAACAGAGCGGTCACGATATGCCAGGTGATGTTTGAGAAAATAAAGGTCAAGTCACTTGCCATCTTCAACACAGCGGTTTGTGCCTAAGAAGGGCGCGGAGAGACACTAAGAGCCAAGAGCTTTAAAGGCAAGTCTGGCATTCAAGAATGACTCTTAGGGTGCAGGCCGTCGCTAGTAGATGGAGGCCATCGCTATTAGGGTGGAGGCCATCGCTACTAGGTTGGAGGCCATCGCTGGTAGGTTGAAGGCCATTGCTAGTAGGTTGGAGGCCATCGCTATTACGGTGGAGGCCATCGCTAGTAGGTGGAGGCGATCACTAGTAGGTTGCAGGCGCTAAAAGGTTGGAGGCCATCGCTAGTAGGTGGAGGCCATCGCTATTAGGTTGGAGGCCATCGCTAGTAGGTGGAGGCCATCGCTAGTAGGTGGAGGCCCCTACTAGTAGGTTGGAGGCCATCACTAGTAGGTTGGAGGCCATCGCTATTATTTGAATATAAGAAATTTAAGACTCAAGATACTCAAGAGACTTAAGTGCAAGTTGGAATTGCAGACGTGATGCTTAAATCGACTGGAACAGGCCTTGAGTTTGTTCTCAACTGGACGTTGGAAGCTTATGATTAGAGATGTCTTTAAAAATGCCTGTTGAGTTTCCAATGCTTGTATGTTTGGTCTTCTCCTGAACTTCTCAACGAGTGAATCTCTTCATTGATCCCTTTACAATATTATGTAGTGTTTTCTGCCTGATTTTCACTTCGCTTGCATTGTTTCTTCTTGTCATTCTGATTTGTCGTTTGAACAGTAGGCGAGTCGACGTTCTTTTGTCGCTCTGGGGTAGTAACATCCAGCGGCGTTCCTGCGGCACTACAGCGGCGTGCGCGGAAGAACGGGGCTAAAAGGTTGACAGCGATTGCTTTTGTAAAAGGTGAAGAGCATAGCCAAACATAGCAAATCCTTTCGGTTTGTTCATTTTTTGGGAAGAAGGCTTAGACATTCAATTGGACGGAGAGTTTGATCAAAACCTTTTCGGTGTACAGCACGGAGTGTATGTGATCCCTCCTGGCTTTCCTCAATATGAGAAGAATCACCACATCAACTCCACTCGTGCCGCCCTTATCTTCGTAGCATCACCAGTATACTCCATTGATCACCTTCGTAACATTCCTTCTCAGACTCCTCCAAAAGGCATGATAAATAGATACATGCATATAAATGCTAATCTGTGGAGCGTCATTACCTTTGTAGCAGCATCTCAAGAGCTTCACAGAACACACTCTTCACAGCAGCGTCCAAAGGATCTATTCGTTCCTAATCACTCTTTTCGTGTGTGGCTGAGGTTTCTTTGGAAAGACCTTTTTGCCAGTTCCCTTTCCGCTTTTCTGCCAGTGGAGAGTCCCCGTGTCAACCAACCCTGTTTGAATGAGACCCAAGTACGTGCAAGAACATGCGCTAGCAAATGTACTGCCGCTCAGTTGGCAGCCGAACAAGTGCTGTCAGTTGGCGGAACTTGATGGAAAGAGATCAAAAGACAACAGTTGCTGCACACCGGAACAGCAATAGGTTTGGTGTAACCTGCCTTGCCTTTGTTTTTTGTCTTGTGAAGTCTCAGGCCAAACTGTGGATGAAGGTTGATCTGGTCCCAGAACTTGGGGCTGAAACGTACAAAGAAGCACCTGCGCGGCAAAGTGTTGAACAGCAAGGCTGTGGCCAGAAAAAGGTTTATGTCACTAGGGTGGAGGCCGCTATCAGGTTGGAGGCCATCGCTAGTAGGTCAACACTACTAGGTTGGAGGCCATCGCTACTACGAGCACAGCAGTCCAAGTCAAACTCTGCGATGACACTTTGCATCAGCCAACCCAGTTGTCAAGTTGTCAAGTTGTCAAGCACCACTGAAGTGCCAAAGAAGAAGGGACCGTGGCAAGACCATTTGCTTAACTGTACAAAATAGAAGTTTGTTTTATTTTTATGCCTGCCACCAGCATGGTGCTCGTACCGGGCAGCCCTGCCAGACGGGGTTTCAGGCAGATTTCCAGTGGCGGTGACGACACCCGCCAGACCTGAGATCTCCTGCACTACAAACTGCAGACTGTCCTTTGTCACTTTTAGACTGCATAGCTGCACTTCAGCCAACACCTCGAACATCTCACGGTACACAATGACATCAAAAGACTAACTTTTTCCGCTTTCGCCAAATACTTTGTTTTTGCCGACTTGCGTAGATCGCAGGAACACCAACGCCAGATCTGCCAGAGTTTACGACGTCGCTTCTCGTACTGCGTGGGCAGGACAGCAAGACAGATTGTGCGCCCAATGACGACTCACTAAGACAGATCTCTTGCCTATCCGATAGTGCTGAACCCATCTCTATTGGTACAAGGCGAGTCGCACGCCCGAGACAGCAATGGCTTTGGTCGAACGAATCCATTCATCGTATCAGTCACACTGTAAAATGATGGAATATCCATGTTGATCAACTTCAGAATGCTCATATTTTGACGGGCACGAAATCGTATGGTTTAAGTCCTGGAAAAGCGCAAGAGATGGCATGGCAGCAGAAAATATACGCTGAACTGGCATGAGGTGTCAGGAATTCAGAACAAGATTTTCTTTAGACTACTAACAAGAAGCTACTAGGAACAAAGGGCATCGCTACTAGGAGCAAGGACGCTACTAGGGGCTCCTGGACTTACTACTATTAGCAAGAAGCTCGTTATTCCTTTCAGACCTTTCCGTTTCAGTTTTTGCAAATTACTTTGCAACTTGGGAGAGCTTTGCACAAGTTGCCTTTCACCAGGGCCTCATGTTTTAACCGTTTGTTTAGGGCTTTGTCTTTAGATTGTGTTATGTTTTGTTTGTTTCCTTTTCAACTGTAGGCCTTTGTTCTTGTGTTGCAAGTGTTTTTTCTCCTTCTGATGCCTTTTCTTCCCAGTATGTTTCTCTGTATTTCTTTGATCCCCTCTCCTGTTCCTTTTATCATTTGGACCATTCTTCTGTTTGTTTTTTAGGCCCATGCTGTTGTTTTGTGTTTCTTATTTGGTCCCTCTACTTACCTAGATCTTCCTTCGACATGTGTTTTCGATCCTCTTTTTCAGAGTACTGTCAGTACTGTGGTTCAACTTGAACTCATTGCTTTTTACGGAGCCTCACACTCATGTTTGCCCTCCCTGTTTTGATCACGTTTTCCACTCTGCACGACTGTTTCAGACTCTTCACACAATGGAGCGTGACAAAGTCATGAATGTTGGCATAGTGTCGTGCAAACCAAACGAGCAGGCGCCCCAAAGCGTCTCAAGACCTGAAAAAAACGTACAGACTTTTGCGAGCAACTCCTGTCGCTTTTGCTTTTGTGTTTGTGTCATATTGGTCATTCGCGAATTTTGCAAACGACGATCTTGACGAAGACCATTTACCGTTTTGGCCGCTTTTGGTGACACCAGTGACACCAAGGCACCCGTGGATTAGTCGTGGAGAGTGGCGAGGGAATCACACAAGCCTGAAACTGAGGAAACAAAGAAAAGCAGAGGGTGACACCAGGAGCAAGGACGCTACTGGGCGCTCCTGGCCATACTACTAGGAACAAGGACGCTACTAGGGGCGGAACAAGAAGCTACTAGGGGCTCCTGGAATTGAATCCGCTCTCCACGCACACAAACAACTCTCAGCTGCAATGGTAGCCCTACCCACTCTTAAGAGGTGGATAACACCGACTGGACTCACTACTGTCCTCTTTACTCCACGCATAAAAACATGCATTCCTTTGGAGAAAGCCGTTTTGGTGATGTTCTGAAAGACCCAAAAGCGTCAGAATATGTAACAAACATTTTCGTGCGGGCATGTTGTGCAGAGATGCATGCGCACAGCATCTCACAATATCTCGACTTTTTCGCAGCTCCTGTCGCATCAGGGAGTGTCTTCTTGCGACGCCATCAGTTTGCCCGTCCAACGGTCCTGTCGCGACTATTTCGACATGTGAGGGCCTTCGGCCTGCAAGGGACAGTTTACAACCTAAGACCGATGGCCTCCAACCTACTAGCGGTCGATAGACAGTTTGCATATGTTTGCATTTGATCTATGGCAGTTTTCATCTCCTGGGAATTGGTGTCTTGCTTTTCAGGCAGTGCCTGTCTTTGAAGGCTATGCGATACCTCATGCGATCTTCAAAATGAAGGCGAAGTGAGTCTGTGAAAAGGGAGGCAAAGCCGCTTTTGGAGCTCCAAGTAGCACGAAGTCTCACGGAAGGAAGGTTACGTTTTTCACGTCGAAAGAATCAAGAAAAGGAGTAAATGCGAAAGACATGTGAAGCGTTTAGCTTTAGCTGTCGACTGAGTGTTGTGTCTTGCCTCACCACGTGTGTACTCGGGTCACCGGGTCTCAAAATCCGTCTGAGAAAGATCTCTGAAGAAATTGAAACAAGAAGCTACTAGGAACAAGTGCATCGCTACTAGGAGCAAGGGCCTTACTAGTAGTAACAAGAAGCTAGTAGAAACAATAAGCTACTAGGAACAAGTGCAAACATGTTTGAAGCTTCAAAGACCTAATAGCCTTGCTCCTAGTAGCGATGCCCTTTGTTCCTAGTAGCGTCCTCTTGTTACTACGAAGCTTCAAAGACCTAAAAAGCTTCTTGTTACAGGTGAAACGATTCCCAGTGAACCGATTTCCCAAAAGAAGGGTTTAGAGTCCAAAGAAAGTCTATATAAAGAACTATGTTTGCTTTTCTATTTGGACAAACTCAAGCTGTGCACTCAAAGTATGTTGTTCACCGTCGTAAGTACTCCATCTCCATCCATGCTGCGGGTTCGGGCCAGAAGGTGTGATGGACGTGCAGTTTCTAAACGTCGCCAGTTGCAACCTCTTGAGTCACGCAGGTTGCTGGACAAGATATCACTCACCGATTGAAGAGCTTGATGGTTTTGACCTTAGACTTGAGTTCTATTCGTGACCGAATATGTTTCAACTCGTGAACCAGGTTGTTCAAAGTAATGCGACAAGTCGCAGTAAACTGATTGAGTTATTGCGATCTTGGGTCGTGTCATGTCGAAAGATTGACATGTATATATAATATATAGCTACTAGTAACAGGTGCATCGCTAGTAGTAACAAGTGCCTTACTAGTAGTAACAAGAAGCTATTAGAATTATTTACTATTATTTGTGCGTGCTGCACAACCCTCCATGTCCACACCGAGCCGTGTATGAGAGGCCGAAGAGCTTGGGGAGCCTCAGAGTTACCGAACAATGCAGGCGATGAAGGAGAAGGCGGGCAAGAATGGATAGGAATATGTGTAATATTACAATAGTCAATCAAAGGAAGTCAAGACAAGAAAATCCGGAATGGCAGAAATAGCAGAAAATAGCAGATGCTTCAATATGTTGGAGAAAAAAGACCTGACTAGTTCGCCCAAAGACAGCATGCACGGCAGAGATCTCCAGATCTAAGACAGAGTCTTCTGAAGCCAACACAAGTACGTTTGAGAACAGACAAGAACAACGAGAACAGTAGAGATTGCTAGTGAGGGTCTCTAGATTTTATGTCCAGTGTTCTTTGCCTCTCTTTTCCTTCTCCTCTTCCTTCTCCTTGTTTTCCTCACCATGTTCTCTCCTCACTTGGACTTCAGTTCACTGGTCTTGCAAGGCTTTGTGTTGTGGACTTCACTAGCCGGAATAGATGTCAGAATACGTGCCAGAAGAGTTGAAGAAGAACACTTAGTTTTTTCCCCACCTGTCAGGTGAGGCTTGTTAGATTTTATGTCAGCTGCCATGCTTCTCCTCTCTCCTCCTCCTCCTCAACCGCGAGTGTCGGATGGCAGTGTTCCCCGCCGGATCTCGACCGCGAGTCAGAAGGTACGCAGAAGATATGCCAGAATAGTGTCAGAAAGAATGTATGTCAGAAAAAATGCCAAAGTAATGGTTCAATACACGCTAGAAATATCTAGAAATTCTGTCAGACTGAAATGTCATGGTGGGGGTCACTCGAAGTAAAGTAGTTTCCTTGAAGAGTTGTCAGAACATGCAAGGGCAATGTGATGCCAGAACACATGTCAGAAAAGTTGCCGCCGGTGTCGGAGCACATGCCAAAGCACATGTCAGCACATATGCCAGATTCCAGAACAAATCTCGGGATAGATGCGAGGATGTTAGAACATATGCCAGAACAAGTGTAAGAACACATGCCAGAACACATGTGAGAGCAAAGATCAGGACAATATGCCAGATTTGATGCCGGAACATGTCAGTCAGAATATATGTCAGAGCACATGTCAGAGAGGAAACCCAACCCCATACATCAGTGCATATGCCAGCTCAAATATTAGGCGGTTTGCCTGGTCATCTGAGAATGTCAATACATCTATATATCCTTCCTTCTTCAAATCACCACATGACGACTTGCCAGATTACGCAACTCACACCCATCGACACTTTTGAACTAGCCACACACAACAATATCGCAGCACGAACCACCACGCATAACATCACCGCATCACCAACCCCATGAACATGTTGGTTATTTTACCCATAAACCTCCGGCCCCGGCTTTGGGGCAATCTATCGGCTGGTAAAGAAAGGGTTCATGGGGCAGTTTAGATCCGTTCCATTGCATTGGGGCACGAGGTATGCCATGTCAGGTGGCAAGGCATTTCAATTGTAGCCATGTAGCAGTTGTTTTTTAATAGGGGAAACATAATTGAAGTGACTAGTGAGGATAAAAGCAACGTCGACTGAATTTCTTGTCAAGAAAGTGCTTTTGTAGCATGGGGTAAGACACTGCGGTGTTTCTTAGTGAAGTGATGGGGGGGTAAGGCCGCCAGGCCTGGTAAGTGACCGATGCACACAGCAAAAGAATTGTTCAGCCTTGGAGAGTCCTTTTCGACAGTACTGGCACTCTTGTAGGTTTGCTTTGTAGCACCATCTGGCAGTGGTGGCATTCCAGCTGCCGCGTTTGTGCCTCGGGATGGTGTGTTTTTGGAATATTGGAGGCTGTGCAATTCTGTGTTGAAGAATGTCCCCGCATTTTCAGGTCAGAAGGCTGATAGCATTCTACGATGTGTTAAATTGCTTAAAGATTTCTGCACTAGTATCATGTCAGTCAACATGTATTCTACTTTTACTTGATGGTGTACTCAAGACGCATTCAATCAAAAGCAATGCCTTTCTTGCAAGAATTTGTTTCTGTAGGTAGTTCTTTCCAAGAATGCAAGGGAACGGGTAGTGTAGAACAGCTCTTTGCATGCGACTAGCTGAACCAGTAGGAGTAGCCTTGCTTTTAGGGATTGTGCTGATCAAACGGAGCGAAGGGAAACGTCCAAAACGGCAAAGGAAGGAAAGGAATATTCTTTGAAGATACTTTCCGTTAACATCAACATGTGCTATTGTTGCAATTCTCGAACTGTAACAAAACGCCTTAGTGAACTAAGCACGGCTGTCATCTAGCGTCCATAAGCTTTGATGAGAGGATGCGAGCAGCTCCACCCGTTTGATGTTAAGTTCCCTAAAAATCTAGAAACCAAATCATTAGTGCCAGCACTTCTTCAAGGAAGCTCCCCCCCGCCGCCTTTTCTTCCTTGAAGAAGCGTGAGCTATCCTGGGCCCATACTAGTAGCTACGTAAGCTACTAGCTACAATTCCTTACTTAATTAAGTAGGCACCTACTTAAATAAGTAGGGATGGGGGGAGCGGACAAAAAAATAAATGATATACAATAACATAATATCATCAACCATATATATACATGTAGATAGATGATAACTTAACTACTTTGACCGCACAGACTTGGAAGACAATTCATACACATCTATCGAGGAAGATGAGGCTTGGCCAACAAAGCTGCGCTTTTGCCAAGGTCAGACAGTGGGGACGAAGAAGCAAGGTCATTTGAACTGCCCGATGGCAAGATAATTCAGGCAACCTTGAGAGGAGAGCTGCACCATGACTGCTTGAAAGGACATCTCAAAGGGCGGCCTCAGCCCCAAGTTTTGTAAGAGATTTTAACATGTCAAATGTAGAGAGTTAGAGGCGTTTAGGGTAGTTAGAGGGATGTGCTTGAACTTACCAAGTTTCTTGTTTGGGGAGGCCATCGCTAGTAGGTTGGAGGCCATCGCTAGTAGGTTTGAGGCTATTCCTATTAGGTTGGAGGCCATTGCAACTAGGTTGGAGGCCATTCCTATTAGGTTGGAGGCCATCGCTAGTAGGTTGGAGGCTATTCCTATTAGGTTGGAGGCCATCGCTATTAGGTTGGAGGTCATCGCTGGTGGGTTGGAGGGCCATCCCTATCTAGTACTGTAGGTTGGAGGCCATTGCTAGTAGGTTGGATTGGAGGGTCTAGACCGAGTGTTTTGTTTTTCAATTCGTTTTTTTTTTGCGTTCGGAGGTGGGTGAAAAGATCCGCACTGGAGCCACGGAGATCCTTTTCGGCGGCGTGGAAGGAGAGATTTGTCCTCAGTGAGAAGTGAAGACAAGTGAACACGCGGAAGGAATAACAGGAACCAAACAGAGAATCCTCAAAGAAAACAAAGTAGCATCGACAAATACAAGCTATCCGCTACTTGTAAAGCATAAGCGTCAACATTGTATGAATTTATGGAATGCAACAGCATGGAATTATACCGCGTGAGTGTCCATCAAGAAGCTCCAAAAGCAAATGTATCTACTGCAAACAATTGAATACAATTGCCAGAAATGAGTTAGTGTTAGAAAACACCTGACCCTGACTGTGCTGAGGGCCTCTATGCAGAAGATTTGCATGGATGCAGTGAACACCGTTGACCTGGACTTCCGACAGGAGAGAAAATGTGAGAAGTTGCCTGGTAAATTTGTAAGATTGTTTAGCGTTCAAATTTGTTTGGGCAAAGTTTGTTCACCGGCCCATTTCTTGCGGTAGCAAGGAGGAAGTCAGCCTTGGAAGAAATACTGCGAATTTACATCAATTGACAGAAAATAGAGGACGACATGAAGAAAAAAGCAAGGAAATTTCTTCATTCTTTGATTCATTCTTTCTGGACACTTGATTTTTCGGTGTTAGTCGTCTCAGGACCCTGAATAGACCTATTTTGGTTCTGTTCGAATTTTAGATGTTTGTAAGGAAGAGCGTGAGAACCCTGCTCCTTGAAGTCCAACATGAGGGCAGTTACTCCTTTGGCTCGTATCGCAACTTCAACTTCAGTAGCAGCGCACCATTCTGACCCGTAGAAGTATACTGACCGTACTTGCATGCTGTTCATGGCTGCCCTTCAGCTTCACGGACTTTGTCGCGATGACAGCTATGCTTGCAAGCCATTGCGCATTGCCTCTTGTAACTCCGTGCCGGTATCATCGGTTAGGTTATAGGTTGGTTTGGGATACAGGTGGTACTCTAGGGAGCTGTTCAGCTTTTCGTTCTTTATTTATCGAGTCTGTGATCACCATCGAATAACGCTGCCATTTTGGCAAGAACTGGAGTGATCACCAGAGCCTCAATATTTTTCCCCACCCTGCCCTCCCTGTGGTTTCGACTGCAGGGAGAGGTGGGGGGGGGAGCTATAGAACTGAGCTCTAGCCTTATGGTAGCTCTCCCTGCAGTGTGTGATATTTTGTTATATTCTTCTGTGCTCTGGTTACTGCTCTGTTTTATTTGTGTTCATCAGCAGTTGTGACCAAGAGAGCCAGATAATGATCACGGATGCGTGAGGCCTGATGCTCAATGGTTTTTCCTGAAAGGAAATGTTAAAATATGAGTGATGGCAGATCTACAGAGAAGCTGAAAGGGTGAAGACATTCACACGTCGCTGCTCTCATGAGTATCGTGAATATAACATCGCTTGCTGAATGAACACATTCACAACCAGCCTCGCTGCAACCTCACGCAAGCCGTGCCTGACTCCTCAATCATTTGCTGCGAGCATGTACACATGGAATATAAGAGTTTTTACTGTTGCTGTATAAGCAGCTTCACATTTGATAGTTTTTGGTCACTGCTTTTTCATGAACAAAAAAGAACAGTCTTGTGTGTTGCAATGTCAGGATCTTGTCAAAAGTGTGGTTGTTGCTGGCAGCGCTCCAAGAATGTTGAGGTCTCTCGTGTGAGTTACACGTGAAACACGAGAAACTCCCGTGCTCAGGTGGGACCTCCATGCTGCTAAATTTGGCACCAAGACTGAGGCCGGCCTTGGATGGCAGCATGGTATGCTGAGTGTGGTTTAGTAGGAAGGAGGCCATTGCTATGGTATAATTAGATCCTTGTTTTGAATGTATCGATAGAAGGAATTCTGGCGTTGTCTCGAGGATGGAGCTTAAAGGTGCATTGGCAGCAGATCTGTCACGCACAGCATGGTGCCTAAGTCGGTGCCGATTATTTCTTGCGAAATGCGGCAAATCATGCAAATAATCTCCTCCGAATTGCGATTAAAACTTGTTGTAGTTTGTCGGAAATTTGTTGTGGTCTCTGAGGTGGAGGTGGTGAGTGATTCCCAGCGTCGATTTGCAGCCTGGATTGGCGGTTCAATGTTCGCATCGCTTTCCACCTTTGACCAAGTGGCGATCACCAAGCAGGAACAATCAGCCATGCACATTAGGCTGTCATTAGGCTGCACCAGTGCATGCATTTGCAATCAGACTATTGCACAGGAATATGAAGATGGCAAAGCAGATGTGCGCAGCCTGGTGGCCCGAAAAACATTTTGAGGCCAGCCTTCACCACCTTCCCTTCTTAGCTTTGAATTGTTTGGTGTAATGGTAGCGAAGCAAGACAATCCTGAGAGGTTGGAACATGTTTGAAATGTTCTTTTTTTTTTGGCCCGCTAGTATGTTGGAGGCCATCGCTGTTTCTTTTTTTCTTTTTTTCTTTCTTTTTTGTGTTGTTGAACAAACACACCACAAGAAGTGCACTTTGAAGGCCTCGAGGCGGCCTTGCTTTGTTTCACGAGCCGGCTCTTCGTCGCAAGCCTATTTCGCCAATGTTCTCTCATCGCAGCCGCCTATCATTTCTTTCTCCAACCGGACGCTTTATGCCAAGTCTTTCCACTTCAGGTCGAGCTGGTGAAACTACCTACTATGAAAGAAAGTAACAAAGAGCACGAATAAAGGACAATAATGATTTTCCGAAAAGCGAGAGAATGAAAGAACAGGGAGAAAGATCAAGACAGGTCAAAAGAAGAACGAAAAGAACTCAAAGTAAAACATATACAATAAAACGATTAGCGACGTCCAAGAATGTTCCAAGCTAGTAGAGTGCCGTGACATAATGTTCAAAGCAGCATTCTACTTGCAGACTTCTTGTTGGTTGACGGGTTCAGCCTTGTGCGCCGAAGTTGGCAAACTGCATGGAACCATGCAGTTTCACAAGCTCATCCAATATGTACGTTGGTCAATGTATATACATACATCATACATATATTTGTGTGACATTGCTTGATCTTATGGTAATGTAGTATTAGTAGTTCATGCAATATTGTGTCTACAGATTTTAATAGCATGTTTTATGTTCTTTACATTGTTTTTTGGCTATGTGTGCGTTTGCAGGCTGGAGCTGTGTTGTGGGCATGTGTAGTCCGAAAGGACTTCTGAACGAAAGGGAATCATTCCTGCACGGTACGCTTCAACAAAAGCTGACCTATTGGAAGGCATTGTATTCTACAATGTGCTAATGCTCCTTATGCAGTGATGTTTGCCTACGTAGCAAAACCAACTCTGTAGTTGAGGGCATGCTTCACACAACAATCGAGATCATCGCTTGTTCATCGACGCGCGGCGATTATGACGCACAGAACGTGCTGTGCAAAGTGTTTGTACTTTCCTCAACATGAGGATCTTTGCGATTAAGTCTTCTAAGTGAGACACTCATCCGCCCAAAAATCCGTAACGGATCTTCTAGAGATTTCTTGCTGAAGTTGTGTTTTCACTCTGGTGATGGAAGTAATGTCGAATCCGGAGGGAGTATTACAAAGATTTCGCCCTGAATAGTTTAGTGGGTGGGAACAAAACACGTGCAGAGTGTCGTTTGAGGTCAGTCTTGTCTATTGATTGGGAAAGTATCTAATCTAAGCTTACCTTTCCATTGTGTTGTTATTGTTGCCCTTTAAGATCCTTGCTAAACCTCTTCTGAGTTTGGTTTGATTTATGGAGCTCTGACCTGAAAACCTTTCAACAACCCTTTTTAAAGCTCATCGAACTCATTGCTCCAAACAACTTTTGAAGGGGGTAGCACACAAGCCCAGGGGAAGTGAATAATAAGAAACGCTCAGGGGGTGGGATGAATGCACCAACTTGGAGTCCTTATTGTAAAAAACAAGTTTGCTATTGTCTTGCTATTGCTGCCCTTAAGATCCTTGCCAACTGAGAGCTGCACATGCCTGCCTGTCTTACTGCTACTGCTACTACTACTAACTACTACTAATACTACTCCTACTTCTACTTCTGCTAGGTTTGGTGGGCTCGACACTATTCAGTCTCCCTCGATTGTTTGCTGGGGGGGAGGGGTTTTGCTATTCAAGATCCAACACTACAAAGTTACACTCATTTCTCAATAGAGTCACTCCGAACAGACGGTTTTTGCCTCCTTTTATAGGATGCAATGTTTGGAAAGTCCACGCAACCGCACTTGCAGGTCCCGCCCCAATGTGTTGTTTTTGCTGAACCTAATAGTCCATCGGTATTCCCGGAACTGCGCTATCAGCCAAATGTTCGTCAAAACATCTGAAGATTCGGTCACAAAAAGCTACACGAAGACAAGGAGGAAAGCTGTTGTAGTGCAAACAACATGTATGCAGCAGGCATATGAAAGGCGATGCAAGACTCCTTCAGGAACTTTGTAATGTTATCACCCAATCGGCCAAGAGCAATGACTCCATACGAATTGGCAGCCTGCCAAACGCACAATTGGCGATCACGGAGAAGCCTCTTCTGACTTCCTGACAAACATTTTTTGTTAAGCAACGGCCTCGAACCTACTAGCGATTGCCTCCAACCTAATTACTAGCGATATCTAGCCATTACCTCCAACCAAAAAGCTTCCAACCTACAACCGACGCTTGATTTCTTTTGACATTTGACCTGACCTTTGGACGGTGTCTTGTACTTGGCTTCACTCATTTAAGCACGCTTGCGTGATAGGCTATTGAGGCTAGTGATGTAGTTGTTTGTTCGGGAGTCTATTCAAAAGAACCGAAGACTAGCGCGTCGTAGTAGAAGCAAAGTGCAATGTTTGCGTTCTTGATGCTGGCCAGTTGATAGTGATGCAATGATCTCTAGTCTATGGCTCTATTGGCTGTGCTTATTTGTGTATTAGCATTGTCGAACCCCCCTGAACGTAGGAACAAGAAGCTACTAGGGGCTCCTGGCATCGCTACTAGGAGCAAGGACGCTACTAGGGGCTCCTG
>CAXAMN010022651.1:47288-94579 GCA_963970005.1 Durusdinium trenchii | reverse complement strand
AGGTGCCTTACTTGTAGTAACAAGAAGCTAGAAACAAGAAGCTAGTAATCCATTCAGCTCAGGTGGGATTCCAACTCCAGGAGCCCCAAACCAAGACAGAGCGCATCAGAGCGCAGAGCAAGGAGTTCAGGAGTGGCAGAGTACAGGCAGAGTACAGGCGTACAATGAGTACAACAGGTCTTCCAAAAGCTTTAAAGGCGTTGATGTGAGGCTGCAGACTTGCTCGCAGACACTGAAAGAGCACTTGGGTCCAAGACTCAGTGCTCAATCAAAGTAAAGAGAGACACACGAACGCTATGTTAGTCTTCTATTTCAAGTGTTTGACATTGCACTCAATCTGGTCTTCTCCAAGTCCAGGTCAGTCACAGGACATGCGCCAGATGGCTGGTATCCAAGTGCTATTCGAAACGATGCACAGGTTGTGCCAAGTGGATGTCTTAAAACGGTTGCCTTTGCCATTTTGGATCAATCCCTGCTTTGTGGTCCTGATTGACAACACCCTCCCACCAGCAAGTACTTGCGCCCAGTGCCGCTGAAACTGTGGAGCTTTGCTCTGTACAGGGCCGAACAATGTTGCACGGATGCTGAGCACAGGGCACAGGCTGAAGTGCAATTTTTATTTGTTCGTTCATGCTTCGACTCATGGAAGGCCTGTCAGTGGTTGCATGCGTGGCTGCTACTTAAGTGCTGCCCTAGTGGGATGCATTGAGGAGAATGGCCCTTGGCCGTTCTCGCTAGCCTTTTTGCTGCGGTCACATAGGACTTTTCACTGCCCCAACCACAAGCTAGCAGCTGTTTGCCTCCCTTAAGAATCATGCTAGCAAGTTAGTTGTGCTACATTGGCAGCGTGCTGTACATTTGCAATTCTGTATACATCTATTATAACTTTTATATACAAACAGTGAAAATTGCACCAACATTCAAGTCCATAGGCCTCACTGGCTAGAGTTCAACTTCTCTGAAGAAGGTCGGCTTTATATCGATATGAGAGCCCCTTGGATTGTCGAAACTGCTTTCTTTTTGCCGGGAGATGATTACTGAGCTCCCTGTCGTGCAGTTGGTGACACACACCTGCAGAAAGGGACGCGGCGAAGTCCTGGTGAACATGTGAAGTTGGTGGCAGGAGTAGGTCTTGGGTATTGCAAAAAACCAGTTTGGCCACTTACAAATTGGTCACCACAAGCAATCCCTGAAGCAAGTGGCCAGTTCTTGAGCCGGAAATGGCACGTCAAGGACGTCATGGTCGATAAATATTTTGAGAACGGCACGTGAGGCACCAAGCCGGAGCACAGTGTCGTCAATCTTGGACACCATTCTGCTTCCAACCAACCTTGCGCCCGAACTCCAGTTGACAACTCCGACCCAAAGTGCGCCACATTGACATGCAGTGCAAACGAGAAGCCAAAGTGCATTCATGGCGAACTCGTGTTTCATTGGCCAGCCATCCGCCCGCGCCAACACTCCACTGGTAGGTTGGTTGAGCCAACGGATTTGGAGAGTTTGCCCCCTAAGTTTGACACTAGATGCGAGATATACCATCCGGCACGGTGCAATCAATGTTAATCACAGACAAGGGAAACAGATTGCTGTATTCGGCAAGTAGAAAGTGCGCAAAGTTGGCTTTGCGTGATTTGCCATTTGTGACATAAGGCCTGCAACCAATGCTGGAGGAGCCCCTTTAGCTTTCCAACCTTCTTTGCAGGGCGGAATTCTTAGGGGTCGCTGTCATTTGGCCCGCCTCGCTCAGGAGAAGGATGGGCAAGAGGAAGAAAATGTGATAATGGCCACAGTGCCGGACGTCTTCCTGCGAAGAGCTTAATGTAACTGGAGGTGATCAACATGGCAACACACAATGGAACAGTATGGAACTTTGGCATCAAAGGTGTCTGCGACATGTGCATCATGTGCAAACGTCAAGACCAAGTCCCAGTCACCGGGGCAACTTGTCTCAATAGCTTCTTGTTTCTAATAGCGTGTTGTTCCTAGTAGTACGGCCATGGAGCCCCTAGTAACCTAGTAGCGTCCTTGCTCCTAGTAGCGATGCCAGGAGCCCCTAGTAGCGATGCCCTTGTTCCTAAGTGTGTGGAACTTGTCATGTTTGATATGTTTTGTTCGAGGCTGTGAATGCACGGGGGTGTGCACATCGCCCAAACATGCTGACCTTCAAGTGCTTGCTCTGAGGTCTCGCTTGTTTTCTGTGACCGCACCACTTCTTGCCAAGATGGAGTTTTCAGCAGTTGGAGCAGAGCGGAGAATCCTGGCCCTTTAGGCATCTTGAGTGTATTGTAGCTCTCAGTGCTGGTGGAGAATAGCTCCATTGATGCTAAGTCAAAAGAAAGGATTTCGCATCAAATAGGAACAAGTGCCTTACTAGTAGTAAGGCACCTGTTACTAGTAGTAAGGCACTTGTTCCTAGTGGCTTCTTGTCTTTTCGCTCTCTCGACGAGATGCAATCTGCTTGATGCATCTTGATGCACTTAGTTCTAGTGGCCACATCCTTTGCGACGGTGACGACGACGCGTCGTTAAGTGTCGCCGTAAATGTCCAACTTGTTTTTGCGCCTGAGTAGAGGTGTGTGTGTGTGTGTGTGTCCACCCCTGGACAAAGGGTTTTCTACCACCACCTTTCGCAAGCAGGGGGCTCACGGGTCTGTTCCTGGCGTGAGCCAACGAAGCTCCAGGTTCAGACCAGGATATCGAAAGAGGACGCTCTTTCGACGTACCTGCAACCCGAACTTTTGACCACGCTGTCTCATCTGCTTTGTTTGATTCCATGGTTCTTCATGCTACCTACCCCCAAACAGGTTTCCTACCGCTTTGTCTTGCAGCTGGGCCGCGCCGACCGATCGTTCAGCAGACTTGACCAACAACTTGTTGAAGCACCTACAAGTCTTTCGGACTCTTCACCATACAGTTCTATCACCTTCCTTCCCAGCGTGGGAACTGAGTTCACTGAATACAAGTGTCAGAGTGTGTTTCGCTCAGCCGTCCCACTCGGGTGCTGAGTGTGATCCCCGTCACAGGGGCGCTGTTCTTACATGTGAAAGCAACCACCACAAAGCACTACCACTCATCGGACCCTCACAGGAAGTCACCGACACCCTCACCGAATCAACCGACACAATGGCCGCCGGGCCCAAAAACGGTTCCTGTCGAATACATCAGATTTCAGATTTCAGATTTCGGATCTACCACGTTTATCTTTCCACGTCATGCTTGTTTTCTCCATGTTTTGCCACACTAATGCCGTAACCTTTTCATCAGCAGAACTCAAGTTTGGGCATTAGAGCTCTTCAATCTAATTCGAGATGCATGAACACACACCTACCAACAAGTTTACCTCCTGCACCACCTTACAACATACTCTCCATCGACACCAGAGATGAGATTTTCAACAACATCATGACAATACAACTCGGCACTTCTCCGCTGCATTTTTGCTGCCGCGCCGCGCCGTGCCATAGCTACGACCACGACATGCATTTTCCGTGGCCATACGCTCACGCCACGCCACCACCATTACCTACCACACAACCTCAACCCACATGGCCGCTGCCACAGCCATCAACTGCACCCACCTTTCCCACGACACAACCATCGGCATACCCTCACCCACAACCACAACCATTTCAACCACCACCTTTTTTGTCCAATCCTACCGCCACTGCACTGACCTACGGCACACCATCCACCTGGACGTTTGTGCAACCATGTCACGTGCCACCGCAGCCCACACATCCAACTCCAGTATTTCCGTCAGCAGCACCTCCCCCTTCATACCTGTTGCCACCACTTCATCCCACACCACCGGCTGAACTTCCTCCCCCCACTACACTGACACATCCCCCTCCAACACAACAACAGACCGCGATTGCCAATCATCCGTCCACAGACCCACAATGCGCCATCCCCCAGGGCGTTTGGCAACCCTATTCAGCTTTTCCCCCAGTCACACAGCCTCCACCCCAACCAGTGCCCCCGCCACCACCTCCACAAACCATCAACGCTTCAACACCAGTCCAGCCTCCACTCCAACACCAGACACCATCAGATCCAGCGCCACCAATCCAACACATCCCCACAACCGCCACGGACGCTCCATTGCCGGTCCAAAGCACGACCCCTCCAGCTACCGCATCCCAACCTTCTGCATCACCATCGCTTGCATCAGCCACACCAGCTCCCGGACCTTCACTACCTGCAACAGACAAGCTTGACACCACTGCCTCACCAGCACCACAACCACCTTCCCCGCAGCCACCACACAGCAGTCGCCGCCACCACCACAAGCAACGACGCAAGTCCGACCATCACCGCAGAGGACGCCGCCGCCACCGCCGCCGACATCGACATCACCACCACTCCAAGCACCACAGCGCAACCCGGCGACGCCGCTCACCCTCGACATCCACTTACACATCCAGCCTTACACCATCCCGCAGTCGCTCACCACCACAACCCATCGATTTACGCCCCAACACTGAACACACCAACCCAGACCCCTCTCAATTTCCCACCACAGCCGTCCTTCGTCGCCCAATCAACCGTTGGCGACCTCCACCCAACTTTCACACCTTTTCACCTGCAGACCAAATCCTGGAATGGCTTGAATTCCACGCCACCCAACTCGACAACCCCAACCGACCACAGCACCAGTACATTGCCAATCTCCTCACAGACTGCAACATCACCTACAAGGAGATCACCGATTTCCGGCAATATACTCACGCCAAGTGGAACGACACAACTCACCAATACGACCAATTCCAATACTACGCCATTTCACTTCCTTTCCTCAACACCAAAGCCACTACACCAGAACCGCCTGCGGTCTCCCGAGCCACATCAACCCACCGGGAAGTCGCCCACATCAACGCAGGCCACACAGGCCCCGTAGGCAACATTTCCAACATTCTACGCCAAGGCCGATTTTTACCCAGCACACTCCACTTTGCCAACTACCCTGGATTTTTGGCACAGGGCGTTCGCATCACCCACAACCAACCACATGACCACAACGAATTTGCCCGCATCATCCACAACACCTGGCAACTCCACAAGAACTCCCATTCCCTTATCATCACACTCCTTGCTTGGGGTGCTGCCACAAAATATACCTCCGGAGGTGAGGAACACGCCATGAACCTCCTTAACGATCACCACGGTGCAGTCTTCCACCAGAAGGGCCGCTGCTGGGTGATCCACCCGGACCACGCCATTGTCAAAGGACTGGCCTGGTCCACAAACTCCACTCCACCTGACACATAACACCACTGTCCTACACCTACACACCACTACCACCTCCACATCCACCTTTGGTCTCACACCACCACCTAACCTTTGCTCGTAGCAGCCAAAAAGAGCCTCCTGCAGCGGCCACGCGAATTTTGAACCCTCAATTTTTCAAGCTCTGCAGGTTTTGCTGTAAACATATTTCTCCGAATCGTACCGGCTGTTTTGATGGAGTATTTCACATGTCAGAGTTTCATGCACTTGATTGTCCAACCGGCATTGCATTTTCGTACCATGCCTGTGGGAATTTGATGCTCGTTTAATTCATATGCACGGCCACGTGATGACGCGCTCCCGCAGACCCGCTGCTGTCCGGCTGCTTTGGCGCGCTGCTGCAGCAACCCGTGACGACTCGGTGCTACTGTACATCCCTACATCTCCGAATCATGAGCAGCACACCGACACCTCTACACAACGACACCTCAACTCTCATACACAGAACCACAGTGGTACTTTCGCAGGTGCAAAACCTGCTCAGACAAGCAACAGATATTGTAGCACACCTTCACACTCATTTCCTCCACCACATCCACCAAGCGGATCCCACTTTCCGCCAACACTTTCAGCCACTCCCAACTCCGCCTATCCACCCTATACGTTTACCATCCACCACCTCCTCCTGTGACTCAGCACCATCCAGACCACCCATCCGTTTACCAGCACCACTCTCAAAAGACTCAGACGACACACCAACAACACCCCCAGCTCCACAACCTACCACAACACGCAAGCGGAAGCAACCACTCCCACCACCACTGAACCAGCAGGCGGACTGGGATGCTTGGGACGGCGACGCCGACTGCCGCCTGGTCGAACTCAAAGAAAACCCCAGACTTCGTCCCAACTGGACCACTGTGGCTCGCCGAGTGGGCTTCTCCGTCGAGCAATGCCAAGCCCGATGGCAAGAACTCAAAGACATGCAACGTCAGCAAGACCAGCAACTTTCCTCCACACCACTACCAACAGAACCACCACGACAAGCACCTTCCCTCTCACCAACACCCACCTCACCAGCAGTTTCCCCAGCACCACATTCACAACCGGATTTTTCCCCTTCCCCCATAACAACGCCACCGACTTCACCACATCGATCACTTCCTGCTGCTGTGCTGCTGACGCCGGCCGCTGAGCGAGAACTTAGTGAGAACAGTCATCCGGAGAAATCTCCACTTACGCCCGTTGGCAGTTATTTCATTTGACCCGTTTCACCCAGCTTTCTCTACGGCGTGCCGCAGGACAAATCCACTGACATGCACTGACATTTTGTTTTTCACGCCCAGTCTACTTTCACCAGGTTTGCCCAACTTCGGTCTTTCAGTTTTCAGGCTCACTCTAGCTCCGCAGCCTTTTGTGCGCCACTTTACTGCACCAATTGTTATGGCCAATCCTCGCGCTCGCCCTCATGGCAACACCGCCGACACAGAACAGTACCTGCCACAGCGCCCTCCGAGCTGGCTCCAACCTTCGATTTGCACTCAGCCTGACTTTCAATCCCTCAACAGCTCCTTGGACCTTCTTTTTATGGTCAACCAACACCTCCGCCATCACCCATTTCACACTGAACCTATGCCAAGCCAGACGTCTTTTCAGGACCAGAGAGCATACAACCTCCTTTACCGAATGCGCGGTGACCTGATCTTGCTGGACCGCCTGATTGATAACCTCTCCCAGGCTCGTCGGCTCCTTCAATTTGTTACCACCGGCCCAGGGCTCCCAGGACAATACCGCATCAACCCCACAGCCTCACTCTCCAGCAGAAACCTGGCCATTATACACGACATACCGCCAGGTTTTCCACTACCACCCGGACTTTCCAGCCGTTCACCCTCTCCCTCACCACGTACCCCACCACAAGACGCAGAACGTCCCGACTGGGATCGCACTCCTACAGAGTCTATCGAAGTGAAGGATGAGGCACCACACCTCACCAAGGCAGAAGCCGTCGACCCATCTACCAACGACACCAAGTTGGAACTCACGAAAAAGGAGGAAGATTCCCCACAGCATACTCCCATGCTTTGCCCTCCGGTCAGCACTGTACCGGACAAAACCTCCACCACATCTACATCACCTCCAGCAAAAGCCCCCCCTGTTTCCCACACATCTTACCGGAACCTGTCCACACGCAACACGCCACAGACAAACCCCAAGCCAACACCAACACAGCCTACAGCCACACCTCCGCATCCCACGGCACCACCTGCACCACCATCTACCACATCCTCTACCAGCACTGAGGACCCTGTCATCCTCACCACCAATGTTCCCATTCTACCCAAAGCACGTCCGGGGCACCCACCCATCAATACCACCTGGGTGGGCCCCCCGCAATTGCACCATGCTCCACATTCAGCAACACCTACACGCATCCCATTACAGGTCACCATTCCACGTCCCCACCGGAACGGCCAACTTCTACCCTTCAACTTTTCCACTGACATCAAACACTACCTCAATCCCACAGCACATTCCACTCGACGACCAGCCACATCACGTCCCGCACCGCCAACTCACTTCCGCCCAACCACTACCACCAACACCAGCACAGTGTTCTGACCAGTACCTCCTATTCCAGACGCGCCGCTAACAGAGCAGCAAGCGGCCACGCTACAACAGACCATCCTGCGGATTGCGCGCCAAGCTGCAGCTGCAGCCGCGGCCGAGCTCAATTCACGCCGCAGTAGCTCATAGTTTCACCCCACACCATTCTCACACATCGTGTGATGACCAAAAAAGAACGCAATCTCCATTCAGCTTTTTCACTTTCCACTTGATCGACTTTGTCTAGACCGTCTTCAATGCCCAATACACTTAGATCGAGACCTCGTTCTGCCTTTCCAGTTCCACTGGGTGAGTGGTTTCTGTTTGACCGCAGCCGTTTTTCAAACTCGTGATCGTTACCTCCAACCGTGCACCGCCTCCACTCTTACCTTTCAATGGAGAGCAACGCCGATTATGATGAGCAGTCTGAGGTTCTATTTCTCTTCAATGAAGATCCGGAGGAACTACCTCCACAAGCGCACGATCCACCTTCCCCGCTGCAGCCCCAACCCAATCCAGTTCCCACACCCTCGCAACCTGCACCATCAGCCACCACCAACATCTCGGCAGACCAATCGTTTTGGGCCGAAGTATACACCCTCCAACGACCCCACGCCCTCATGGGCATCCTCACTGACCTTCATGTCCACAGATTCGTTCTTCACCAACACCTGGACAGCCTCAACGCCCTTACTGACACCCCTATCGGACATCAACCTCTCACTGACACACTTCCACCACCCGTCCAGCGGCTCATTGCCATTTACCACAACAACGTACAACGCATCCAGAGCCACACGCGCTTGGCCCTCAATGCCATTGACACCATGGCTCGTTTTCCACCAGCGGCATACTTCCTGGATCCCAACCTAACCGCACAGACCTCCCCATCAACACACACAGAGACAGATCCTCCACCCAGTTCCACCTCACCTCCTCGCTTCTACCCAAGTCCCACCGCCGCGGCCAGGGCTACAACTTTGCAAGACGTCGCCACCCAAACTCCTCCATTTTCAGAATCCATTCTGGCCAACCCACTTCCACCGCTTCTCATGCACGAATCCCAACAGACCACTCCTCGAGCAACCCCTCGAGCAGCCACCCATCACCGTCACATCCAGACGGACATCCACGCCATCGTCCAGCTTCCTTCTTTTGCCGGCCTCATCCCCACAGCAGACACTAACCAATCGACCACCTCCCTTCCCACAGCCAGCAGTACTTTCCCCACAGCATCACCCAATCCCACATCAGCCACCAACAAACAACCACACGATCGATGGCAATACGTCAACCTCATCCCCACACCCACTGTCACCTTGCCGGAACAGCCCCACACTCCACCGACATTTCCATCCCCCATCGGCGGCACACCGCGCAACAAGCGCTCAAAGAGACCTCCTCCTCGCACCACTACCCCCCACCCGCACCCGCCAGCCGGACCCACGCACCGGTTCCCCGACCCCCCCAAAGCACCGCCTCTGGCACCAACCGACATTCCACAGCTACAGTCCACCCGCTTCCAAAGCGACCTCCACCATCACTCTCTCAAGCCCTACAACATCATGCTACCACCGAACCCCTTCAGCCTGTGCCCCCGGCAACTGGCTGGCCGTGCTTCCAAGGCGGATCTCACACGCCTACACCATCAGTGGCACCACCGACCACCCACGCACCCGTGGCCAGCACATTATCACCTTCCAACACAACTGCCCACCCCCTTCATCCCACCACAAGCTGGTTCCTCCGACTTGGGTCCACCACCCCCAGTGGTCATGCTCCACCCCTCTACGACAAGGGTGGACACGCAGGGGCGCCCCCTGCCACTGTCACACCAGAACTATGACCCCGCTACAGACCCGTGGCATGCAGATAACCAGTGATCAAGCAGCTGCAGCTTCTGAGGTGCCTATCATGATTTCTCCGAGGATGATTCACACAATAACTTTTCCTACCCATACACCCTCCGTAGTTTTCATGCGTAGTAGGCAAGACCAAGGTCCTAAAGGCATGGTTCTGCCACCGCCTTCTACAAACATGTCCACCATCATCTTCGGACATCGGCTCAACTCACTCCGCAGACCAACACGCTCGGTTTCACTTCGCACAACGAAAAAACAGTGCGTTTCAGCGGAGAGTCAGTCACTAACCATGGACTTGGATCAACACGGGAAACTATTTCTTGATTTCTGCGGTATTCCAGTTTTCTCAGCTGTTTCCGGCTTTTCTTTCTCCTCTTTTGACACCTTGGTCTCTGACAGGATGACTGTGTTAACGCCACTTTACTCCACTGGCACTGCTTACTCCCTCATTTGACACTCCCAGACGTGATCTCGCATGTTCAGCTTGCTCAAATCAACAACCGGTGCTCCTCGCCCACGATCCAGTGATACTTCGCCCAGCCACCATGGACGCGCAGTGGCAGCAATACTACTGGAATCATTATTTGATGCAGCAACATCATCAGCAGCTTACCAACCCGGATACCACAACTTCTCCTCCCACCACCACACACCACGCCTACAGCCCCACAGGCACCTATGGCCCACTCACCCACGCACTCCGTACACACCACGTCCACCACTCCAACCCGTATGTGACTCCACCGTACACACCGCCATCGCAGCATACACCACCACCACAGGCACCCACCTCACAGCCGGAGTTTCCACCTCCGCCACCGCCACCCCTGCCTACGGCCGAACCTGTCACTCCACCACCATCGACGTTCCAACACAGCCCACCGCCACCGCCCACCGCACGTGGCAACACAGCGCCTGCCCCACCACCCCCACACATCCCATCCCCCGCACCACCTGTTCCCGACTCTTGGAACCCAACCGAGCAACATTGGGACTCCAACACGCTGCACGGCCACCAACTACATCGTACAATCCAACCCACCCAGTGGTCTCGAAAAGCAGGCGTGGCAGGACTCCCAACCTTTGAGGTTTTCCCGTGGCAATTGGCTTACCACGGCACCTCCGAGTTCACCGCCCGCACACTGAGCAACGGCAAATACACAGGTTTTATTGCCACCAGAAGCATAGCGGAGTCGGTTTTCGTGACCCATTTTCTCCAACAACTCCGTGAAAAGCGCCTTGACCTTGACGGCATCGCGGAGACCCTCCACACCCAACAGAGCACAGACATCCCCAACAAAACCACCCATGCCCGAGCGTTTCACGCTCCCCTCATCAAACTACTTATCGACCAACTGCAAACCCACTCTCCAGCACCTGCGGAAGGCACCGCTCTACGCGCCCTCAAAAACACCAACGACGAACTGGCTCGCGCACGTCAGAAGCTCCACGACCTGGGCAACCCACTCACACCAGTCAAGAGCACCAGCCGATCCTCTGCACCGGCCGCCCCATCTCATGCACCCACTCCACCACCACCAAAACCACCAGCCCTCACCGACGTCTTGCAACCACCACACCCCACGCTGCAAGACGATATCCCCGAAGGCTGGAACCACCCAGAGATCCAACAATGGGTCACTACCTTCGACCCCACCATCCAAGAAGCCGCCAAGGACGTCGTTCGTTTGCTGCAAACAAGCAAAGTCACCACGCAGCAGCTAAAAGAAGCAGCCACAAAGTATGGCCTACCCCTCAACCGGGTCAACCGACTCCCCATTCGTAGCCTACAACAGCTGGTGGGTGTTGGAGCAGCCATCGGTTGCTGACTCGCCATCCTTGCCCAGCAGCAACCCAGCCACACCAACCTCACCCAACTCTTCCACTTGCGCCGAGCACTCTCTATGCTCATTCACCGCACCCAATACATCGACCGTGCCGAGGCCATCTTTGCAACCGGCCTTATCCATATCACCCTCCTTTTCGCATACCCTTCCAACACCCGTCGCTCACAACAATGGCGCAACCGTCTCCGCCAGCTCCACATTTTGCCCCACACCTACCACTACCACAACTTCCTCTCCTCCAATTCAGTCTACATCAAGCTCCACTTCAATCCCGACCAGCCCCAACGCTGCTACCATCAGCATGGCCACTTCTATGTTGGCGCTCCACAGCTATTGGCATCCCCCACCGCGAGCACAATCGCCGCGCCAAACTCAAACAACTCCAAAACAACATCCCCATTTCTGCAGAACTCTCCTTACGTTATTGGCATTCACACAACAACATCCACCACTACACCACCATTCAACTTACCTCCCATGACACATATGACCAAGCCTGGATCCAAGAGCACCACTACATCGCAAACTGGATGCCTACGCTCAACTGGCCTTTCATTTCCCACCACCTCAAGCTCAAAGCTCAGGGATGGCAGTTCACAAAACACAGAGCCCACTTCTACTCCAGATTAGCCACCCACAAACGACTTTTCAGACGCCTTCGGCAACGCCAGTACACCCTCAGAGAACCACACCTCTACACCTCCACCAAGCATCACGCCCTCCAACTTCTCCGCAACCTTACCAAACACACCGCAGCCTCCTTTGAAGCAGCCAAAGAGCTACGAAGCGGCCGCCACACGGACCTTGAAGTCTATGCAGTCCGGCGCATGGCCGCAAACCTGGAAGAACCCGGCCGCAGCCGAGCTCTCCACATCCTCAACAAAGCCCTGATCTACCGCAACCTCACACCGCCAAAACAAAATATTCCATTGACAGTGCCCTTCTTGGCCCACGACGACTTCACTAAGCACTGCCAGCAGTGGCTTCGTACTACCATCCAGCAGCGCAAGCAGTTCACCATCCCCCTCCACCTCCCCTCCCACAGACTGAGAGAAGCCGCCCACAAAACCCTCCGCTCCCACCTGCATAACCACCGCACATGGGAGGACACCCTCCACTCCCCGCCAGATCCAGCAGACCTCCCCTGCGCATGCGATCACCTTCGCACCCTCTTGCAGGATCCCGATACCCCCACCATCAACGGCCACTACATTCTTACACTGGACCAACTCCAACTCCCTACACACCTCGGCATTTTTCTCAACGCCAATATGAACAGCACCTATTACCCAAGCAAAGCTCGATACTTCCTCATATTCAAGACGGCCTACACAAAATGGCTCAAACTACAAGGGCTTCCACCATCCCTCGTTCAGCATTTACAACCATTCCTTGAGCACCAATGGCGCCTCCACAACACACACCTCAAGCAGCAACCCCGTTTTACGGCTCGCCTGCTTCGCCAACTCCAAGAACATCTTGGCAAACACGCATTACTCCACCATGCCGACCATGAGCTCCAACAACTCCGGCTGTTTTGCCCTCGCCAATATTTCACTGGCGCCTTGAACACCTGGCAATCCCCCGAACTTTTCGAACCACTTCCCTACATCACTGCCGCCAATATCCACGACCACCTGGCCGCCACTGTCCCCCCCCATCTTGCGCACTCGCTACAAGTGGGGCTTCCGAAAAGACTTCAACATTCCCTACGGTGTTGTCCACCTCAAGGAGAAGAAGCGCTGGCAAAAAGGCCGTGCAATTATCCCTGCTGCCAATCACTCAGTGGCAACCTGCTACGCATCACCAGCCGTGCCCTTGACATCATCCTCCAACACCTCTACCCTCAACATCCAGGCCAAATGTCCATTCCCCAGCTTTGGCACCACTTTCACAGTTACCTCGCCCAAACCCCACCAGACATCTCACTACACGCCACCAACGATGACCTGGTCGGCTTCTTCAACTCCGTCCCACAGCACCGACTCATCGATGCAGTTCACTCCCTCGTCCACCACTGGCAACAACAGCAATCCACACACACCTTAACGGTGGATGTCCAGGCCACCGGCAATCCTTTCCACCACTCACACATTGGCAGACACCATCGGAAACACCCTACCCAACGCACCATCCAGACTTCCGACATTACCACCATCGTGGCTTTTGCCCTCAACACATGCATTTTCCGGGCTTGCAACAATACTTACAAACAAATCCGAGGGGCCGGGATTGGATCCCAGCTCTCTCCAGCCCTATGCAACGTTGCCATCACCCTCATTGAGCATTCCTGGCATCAGATCCACAACAACCTCCTTCAACACACAGACCTCCACTTTACTTACTATCGCTATGTCGACAACCGCTTCATTGTCCACAACGAACATTTCCTTCAACACCCGGCTATCCAAACCCTCATCCACCACAATTTCTTTGGCGACCCCGTGGAACCCGAACCGGTGGAGGATTTTCATCTCCTCGGTTTCAACATCGACCTCCCACAACGCACCATCACCTACATGCAACCTTCCCAACCCTGGAAAATCCGGGATTCCACCACCGCCGGGAGCCAGCGCTTGGCTCTATCAGGCCTCCAATCACGACTCCACACCATTCGAAAATACACATTTCCACCTTCCAGCGCTGAAGCTGCTGCGGCTGAACTCGTGAACCTACCTATATGTCCAAAAGGGGCATAACTATCACGCCTGCCACCGGTTTTTGAAAAAAGCGCCGAACGCGGCGACTTGTGTGTGTCCACCCCTGGACAAAGGGTTTTCTACCACCACCTTTCGCAAGCAGGGGGCTCACGGGTCTGTTCCTGGCGTGAGCCAACGAAGCTCCAGGTTCAGACCAGGATATCGAAAGAGGACGCTCTTTCGACGTACCTGCAACCCGAACTTTTGACCACGCTGTCTCATCTGCTTTGTTTGATTCCATGGTTCTTCATGCTACCTACCCCCCAACAGGTTTCCTACCGCTTTGTCTTGCAGCTGGGCCGCGCCAACCGATCGTTCAGCAGACTTGACCAACAACTTGTTGAAACACCTACAAGTCTTTCGGACTCTTCACCATACAGTTCTATCACCTTCCTTCCCAGCGTGGGAACTGAGTTCACTGAATACAAGTGTCAGAGTGTGTGTGTCGCGTTTAGGTGTGACTTGTCTCTCAGGTTCACAGCAATGTTTGTGTAAGACTCCTTTTCATCAAAGTGCTGCTAATAGGTCTCAGAGAAGTCGTGGTGGTACTTGAGGTCCAAGACAAGCAAACTGCAAAATCTGGTACGAGTGTTCTCCAAGGTATCAACACTCTATGCCTGACGCAATCTGCACAACTCCTTTAGAGTTGTGGGCTTTACAAAACCAACAGGCATCGGGCATCTTTTTTCTAATGTTTTCCAGACCCATGCTTGGCATTCGATGTTCTTCTGGTCATCAGTCTTTGCCACTTTTTCATGCATCGAATACACCTGAGGCGCTGGTTGGAATGAACTTGAAATGACGTGACATACTTTGGCTCCTCTCGCAACTCCGATCCAGTTGCTGGCGGCTTGTGTCGATCCTCCTCCGACCCGGTCTGACCCGGACAAATCTCAGTCGCCACAACGTTCCACCATTCCCACAGTTCACAAGCCAAGCATTTGGATTGAAGGAAACAAAGTGGAACGAGTTCGGACACGGTGAAGGTGCAGGGGTTCTTGCGACAAAGTAGAAAATTCATGAAAATACGCTGCCCATAGTTCTCAGTGAGACTCATAGTTTGCTGCGGTCATGAGACGAAACAATAGAAACAGAATGAAACAGATGAATCTGTGTGTTTTTTGCCCGCTCCCCCCCCCCCCCCCCCCCCATTAAATAAAAAAAAAAGGTAGCTAGTAGCTACAGGACGCTACTACACAGGATAGCTCACGCACTAATCATTTGGTTCCTAGATTGTTAGGGAAGCTTGACCTAGCTGGAGGTAGCTAGTAGTTTTCTCGACATAGCCTTGCGCGGGATCGTTTGACAAGCTCCTTTTGACCGCCCAGCAGTCTTGGAAAAGCATTTCTAGTACACAGATCTTGCTTGAGAAGGAGATCTCTTGCGTCGCTACACTGCTAAAAGCTTGTGGCGTTTGAACCACGGAACCCAGCGGATTCGAGAGATTCTGGCAGAAAATATAGCAATTTTGTGTCAGCCTTCGAGGACCTGTTGTTACTAGCTTCTTGCTCCTAGTAGTAATGCCAGGAGCGATCCTAGTAGCTTCTTGTTCCTAGTTGCGATGCCCTTGTTACTAGTAGCTTCTTCAGCTAATGAAAACAGATCTAAACAGAAAGGCATGTTTGACAAAAGCATCATAAAGTGTCTCATCCAATTCTCCAAAGCTGTAAGTAAACCTGTAAACAAACCTGCAGCTTTGGCTTTGAGCTCCAAGAAAGTATGGGCCGCGCGGCCGGGTGACGGCCACGTGGTCAAGTTCTGAGTTCAACCGCAGATTGCACCGGCAGGGCTTGGATAAGCGAGTTTCTTATGAAATTTGTTGCTTCTCTTTATGAAAAAAACAAGGGTCCCTTAGTAAAGGTGCCCTTACCTTCTTCTTTCTAGATAGAAAACTGTCAAGCAACGAAGTGGGCCCCTTTTTCCACTGATAGATCCTGACAGGATGTGGGGACCTCACCGCCTAACAAGCACATTGTTCTCCTGCCTGTATTTGTGTTGTAATTAATATATGGTTGCAACGGGGAGAAATTCCATGCAGGTGCCACACTGTCGCCGCATGTCACAAAGGTAGCGCTGGAGCCTTCACACAGCAGTTCTCATGCACTCGCACGGCGCCTAGGGTTGAGGAGTTGTTTTGCTTGGTTGAGCTTGACTTAGCATACTTTCCGGACGCTACTAGGAGCAAAGGGCATCGCTACTAGGAGCAAGGACGCTACAAGGGGCTCCTGGCCTTACTACTAGTAACAATAAATACTTTCATGAGCAGATTCGCGGCACCAAGTGGCCTTTTGCTGTGGCCTTCTCGCTCCGAGTTTGTTGCCACCCGATGTTGAGCATCCATTTGTTGTCTCAGAATTTGAAACATACGAAGAAGGAAGGAAGGAAATGATGCCAGCATAGTGTCAGCATTCTATTTGTAGCGTCAACTCCTTGAGTTCCAATTCTTTTTTGGAACATCTGCGATTACATTCCTATAGCCTCCAGCTATTTGGGAACAGCACATAAACCAAAAATGTTTCAAAACAAGGAATACAATATATTTAGTTCCTGAATATTCCCGGGTCAAAAGAAGGACACACGTTTCACGAGGGCGGCCGGAGGACATCAGGGGCGTGGCCAAAGACTGTGGCCAGCGTTACCGAGAGAACCCCAACAAACTGCTTGGGGAAAACGAATTCCTCTATGGTTGAAGAAGAGAAGAAAGCAAAAGAAAAGAAAGCAAAGCGCAAAGCAGGAAGGGAGAATACAAAAAGAGGAGTCGTAAGATAGATAAACAAAGATCATGTATCTCAATGTCGTTGATATTTTATCTCCATTTGCAATTGTAATTCGATGTTCCGATGTGGCTGTTTAAGTGGCTTTAGAGTTTATTCGGCACTCACATGTTGCTTGTTATCAACCCAACCTCAAGTTTAAAAGAATGTTCTTGAATCTGCATAAAGTTGGTCTCCTTTGCCTTCTGAGATCTTAAAAGATAGAACTTTACTTTAAAGCTACAAAGCAGAACGATTCTAAAGCACTCAGGAAAAATACCTGAACATATTGAAACCACATGAATAGCATGAACTTTCCTGCATCCAGTTTATAGTAGTTTACGTTAACTTAGTAACTACCAATAACCCCCCTTTGAAAAAGGAAGGAGAAGGAAGGAAGAAAGGAAGGCAGGAAGGCCGAGGCGCAGGAACTTCTTTATTTAAGGGAGATAAGCCAGTATGTAATGTGTAAGGCAAAAATTGCTGCGTTTTTGCATTTTTCCTGAAGACACACGTTAAGGTTGCTAGATGTTACTAGTTATTGTCGTTCTGTCGACCAAACACGACTGTTCGCGTTGTCAAACATCGTGCATCATGCTTCCTGTGCTAAGGCAACCCAACGAGGACCGGGAGTTCGATCAATCTCGGCTTCGCGGTTGCCAAGAAAGCGCACCGAAGAGGAATGCAAACCAAGTTCGGCACAAAGAACACTTTGTCCAAGTCTGGAACTTCTTCTCAAAGCCATCCCATATTTTGTTAGGTTCACCTTAAAGAAACTACTCCCTTACGTGAAAAGAAATTCAGATAAGAACTTTCCGAGTTTTATAAAGTCTCAGTGAAGAGCTGTGTGACGAAGGCCAAAGGGTAAGTGCTGCTGTAAGTATGCCGAATTTCGGACAGCTGTCCAGTCCGGGCAGTAGATTTTTTTTCACAGCAAAGCAGGGAAAGTAGAGACTACTCGAAAAGGACTCCAATGATAAGAAAGGTGTGAGACAAAGAATGTGACAAAAAGCGAGCAAAAGTACTACCATGTGTTTCTGATGCGCATTCTGATCCAAAGATTTTGATTCACATAGGTCTCTTGATTCAGAGATCACTTGAGTGGAACATGGCTCAAGTGAAGGATGTTATTCATAACTAAAAAGAGAGTCCTCATACCATCGGCCAAGTGGAGTGTACAGATAGCATACTTTGTGCCAAATTCAGAGTGGAGGAAAGCAAGAAAGGCAATGAAAGGTGTTAGACAAAGATTAGTGGGAAAAAGATGGAAAAATATACAATAGCAAGAAGCTACTAGTAGCAAGGTGCATCGCTACAAGTAACAAGTGCAGTACTATTAGTAGCAAGAAGCTACCAGGAACAAAGGTCCACACCCGCTGCATCTCACAACTCCTGCGTCCATCACTATGTTATACTGTCCTGACAGATTGCTTGGTGCTGTCGAGACGATCGATGCCTACCAAAACAGTGGCGCGGTCGATTGTACGTTGTTTCAATTGTACGCAATTGGTAATTTTGGGTGCTGCATATCGAATGATTGCTTGTCCCAAGATCACCAAATATATTATTGTTTTTGGACCCAATGGAATGTTCCATGAGGTTATACAAGACTTCTTTGACGGACAGTTCTTTGGTTTGAGCTTTAAGACAAGTTGAATGTTTACTCCAACAGTGCCATAGATGCCATAAGAACGCTACTAGGGGCTCCTGGCATCGCTACTAGGAGCAAGGACACTACTAGGGGCTCCTGGCCTTACTAGGAACAAGGCATCGCTACTAGGAACAAACTCTAAGCAAAGCACCAGGGGCAAGGCGATTCCGATTCACATTGTCAGGATGTGTCCTCTGGGACGGTATCTCAGTCTTGCTTTGTGACAGTGCTTCGGAATTGAGTTCGGTCAGACTGGGTCTAGGCCAAACCCGTGTAGATTTTGGGACTTGACAATCATGTTATGTTTTGTTTTGGGGGGGCCATCGCTACTAGGGTGGAGGCCATGGCTACTAGGTTGGAGGCCATCGCTCGTTTATTGTTTTGTTTTTGTTTGCTTAAACTTTGCTTCAAACATCTTCAGACTTCCAGGTTTGACTTGACAAGCTGAGGTTTGATGAGGGAGCCGTGCTGTCAAGCAGCTCCTTCAAAGATTTCACACCAATGCCTGGGGAAATCACACCATCCATACCAGGAGGCAGAGTTTACAAAACGGTTTCTTTAAACGATGAAGAACTACGAAGAAAATAGAGAGGAAAGGAACCGAAAGGTCTCCGAAAGATCTAAAGCTAAGTTTTCTACAAAACTGAAGCGTTTCGACCATGGCATCCGAGCCTTTTGCATCCGGATAACGCTGTAGCTTCCTTTTCTCTTGTTTTACTTGCTGTGGCTGCACCTGCTTCTCCTACCCCCATCTAAAAAAGAAACGTACAACAAAGATGACAAAGGCAAGAAGCTCTTTCTTTTAAAGCATGATCTAAAGACCTTTGCTACCTTTGGCTGACAGCTGACCTCAATTCATCTTATGTCTTCGACGTCTCTAGGGAAATGAGAGAATGCCATGTCGGTAATGGCAAAACAAGTTGACCCAACAACGGTTCTCTTAGACCTACAAGTAGTTCCCGGGCAAGCCGGCGGCGGAAGTTTCCTATAAGAACAAGTTGACCTATAGGAGTGTCCCGGTTCTTTCCACCATGCGTGTCCCTCGTGTCCCTCAGTCAGAGCTGCTGGAGCTAACTGGAGCTAGAGCTATTGAAACTAGAGCTAACTGGAGCTAGAGCTATTGAAACTAGAGCAAATGATGATGATGATGAGTGATGAGTGAAGCATAGCTCTAGCTCTAGCTCCGCTAAAGCTAACTGGAGCTAGACGTTAACTATGATGTGATAGCTTGTCTAGACACGAAGCTAATTAGCTCAAATTTGTCAACCTCTCAAAACACATGTTTTGAGGTCTCCAGAAAGTAATCGAAATGAGCACTTTTGAGTAAGCAAAGTAGCTAAAATTTGTCAACCTCTCAAGAGAGCCGGGTGGTCGGGAGACATGACTCAGCTGCAGGGGCGCCAGAGCAGCCGCGAGAGATGACTCATCCGCGTACTACAGTTGTACTACAAAGACGCCAGTTCTCAGCTTCCAGCTCCACAGATTGCTCCGCGCACTAAAGTTGTACTAGAAAGTCGCCAGTTCTCATCTTCCAGCAGCTTCCAGCTCCACAGATTGCTCCGCCTACTAAAGTTGCACTACAAAGTCGCCAGTTCTCATCTTCCAGCTCCGCAGATACTCCGCGTACTACAGTTGCACTACAAAGTCGCCAGTTCTCATCTTCCAGTTGCACTACAAAGTCGCCAGTTCTCAGCTTCCAGCTCCACAGATGCTATGCCTGCCACGAAATCTGCACTTTGAGGTTCACACAGCGCTGCGCGCGCTACGAAATCTGCACTTTGAGGTTCACACAGAGCGCTGCGCCTGCCACGAAATCTGCACATCGAGGTTCACAAAGTGCTGTGCCTGCCACGACATGTGCACATGGAGGTTCACAAAGTGCTGTGCCTGCCATGAAATCTGCACATGGAGGTTCACAAAGCGCTGCGCCTGCCACGAAATCTGCGATGGAGGTTCACAAGGCGCTGCGCCTGCCACGAAATCTGCGCATCGAGGTTCACAAAGCGCTGCGCCTGCCACGACATCTGCTCTTTGAGGTTCACAAAGTGCTGTGCCTGCCACGAAATCTGCGCATCGAGGTTCACAAAGTGCTGCGCCTGCCACGAAATCTGCACACGGAGGTTCACACAGTACTGCGCCTGCCACGAAATCTGCACATGGAGGTTCGCAAAGCGCTGTGCCTGCCACGAAATCTGCACTTTGAGGTTCACACAGCGCTGCGCTTGGTACGAAATCTGCACATGGAGGTTGACAAAGTGCTGCGCCTGCCACGGAATCTGCACATCGAGCTTCACAAAGTGCTGCGCCTGCCACGACAGCTGCACATGGATCACAAAGTGCTGCGCCTGCCACGAAATCTGCACTTTGAGGTTCACAAAGCGCTGCGCCTGCCACGAAATCTGCAAAACCTGACAAACATCGCGAACACCTGAAACCGCCGCGCCACTGCGGAACCGGTCCGTCCATGATCCGACCATGGCGCGAGACCGTCCGGAAACCGTCGTTCCGCGGAGCTTCCCCGTCGAGGTTCGGAGAAGCATGGAGGCTCACAAAGTGCTGCGCCTGCCACGAAATCTGCGCATGGTGGTCACAAAGTACTGCGCCTGCCACGAAATCTGCACATGGAGGTTCACAAAGTGCTGCGCCTGCCACGAAATCTGCACTTTGAGGTTCACACAGCGCTGCGCGCGCCACGAAATCTGCGCATGGAGGTTCACAAAGCGCTGCGCCTGCCACGAAATCTGCACATCGAGGTTCACAAAGTGCTGTGCCTGCCACGACATCTGCACATGGAGGTTCACAAAGTGCTGCGCCTGCCACGAAATCTGCACTTTGAGGTTCACAAAGCGCTGCGCCTGCCACGAAATCTGCACATCGAGGTTCACAAAGTGCTGCGCCTGCCACGACATCTGCACATGGAGGTTCACAAAGTGCTGCGCCTGCCACGAAATCTGCTCTTTGAGGTTCACAAAGTGCTGCGCCTGCCACGAAAAATGCAAGTTGCACATGTGTGAAACGAAGCAATGCTGCGAGACTTCCTTCCAAAATGCAACTTGCAAAGGTATGAACCGAAGCATTTCCGCGACACTTCCATGCAACTTGCAGACAATGGTAGAACAATGAATTGGAGCTACAGATCAGTGGTAGAACCATGAGCTAGAGCTACAGATCAATGGCAGAACAATTGACTAGAGCCAGAGCTAGAGATCAATGGTAGAACAATGAACTGGAGCTAGAGATCAGTGGTAGAACAATTGACTAGAATTACAGCTAATGTAAATGTTCGTAACCCGGAAGTTCCTCTACCTTCCTTTGATGAGAGAGTCTTTGTTCCTTTTCTCACGGATGTTTTTGTCCTTCCTTGTTTGGACCTTCCATTATTTTTGCTTCATTGTATTTCTTCATAGAAAAATAACTGCAATGGCGGTAGTGAAGCATTCAGCATTTATATATAAATATTGATATATATATATATATATTCTGGTAGTTAAGTGACCTTGTATGGGCAGTAGTGAGACATCAATCTGATATGCAGATTTCATGTTGATGGTCCCGTTCTGTACGCATTCCGGAGGCAAAACACCTGCTCTCACTGGGGCGCAGACCCCTACTCTTGTGCCTACCGATACAGTGCGAACAAGCACAGAGGCTCAACTAAACGAGAAGCTAAGCACAGATTGCTTCCTGCACTCAAATTGTTTGATTTGTTTTCTGGTTCGACACATTGTCGGTGTGCAGGAAGCAAGCACTTTAGCCTCGTCACAGAGGACGCTTTCGGTGCCGCCAGTCTCAGCTTCGATTCCCACAGAAAGCATATCAGATCGTCAGGGGCACAGAGAGTTTGCAACCGGCGTTTGACATTGGTTCTCGCGTTGAGTCTCACTCACGTTGTTTTTCGTTCTCTTCTCACGTCGTTTCGTGCCGATTTTGGATGCTAACAGAATCATCATATAACACGGAGGTCCTCTCCAGTCGGACCATCCGAATCAACATGATGTCCTTTCTTCATTGGATCATGCTGAATTCATGCCCTTCAAGCGCACGCGTGCAGTGTGATCAGCGGCAGCATTTTAGAAACATTTCCACAAAGAGCACACATCATAGATTTGGCCACAACTGGATCGGGTAACCTGAGATTCGTCTAATTACTAGACAGAGAAGGACCAATTACTTGCCAAGCCAAGCTATTCCTTTGAGGTGGTTGGCTTCTGTGATGTTGCGCGCGTATGTTCACAAATTGTCGTACACTCGAAAACTCATTTCAACAAAAGTAGCTTTGAGTCCGGCCCGAGTCCGGCGCAAGGGTAGTTTTTGGGAAAAGGTATTTTGGACAACCCCCATATGTAACCTGCAAAGGGCATCGCTACTAGAAGCAGGGACGCTACTAGGGGCTCCTGGCCGTACTACTAGTAACAAGTAGCTACTTGGAGCAAAGGGCATCACCACTAGGAGCAAAGGATGCTACTAGGAACACTGTAGCTACTTGTGTTTGCCCTAAGTTTTGATGAACTGTTTGTTCTCGCTCCCGCGCCAGCACTCACCCAGTCTCACCCAGGTGGTGGCAGACCCCGCTTGGACCTTCCCGAGCCTCCGGTTCTTCCTGAGCCTCCAGTTCCTTCAGCTTCTGAGGCTCGCGTTCGGCACAGCCGGTCTTAATCGAAGCTTTGCTCCAAGCGTGTCTGATCACTCTTCCTGGCAGGCACATTTACGTTGGAACCTAAATTGCAATCGATTTTGCTCAAGTCCAACCATGACATGCTAAGGTCCTGCAGTGCGCTCTCGTCAACGTGATCATTCTCGTATTCACGTCTATGTGCATGCTATGTCTTGAGCTCGCAAGACGTTGGGTGAGTGTATTGGCGCATCACTTGAGCTTCGCTTGCACAGATTGGCTCCAGCCAGTGGCCGACAAACATGTTGATGTAGAACATCGTAGGACATTAGATGCTCGTGCCCAAAGCTTCAAGTGACACTTGAAAATTACTGCAATTTTCCGCAATGACTCTCCCAAGCCAATTGCCGCAATTGCCTGAATCCCCGTGGTCTGGCGCTGAGACAGAGTCAAAAAAGTGGGCACCATCAAACGTGCTCCGCAGAGGTGGCTTCCCTGGTGCTCACTAATGGTGATGCTGGAGGCGTGTGTCTAAACATCCTGAAGGAAAGGGAAAAAGAACGAGGATTCCTTTTTTGGGAAGGAGGCCGCTCAAAGGTAAGAGCAAGTGAGTGAGTGAGTGAGTGAGTAAGTAGCTAGGTAGGTAGGTAGGTAGGTAAGTAAGTAAGTAAGTAAATAAGCAAGAAGAGTAAGTTACTTATCGTAGCTGGGACGCAGGAAGGCAGGAGGAGCTTCCTTGAACAACCCTCGTACTGTTCATTTGGTTCCAAGAATTGTTTGGGGAAACTTAACTATAGTTAGCAAGGACTAGTCACAAGAAGCTTCTTTCTTTCTTTCTTTACACCTTTCGATTTGTTCCTCTTCCTTTTCTCAGAAAAGCTGCAAATTGCTCCAAAAGCATTTTCTGTGATGCGACGCGTGGAACCTTCTCTTTCTCTAGATACATATATGTGTTCTTTCTTCCCTATCGACCATTCTCTCTTCCTTCCTTCTACTCTAGTGCAATTAGGTCTCCATATGCATTGATGTCGTTTGCGAATGTAATTTGCTTCCTGTTTATGGTAACCGAGTTTTTTTAACCGTCTGTCAGCATCAAAATGGTGTGCAGACTGGATCTCTCGGATCTTCGAACGTGCTATCGCCGTCGCCAAGCACTTTGGCACAAGTTTCGAAACCATCGCCGTGCTTCGTCCAAGTACGAACGCCTTTCCCACTGTCCCAGCTCACCCTGAAGTCACACTGCTCAAACGAACACGCTTCTTTTTGGGAGGGGAGGTAGGCCTAGAAGGTGAGCGACCAGCTAATAGAAGCTGAAGTAGTTACTAGGGCCTGGGTGCAGAAGGGTTCCTCTTCGCATTGATTTGGATTGATTGAAAGTGAACTTGCCGTGCTGTGCCGCTTGGTGCCACTCTTTGTTCGCTCTTGTCAGCCAAATTGTGCTACCCTTCGCAACCAGCCCTCGCCATGACCATGCACTTGCTTCAGTGAGCAACACTTACCAAAACCATCCTTGTCCCTGTTCGAGGCCGATTTTACCAGGGCAAGGCACCTGTGAGCAGGAGTAATACCAACATGCAAACATTCTTGGTAGAGATTTGATTTAATTGAGGAGATAACATATTGACAAGGAGGGTTGCAGGTGTCCATCAACGTGTAACAACTGGCAATAGATATGAATAGATGTGGACCTGGTGTTTGCACTTCCAACAAGATGCAAGAAGCTGCAAGATCAGACAGTCTAGCTGGCAAAATAAGACGCAAGCATGCCTGAAACTTTATATTTGTTTACCTGGATTGTGTTCTTTGTCCGCAGCTTCTTTCCAGCTTAGCATGTGCCACCAATGGAAGACATGTGAACTATGGTTGAAGACCTGTGGTCGTGAGCTCTTCTTCAGCTCCGCACCTCACCACCTCACCCACCCACACGCTAGTCGACCAAAAGTAAAGGTGTAAGAAGAGAGATCCGAGATGAAAAGAAAACAAAGCAAAGGTAAGGAAAGAAAGGAAAGAACAAAGAAAAGAAGCAAACAAAATGCAGAGAAGAAGCGAAAAAGGGAAAAGGAACAAGAGGTGTGAAAAAAGAAACCAATTGCTTCCTACAATAATGTGAAGTTCCCAATCAATCATGCGAGGGCTTCTTCAAGGAAGCTCCTCCCCGCCTAGAAAAGCCAACAAAGCCACCTCGACTCTTACTTGCTTAGCTTGCTAGCCGACTTGTTACTCCGGCTCCCCCCAAATGGTTTCGATGTCTAAAGCGGAGGAACCTGGGCAGGTCCTGGAGGTGGGACCTGGAAGAACCCGACATTTATCAACCTTCATCGACGTTACTGCGTTGCCGTTAACCTACTTGAGTATTGGTGTTTTTTCCTTAGACCATTTTTTCGGTTTTTATTGTCTTTCTTGATGGTACTCCTTGGTAAGTATGACTCCTACATCTATCAGATTACGCCTAATTACCGGTGCGCTTCAGCGGTACGTTAAGTTTTGTTATAAAGCGAAAAGGAGCGGTGTTTGTTTGGCGATGTCTTACAGTGAAGATACTATTCTCTGTTTTCTTGCACATCGTGGCGCCTTCTTTTGCTTACTGCTTAGTGCTTGTAGCTTCCTACTTAGCAATAGTTGACCTTCAATTGCCTTTCACCTTGCTGGTCGTGGCTACTAAAATTGTTTCTTTGGATGTGTTTTTCCCTCACTTGCACTTTCAAGGCTGCCGTTTTGATTGTTTGGGCCCTCGTCTACATCACTCGAAGGATGACGAAGTCGGTGTGGAGCTCACCGTTTGACCTCGCCAAAGACAGATTCAAATGCGGTGTCAACAGTAACAGATTCCTCCAAATTGTGTCGGAGAACTATGGAGAACTGATTTGCAATCCAATTTGCGAATTAGTGGAACGAGGTGCCTGCTGACAGTTTAGAGCTCTCAGCGACAAAGGAAAATCAGGATGAGGCGAGATCGTCATTCAAGTGTCCAAAAGTTCTATGTTCATGCGTTTTTTTGTTTTTGCATTTGTTATTCGGAAAGTTGCTGTGCAAATTTGGAAGACACTGCCACAGTCACCTCACCTGGTCCTGACGAATGCTTCACCCTGTGGACCACCTGCCTCATCCCGTCCCTGGACAGCAAATGAGAGGAGGAAGCAAAGCAAACGAGTAAGAAACGTGAGGTTCAGGCAAAGCAAGCCTTGAAATACTGAATTTACATTGTTTAGAGACAAATGCGAAAGAGCTTAAGCAGTGAGATCGTGAGGTTCAGACAATGTGGAGCCTGTTAGTTTTGACAGCGGCATTTGTCACGGATCTTGGCTGTGTACACGCCTCAATAGAAAAGCCTGACCAGCTTTTGTTGGCTTTGAGACATATGCTGGCACAAGGTGTTCACAAGCCAACTTATGCCGTGGGCTCAGAGTCAAAGGTAGATAAGCCATGAATATCAATCAAAATTGCGCACAGGTATGTCAAGCACTTTTGTCGAATTGTACGTCATTTCACTCTTTTTTGTGTGAATAGTGGACTGCATGTCAGGAACCTGACCGCATGGCAAGCGGCAAGTACCCTCTAGCAGAGCACTTGCACGAGAGGCTTTCATGGTGATGTGCGTTGTGAGTGTGACCGCTTTCCTGCCGAGTCCAACAAAAGTGTCAGAAGAAATAAAGGCTAAAAGGTAGACAAAAAGGAAAGAAAGATGAAAGGTCTAATAGAAGGCCTAAACAATAGTCTAAAACAAACTGTTTAAAGGTGAGTTGGCCCAAAGAAGCACTTTTGAAAGTTATGGACCTATGGAAACCTCTTTTCTCAGTGGATTTACTGCAACGCAGCGGAGTTTAGTTGAGTAAACTCAAAATTGGTAGCAATTGGAAGCATTTTATTCCAGGAAGCGCTTGTGGGAGTGGCGCTTGCAGCTGCGATTTCGTGACAGTGTGCCTTGGAAACGTGAGGTCTTCTTTTTTCAATTGTGCAATTGTTTCTATATACGTTCGCTTCTTGTTACTACTAGTAAGGCACTTGTTACTAGTAGCGATGCACTTGTTACTAGCGAACATTGCTCCTTTGTTCAGATTCGGCCGACTGTATGGGACCCCTCCGAACATCATAGTTTGCACAAGTATGTTTGAGCTATGGAGCACTAGATCTTGCACCAATGCAAAGGTGTCGCATTCAGCATGTGAATATTCAATAGTCTTAGGACAGCTGTTTGTCTATGTTTGGTGATTTTGCCATACCAGAGATGCATGTTGGGAGGGCAGTAGCAGTTGTGTATTCCCGGTTGTTCTGCATTTTCTAACAAATTGTTCATATGGGTGGTAGTTGGGGAGTTGAGAAAGCCGGTTTCTTACCAAGTTTGCATGCCTGTCCGTCAAATCGACAATGCGTTGCTTGGTGCTGTGAGTTTTGCCAGGTCAGCGCAGACAGTGTGTACTTCGGATGCGAGCAAGACCGCTACTACCATGTAGGAACAGCGTGTATCTCAGACAAGACCTGACCACGCCTGATGCTGTATCAGTGTGCAGTGGCCTGCTTGTCAAGGTTGAACGCTACATCTCGAGCTCCGTGATATCTCTTTTAAGGCCTTTTGCAACAATTTTGCTGATTTTGGTCTCAATATTCCTGACTGAGGCATGCCTCTGCAGACAACATGTTCGAGCCCTAAAGTTTGACTACCAGACCTGGCAGGACCCATTCCGCAACTGTCCAAATAGCGCGAAGTCCCCAATAGTTGAGGTTCTGAAGATAGAGAAAATAAAACAACTGGTTTTGCAAAAAGTAAACAGGTGAATGTTCAAAGGTGTTCATGTGTTCGGACAGCACCCAAGCACAATGAAAGCCTTGCGCACACGTAATGAAGCATGATATAACAAAAACCATTCGCAAATCTACTTTACGTTCAAATGATTCTGCTGTCCGAACTATTACTGTAGTAACAGTTTAACAAGGGCATCGCCACTAGGAACAAGTAGTTTACTACTACTAGTAGCTAGAAGCTACTAACTACTAGTAGCGTTAGTAGCGATGCACTTGTTCCTAGTAGCGTCTTTTGCTCCTAGTAGCGATGCCCTTTGTTCCTAGTAGCGTCCTTGCTCCTAGTAGTACACATTTCTGAGACTTGGAAGTCGTTTGTTTTGCGTCGTACATTCGTACATGTCTTGAACAATTACAATAGCAGAAATGCTCACACCACATGCCAGCAACACCCTGAACAGGGCACATACCAAGTCGATGTAAAGGGAGGAAACGGAAATTCCTGCGAAGTGTTCACATGACGAAAGATTCACTGCTGACCAGAGTTCCGCCAGATTAGATCTTGAACTTCGGGAATGGCTTTGTCTTGTCTGTGCCATCTCACAAGCGAATAGAAAGGGCTAACGCCCTAGTGCCGCCGACCCCAGTCAGTGGGCCATAAGCCAGGGAGGACAGGATGTGGGAGAGGATGGCGCACGCAACAGTAGAAGCCAGGAGAGTTTGCTTTGGAAAGAGTTTGGGGGAGGCATGGGACGCGTGTGGCACGCTTACCTCCAAAACCATGAAAACATGACTGAAAGGACCCACACGATCTGGCTACAGCTTGTTTCAGCAGGGAGTGCATCTTGTGCATCCGGGTTCAAAAGTCAAATTCAAGGTATCAGACTCATGGAGAGGATCCTGCGCTAGAACCTTAGAACAAATCGAGACTGAAAGAGACAAAAAATTCAAGAGATGTTTACAGCTGTCAAAGCAGAAATTGAAGATTGGAAGGACGCTACTAGGAGCAAAGGGCATCGCTACTAGGAACAAGGACGCTACTAAGGGCTCCTGGCATCGCTACTAGGAACAAGAAACTAATAGAAACAAGAAGTAAATAGATTGGAGCTTCCCGCACAAGGTCTGTCCACGGTGAGGCTGAACGCCCAACGATCGCCTTTCCACTGTGGGTTCGGAGCTCTAAATAGAATGTGATTCAAAGTCCAAAAGCATTTAGACAAAAACGAATCATGATGACAAAGTCCTTTGGAGGCGATGATAGTGGATTTCTGGAGTCTTCAGGTCATGGATCAGTTGATAATCACCGAAGAGGGTGAGGAAGCGCCAAAGCTAAATGTTGGAGCCCTACGCAACATGCTTCCTGCATGGTCAATTTGCATTGCACCCAGATGCTTGCAAAAGGCACTTTGCTAGTGTTTTTCTGAAAGTCTAGTAACAAGAAGCTATTAGGAACAAGTGCCTTACTAGTAGTAACAGGTGCCTTACTAGTAGTAGCAAGAAGCTATCATTTCATACAGTTCTTCCACGGAGTTTCCCATCTCTTGGAAGCGGGGCAGCCTTGAACAACCCGTAGCTGTAGGCTTGCTTGCATGGGGTAGCTTCCAAGCTTACCATAGTTGCTACTTATCCCTACCCCCGACCTCTTCGGGCCCTACCCGCTCCCCTTACCTGAACGCAGTGATGCAGAATTGAATTCTCGATTTCATGTATGTTTCATTCGTGCTCTTGATGCTTTGGAATGCTCAAATATGTGGGCGCTCTTATGTGCATATGTGTGTGTTGGTGTAAGGGGTCGTTCGTGTGTACTACCCTTTGTGAGTATTAATCGGTGTGCTCCCTTCACACCGACTGCATTCAGCCGATCCGGTGTTTCGTGCGTTCCACATCGTTCGTGCTCCCAGATATTTCACTTCCATGTTTCGCCGCCACTCAACAGATGTGATGTAAACAGACAGAATTGCTACCGCCTGTATTTTACTCATACTGTGATGGGTCGCCTCCTGGTAGAGTCTTATAGATTTGAGACGAAGATCGGAGAAACAGCTCTTTCGAGTACCCTTAGAACATTGGTACAATTTGGTGTAAGAAATGATTTCATTTCGATACCCTGATACCCAAGTGGTTTTTGCAGGGGTTGCTGATGGTTGCTGTTTCCCTTTTGTTTGGAGCAACCCTGTTTCGTCGGTTTGTTGAAGGTTTGTTATCGATTCTGACAGGTCGTTCAATGCTCAAAGATGTCTCATATCGTGTTCATTTTTCGAACTTGAACTCTTCGACTTCGGTTCGCAACGGTTTTTTTGCGCATGGATCGAAGTGGTGAAATCGGTTTGATGGGCCACAGCAAAATCCATGTGTTACCAATCTGCCTTTTTTTTCCAAAAAATGCTGTATTTCTTGCTTCCTTGCTTCCACCCATACGCAGTGGCGTTCTTGGGACATGCGAAAGGCTAAGCCGGCCCCCCTGTGTGCGTTCAAAGTAAGAGGTTACACATGTCAGGGCAGAGATGGTAAATTCGGTAAATGGGTAAAATCTTTAAATTCGATGCATTGCTGCACATCGGAAATTTGGTAAAGTCAGTAAATCGGTTAATTGGTAAATGTTGTAAATTTATATACGGTGTTTACCCTTTTACCGCGCGCTGTGGTGTCCTAGGGTGCATCAAAAACAGCAAAGGCAGAAAACAGCCAGCAAACACAACAGAGCAGCATGTGCGTGTACATTTCGTAGGTAATCAAGCCTGTGTGCAAAACGCTACAAACAAGGAAACGGTGCGCACGTGGATTTGCAAAGGAAAAGACTAATAGAGCACCAAATGCATCCGTGCATCACTCAATCCGTGTGTGTTCAGCTTTGCTCGACTCGGATTCAGGGCAAGCGCCTGGTCAAGCCTACAACTTGACGAAGTCTGTTCACCTCCTCGAAGAGAAGATGCAGATTTTTAGATCTGAACCAAAGACAGATAAACTCTTGCTTTGAACAGATTTGCCGTTTACTGTTTTACTCCTCGCTTTACCCCGCGCTTGTATGTGCTCGACATTGTACCGTTTTAACGCAGGCCTTTGCAACGGAAACTCCATAACCAAAAGACACACCGCGAGCCAGCACAGCTGGCACCTGCACATTGTGCAAAAAAACTAAAGCATCAAAACTGACATTGTTAGTTATTTGGCTGACGCTCAAATTGAACATCGTCATCGAACTTTGGTAGGGTCAAAAATTAAACCAAACTTCTATCACGAAGCAAAATGATTTGCGTAACCACAACAGCGAACGTCAGCTGATGCGTGAATTTGAAGCAGCGTCGTAAAATCAAAGCAAATAGCATAGAAAAGCAACCTTCCCAAAACTCTACAACATGTTTTTCCCGATGCGAAAGGGAATTTTGACTCGCCGCTCTCTTCACTGGCCTGCAGGCAGGACAAAAGTGCTGCAAATATGCAACAAAATCACCAAACTGTAGGCGGTTTGCGGGCTATGGTCCAAGTACTTAAGTACTTACAAGAGAGTGCTTCTTCCCCCTCAGAATTGTTTCCTGATTCCTTCTGATCTCCAACCTCCCATGTTCAATCCTTACTTCCGTTCCCCGTCCTACCCCGAGGCTTTTGAAAGAATTCTTTGGAAAAGGCTACTTTGCTTGTCCTCTCGACCTCCAGGATCCAGACTTTTCAACCTACGGAATAATCCGTGCGCAGAACAGAAAGGGCATGCAGGAGGCCATTCCAACTTCAACGTGTGCTATTCCTTTGTGTGTTGTTGCTTTCCTCTTTGCATGTTTGTGTGGCCTATTTTCAGGCCTTGAATGGCCTCGAGTTCAAGCCAGGGCGCACATTCACATTCGGCCGCTTGTCGGGAATCGATGGGAGCCGAGTTGGGAGCCCGAGTCGGGAACCCGAATGAAAACAAGATGTTTGCCTCAATACCAGAGGTCGTTGAATCCCAAAACTAAGCTCTCAGGACTTAAAAGCAAGGCCTTTTACGGGTGCCAATTTCTTGTCTCTGTTTGTTCCATGGTATGCGCGTTGATACAGATTTATCCTGGGATATGTGTACTGGTGGAGTCAGTTGCTCCACAGTCATGCATCCAGGGCTACAGAAACAGTGTACTTGCGCACCGATCAAGGCTTTTGGTGTATTGCACAATTTGTGGATGCCATTGGTTGGAGAGTGCCAGTCACTCAGATCCACTCAGTGCCAGTCACTCCATACATTCACTCCATGGCGTTCCCGTCAGGCCAGCGAGGGGCGTAATTCCTGAAGTCAAGCTCAATGAAATTGGTACTCACCCGTCGAACACCGAGAGAACAGCATCAAGTCGACGTCAGAGCTATACAGTTTGTGTGCAGTATATCAAGGTATATGTTCAGACATGTTTTTTTAAGATGTAGTATACATGTTTTGGTATGTGTGGCCTTTTGAAAAAAATATTAAAGACCTATCGAAGACTTTCTATTGTCGAAGCCTCCTTGCACTGCACATCACGTGTTCAGTGCTGTGGTATGTGTTCGTTTTCTTTCTTTCCTCGTGCTGTTGTTCTTTCAACCTTTGGACCTTTCTTTCTTGTCCTTTTCAAGATCTTTGTCTTGGTCTTTTTTATTATGTTGCTTTCTACCTACATGTTGTTCTTCATGTCACTTCTTTCTGTTTCTTTTCTGTGCGATGCTTTTGCAAAACACCGCAACGAGGCCAATCTACGTGACAATGTATTTACTCCGTCCACAGGATCAATGGACAGATGCCTCTTGGCAGGATTATGATTATGGAGATAGTATAGGTTGTGCCATGCAAGTGCTGAACGCTTGAAACGTTGCAAAAACATAGAAAGGAAAACAAGGAAAGGACAGAAGGATACAGAAGGTAAAAGATTTTGTTTTCTCTTTCTTCTTGTGCCCCAACAGATGTCCTGAAACTGCAACCTTGCGTCGATGGTGACATCAGGTGCAGGGGCGTCGTGACACTCGACACTTGGACTCCAGGCAGGAAATTCGAGACGAAAAGATACTCGTCGAAAGGAAAAGAAAGAAAGAAAAGCACAAGAAAACAAAGAATTCTCGTCCAAAAGTCAGCAGCTAGGTATTGCGTTCCACGTTCAGCCTTTTTTGTGAAGAGTGTGTGTATCTTTTCATTTTGACACACCAACCTCAAGGTCTGGTCTGGAGTCAGAAGTGCATTTGTTGTCAATCAATTTTCAGAAGTAGATTTGTACATAAGATTTTCTTGTTTCCTCGTGTCTTTTTCTTTACAGGAAGATTTACATTTGGCGTGTCTCACTTTGGAGCTCTGCTCTGCCACCACCGTTGGAGCGCCAAAAGGACTGACGTTGACAGACTCAGTTCACAAATGAAAGAAACAATAAAGAGACGACCAAAGGACTTCGTCTCTTTGGTTGGTTTTGAAGTCAAGAGACGAAAGGTCTTTGCTGTTTGTCTTTCGGAAAAGGTCACCTTGTTGTCTCGTTGTCCAGCGGTGATCAAAGTTCCTCCGACATCTCTTCCTAGATTCAGTTCTCACAGAGCAGATCGAGGTGGACAAGATGGATGAGAGGGGCGTCGTGTTCCAAAAAAGGGCTTCCTTTAGTGCAGGTCCTTTTTCTGATCAGTTGGGCGCGACCAGTGGCACATCTGTTCCAGGGATGCCTGTTGCCTGGGTTGGGTGACAATGGAGGCTGTACCCGTGCTGGGCACAGTACCGGCTTCCACAAGGTTCCTGGAAGATTACTTCTGCTTGCGCGGTGCTTATCCTCTTTGTGCTTACCTTGCCCTTTGTAGAAGGGAAAGCATCCTTGGGCGAAAGGGAAAGCCAGCCACACTGTCGTTGCAAGTGGAGTCTAATGGCTGTGAAGTTTTGAAAGCGAAGATGTTGTCGGAAGCTTCAAGTGACAGAGCGACTACACGGCGACTAAGTAATACCATGTCACCAGGGTGTCAGGAAAACTGAAGGAGGAAGGCCATGGAAGAGTCGCCAGGGAAATGTTGTCAGACTTTGCAAGACTTGTTTGATTGTTTTATGTGTATGTTTGTTGTTTTCTTTCCCCAGTTCTTTCTTCCTTGGTAAAGACTTTTAAATGTTTTTGATTTGAGAGGAGCTCCAAGGCGCTGCTTTTCATCGGCGACGTATGCTGTCTGCAGATGGCACGGGGACCTGGGAAAGCAAGGCGAAACGTGATGGAACCAATTGCCGCTTTATCTCAGAGGTGGTGAGATGCAGGTGCTTGGGCACGTTCACTGTCCCAAGCTGGATGTCATAGCTGTTGAGATCCCCCTTCCCACGACGAGCACAAAGTGCTGCAATGTGATTTGCTCAAGGAGTCTCAAGCATAGAAGCAAATGCCCCTAGTAGCGATGCCAGGAGCCCCTAGGAGCGTCCTTGCTCCTAGTAGCAGCTTGAGCGGTGTGGCCACACGAACACCACGAACTCCAACAGTCACAACCACCCGCAGCTAATTGTCGACGCTTTCATGTTTAAGGCGACTGGCGACTGAAGCTACTAGGAGCAAGGACGCTACTAGGGGAGAAACAAGCATTAGAATGCTGAAACTTAGTGAGTCCAACGGCGTACCAGTTGGAGGCAGACAATGGGGGAGTTGGTTGCATGCGCCAGCCCCGGCAAAAGGACGACTGCGTTTGCCTAAAGGGTAACATTTTTGAATGGTTCTGAATGGCCATTGAATAGTGTGTACAGTGGTCGGTTCCTTCAGAGTTTTGCAGTGTTCCAGCCGTCTCTCCGTTCTCTTTGTTCAAGTCCTGCACATCCATCGTGCCAAACCGAGCGAAGGTGCCACTGTTCCAAGCGATAGCGAAGACAAAAAGGCACCCTTCAGGAAGGAGAGAATCTAGACAATGTCTACAATGGTTCAAACATGTTTTCAAGACTTTACAAGGGCATTTCGACGTGATAGGTTCGAGTGAATGGATATCACTACAAAACGTTCCCCTACACCCCCTACCCCACTTCGCGATAAAGCAATTTGACACCCAGCTTCAGTTGTTCAGTTGGTGTTGATCTTGTAGGAGCTGCGAGCTACCCTTTGATCCAAGATGCTAGTTTCTTGCTAGTTTGATTCCAAATTGTGTTCCTACAGGCTTTTGCCGTCAACACTGCATGCTATAAAAGGCCATTAAGCACATAGACCACAATGAAGCAGTGTGTATGTCAATGTACATGCATGTATGCCCAACATACATCCGTTTTATGACAAGGAAGAAATGGTGTTCTTCCATGGACATCCAGGATGTTGTTGTTTCTCATAGTCGTTCCTCGCCACTCAAGTCACTTGGTGGACTAGACCAGGCGTTTTGGTGGTCTTTTCGTGTTTGCTTTCGTACTTGGGCATGTTTGAGTTGCTACTTGCTGAACTTTGACCATGTGAGCGTGTGTTGGCGGGTGTGAATCCTGTTCCCAAGGACCTCGCTTGTTCAAACGCCACAATTTTCCACTCACTTCCGAGCATTGGTCTCAAGATGTCTCAAGTGTGTCAACTTCGAGGAAAGCCCCTCCCTTCGCTCCACCCGCTTCTGGGATTAACCTTGGTTGGTCCGGGAGATTTACTAACTTCTTCGTCTAATGCAGCAACTATAAAAGGCTACGGAGTTCTCAGCAATTTACTGCAGCATGCTCCTTCCGATCTCCAATCTTTAACTTGTGAATGACCTGCTCTTATTTTCCGCTTTCTGGGGCTCTTTTGCATCTCATCACATATTTTAACCTAATAGCAAAAGGAACCTAATAGCAATGGCCTCCCCCTAGTAGCACCGGTTTTGGGAATGTGATGTTAGACGGAGTTTCATTTCGATATATCGTTGATTTCTCGGCCCCGACTGATCCGGCCGACCATGTCGACGCTAGTCATGTAAGAACAGTGGCAAACACTTGTACTGTGAATTTATTTAAGCTGCCTCGAGGTGAAGCAAAGTCAAATCCTTTGTGCGCCTTCCCTTCCTTTCCATGTCCTTGGTGAGGCTGGCCAAAAATTGGGAATTGTTTGAAGAATTGCAGAAGTACATAGAAGTACTACTAAGAGCTCCTGGCATCGCTACTAGGAGCAAGGATGCTACTAGGGCTCCAAGGACTCTACTAGTAACAAGAAGCTACTAGTTCTTGTGACAAGGTGGTTTGAAGCGTGCCAACATGACAGTGACAGGCACAATTCGTTTTGCAACGCCAACGCGGTTGTTCAGAGCCGAAGTGCTCAATGTTTCCCTGGACCCAGACAGTGACATTGGCTCCTGCATATTTTCAGCTAGGGTCCACATTGCATATCACGAGTGTCCCATTTGTTTGTAGCTCTCAAGAACGATCATTTCAGAAAGCCCCAAGGACACCTCAGGATTTTTCCTTTCACAAGCTGTCGAGAAGATGTTTGGAGTGCGATGCGCGTAGGGGATCCAGCGTCTTTTGCCGAGTTCGTCAACAAGACCGAGTTCGAACAGGGTGAACTCACGCAGCCGGAAACTGGACCTCAAAGGGAAATCTGCTCTAGGCCGTACCTAGGAGCAGCAACTACGGGCTCTTGGCCTTACTACCAGGAGGGGTCCTGGCATCGCTGGGAGCAAGGACGCTATTAGGTTGGAGGCCATCTCTAATAGGTCGTACCTGGCAGCTTCGTCTTGGATTTATTGGATCGAACCTTCGAACTCGATCGAACACGAACGCAGAGACCTTCGAGAGCTCAGAGAGCTTGAGCTTTTGCAGCTTGCGGTTTTGGCCCGGCTTGCAGAGCGAACGCAGAGCAGAAAGGAAGGATAAAGTAATATGCAAGAAAATGAAATGGAAAATTAATTGGAATAATAAGTCTAAAAAGCAAGTAGAGCTCAAAGTCTTGCGCCGCTCAGCGGTTTACGACAGCTCTGTGCGTTTTTCGTGCCCTGCACGGGAATGCATCACAGATCTCAGTTTGGCGCTCCTCAGTGGTGTGCTCTGAAACAGTGTGCTTTTCCTGGAGCGCGATAAGATGTCACTTTCTTGAACAGTAACATTCATGATTCTTTGTTTTCAGGAATGATGTTGAAAACGAAACTGGGTCAAATTGTCCCATTCGTTCCCTCAGTGAACTTGAGTATGTCCTTTCATTGTTGAAAAAGGAATGACAAACCATGCGATTGCTAGACTTCTTTTTGAAAGAACAAACTAGTTTCTAGTTCATGCCATACAATTTTTGGGATCACACCTTTATCTTTGAAAGGACACATAAATCCATTTGCATACCGAAAGGTACGCAGTTTGATGCACATTCGAAGAGTTGAGGCCTTTTTTTTGTTAAAAGATTGTTGGAAAAGGAAATTGACAGCAAATTGCAACTCTTCCGGTTTCCACGTTTTATGTTGCTACAATTGTGTTTTTGCAAAACTCGGGGAGGTTGATGAATATTCTACGAAGGAATTGGCCGACTTCTTGGTCGATCAGGAGGACAGTCCGCTTGTCGAAAATGCTCAAATCGCCAAGTCTAGTGAAGATTCCCCAACTAGTTTGTCATATCAAAAGGAAGGGGGGGAAAGAAGAACTTCAGAAAGGCTGAGAGTTTCTAAGAACATTTTACATCGAAGGTGAAGTCCCTAGGGAGTTGCACCACATCGGGGCCGGCACTAGTTTGCAACTGTTGCACGCGCGTTCACTTGATGGGACATGGACAAGCTAAACGCTACTTTATTACCTGTGTCTTCTGTATCTTGTCAGTTCTTGTTTGTACACAGGATGATCGAGCATCATTCCGGCAGCATCCCCAAGTATCTAAGTTGTCTTCTTGCAAAATCGAGTTCGCCTACAGCCTCATGTCGAATGTCGCAGTTCGCAATTTGCATCTTCTAGCTTCTTGCTCCTAGTAGTACGGCCAGGAGCCCTTAGTAGCGTCCTTGCTCCTAGTAGCGATGCCAGGAGCCCCTAGTAGCTTCTTGTTCCTAGTAGTACGGCCAGGGGCCCTAGTAGCTTGCTCCCAGGAGCCCCTAGTTACGGCCAGGAGCCCCTAGTAGCGTCCTTGCTCCTAGTAGCGATGCCAGGGGCCCCTAGTAGCTTCTTGCTCCTAGTAGTCTAGTAGCGATGCCAGGAGCCCCTAGTAGCGTCCTTGCTCCTAGTAGTACGGCCAGGGGCCCTAGTAGCTTGCTCCCAGGAGCCCCTAGTTACGGCCAGGAGCCCCTAGTAGCGTCCTTGCTCCTAGTAGCGATGCCAGGGGCCCCTAGTAGCTTCTTGCTCCTAGTAGTACGGCCAGGAGCTCCTAGTAGCGATGCCAGGAGCCCCTAGTAGCGTCCTTGCTCCTAGTAGTACGGCCAGGATCTCCTAGTAGCGATGCCAGTAGCGTCCTTGCTCCCAGAAGCGATGCCAGGAGCCGCTAGTAGCTTCTTGTTGATAGTAGTACGGCCAGGAGCCCCTAGTAGCGTCCTTGCTCCTAGTAGCGATGCCAGGCGCCCCTAGTAGTCCAGGAGCCCCTAGCAGCTTCTAGCCAGGAGCCTCTAGTAGCGTCCTTGCTCCTGGTAGCGATGCCAGGAGCCCCTAGTAGCTTCTTGCTCCTAGTAGTACGGCCAGGAGCCCCTAATAGCGTCCGGCCAGGAGCCCCTAGTAGCGTGCTTGCTCCTAGTAGCGATGCCAGGAGCCCCTAGTAGCTTCTTGTTCCTAGTAGTAAGGCCAGGACCCTCTACTTTCCGTTGCTTGGCTTTTCAGGCAGATCTGCAAACACATGAAAGTCGTCGGATCCCGAGAGAGAGAGACACACATCCGGAAGAGTTGCTTAGATCGACACTGCTGGTACACGGTATCCTATGAGCATCTCAGTTTGAGTTTCTCGAGGTCTTTTGGCCACAGCCCAAAAGGGCAAAAGCTACTAGTTTCCCCAAAAGTCTACGAGCCAAATCAATCAAGCGAGGGCTTTCCACACACGGGGAGCTTCCTTGAAGAAGCCTGAGCTTTTCTGCGTCCTGCTACTAGTGGCGGCCTACTCAATAGCTTCTTTCAGACTTCTTTCAGACTTGCTACCAGCGAATAGCTTACTGTATACCCCCGCTTTAAAAGCAAGATGTCGGTCTTTGAAGGCCTCTCAGATCGTGCGAGACATCGCTGAAGCGAGTCCTGAGCTTTTCTCCGTTGAGCAAGACCATGCCGGAGACTGAGACTCGATGCCTATCCGATAGTGAGAGTGAGAGTGGATAAAGAAGAATTCAAATTGCAAAAAACAAAGCACCAATAATTGTTTTAAGATGAAGTTCAAGGGGAATTTTATACAGTAAGGGACCACAAGGGAGAAAGGCCAAGAAACAACGCCTTGGTAATTCAAAGTGCATTGGAACCTCGGGTAGAAGAAGAGAAGACTACTAAAAAATTCAAGTTTAGAGAAGAGAAAACAAATAAAGAAAAATTACAAGTAAAAAGTATTTTTATTGTCTTTGAATGCTCCTTAAAGAGCCTGGATGAAGTGGCATGGCTTGAGCACAGAGTTTCATCAAGAGCGAAGCTGTCGCTCGAGCGAAGCCGCGCGAAACCCGGCGGTGTGTGCCTCTTGGCAGTGCAGGGGATGTCGAAAACAACACATGTTTTGTTGATTGTGTTCTTGTTCTTTTTTCATGTAGTTTTTTTCTGAAAACAAGTGTCTTATATACGTTGCGCTTGTTTGTCTCTTTTCAAAGAGGTCGCCCTCAAAGATCCGAAGCGGAAAAATGCATTGACCTGACACACCGGCGCAGATTGTCATTGCGTTTTGTACGGACGAGAGACTCATTCACAAGTACCACTAGTCAAACATAGTCAAACAGACACATATGTTTGTTGTTTTAAAGAAGGGAGTTGAAAGGAAGAAGCAGGAAGAGACGAAAGGTCTGGCCCAAGGGTCTAACAGGAAGAACAAGAAACGAAGAAAGGAAAGACAAATCTATTTAAAGGCATTCTTGGTCCTAGTAGTAAGGCCAGGAGCCCCTCGTAGCGTCCTAGTAGCGTCCTTTGTTCCTAGTAGCGATGCCCTTTGCTCCTAGTAGCGTCCTTGGTCCATGGTCAGAACGTCTAGGAGGCCTTGAAGCGGCATCGGTGTGCTTCGGAGCCAGGTTTGGTGAAGCAGTTGGTGACATCGGAGATGCAGCGAGATGAGATCAATCCAGAGAAGGAGCAACAAATGTTTGGGTCATTCAATGTGTCTTTCGTCTTCGCGTTTCCTTATCACCTAAAGAGTCACCTACTAATCAATGCAGTGTGTTGGATGAATTCCATTTGGATGCAGAGGCTTTGGATTCCATTTGGTCCGCTGCACACTTTGCCCTCAAGGCGCCCATTCGAAGAGCTACTAGTAGCCTCCGATCGCTCCTAGTAGCGATGCCAGGAGCCACTAGTGGCGTCTTTGCTCCTAGTAGCGATGCCCTTTGCTACTAGTAGCTTCTTGTTTCTAGTAGTAAGGCCAGGAGCGCCCCTAGTAGCGTCCTTGCTCCTCCTGTGGTGCTTTGACAGGCGACGCCCAAAGAAGTGAAGAAAGTCTTTGAAAAAGTCTCACAAACAGTTCTCAGGAGCGCCTTTGACCACTTCCCGATTGTTAGTTCGCCAGTCGCAGTGATGTCGACAGGAAGACGCAAAAGGTGCCCAGAGGTTACTACCCGGCGAACATGCCTTTAGTACCTTTGGTTGCAGAGTTGATGCACAAGACACACCGAAGCTACACCGAAGCTACACACGGCGCAAAAAGGGTTCTTCAAAGAAGATCCACCTTTATTATGTTATGTGATGTGTTTTCTTCTCGACCATTCTTTTTCCGTTTTGTTCTCCATACTTGACCGAACTTTCCACTAACAAGTTCCTAAATCTAGGAACCAAATTAATATTCTGTGGTGCCTGAGAAGCCTTTAGCTTCCAAGATCTAGCTTCTGGTAAGCTACGTAAGATATTCTTTAGTCGATCTACCATCGAGTCCAGTAGTGCCTCTAGTACCTGGCCTCTCTGCCTTCACGGCCTACCCCCATCTTGTATACAGTACACAGAATGCGTACTTTGTCCAGATATAAGGAAATCATGAATATATGAACTTAGACCAAGAACGACTTTTATAGCACAGACACATGCACTGTAAGAACCTTTTAGACCTTTCTTGTTCCATAATTGTTGCTCTTGTCTTGCAGTGTTGTGTTTCTCCACCTGAGGCCTTAGCTTGCATCATAGACCGTGCAGTCTACCTGGCCAGACGGCAAAAACCAGGCAAGAACGTAAACGACACTTTTGTCGGGTATGGCACCCTGCTTGGCACTCTCCGAGGTGAAATGACTGTCTTGGAGAAAGCTTTGGGTCCAAACCTTCATTCCATTTTGTTGGGGAGGCCGGGAGGAGCCGGGAGGCTGGCTCATGGCCGATAAAGTGTTCTCTTCGCTTCGCTTTGCTTCCTGCTACTAGTAATGCTCTTGTTACTACTAGCGATCCACCTTGCTACTAGTAGCGATGCCCTTGTTACTAGCGATGCAATAACGTATTTTGCTTCATACTTTGTCTCTAGGTGGCAACTTGGCCGAGTGCGTGGAAGCCAATTCCTCGCCAATTTGTTTCTCGGCAAAAATTGTTTGGCAGTTTTTTCGCCAATGTGCCGAATTCGGGAGCGAGTTCGGCATCGAAACCACAGACACGGGGGGTCCAGAGGAGGTTCGCTGAGAACGTTTCGAGAGTAGTTGCGTTTGTTTGAGACCATTCCTTGAAGGTCCCGAAGCTTGTTAGCACGGGGTTCGACACAGCCGAATAAGATAGAGCGAGGAAGGCTTCGAGTGAAGGTTCCCAGCAGAAGTTTCAAACGCATTGAAATCGCGCGCCGCAACGGTTACCGATTTACACTGCTTCACGCTGGTTTACCGAATCGCACCGATTCAACGGTCCAATCCAACCACTTCCCTGTTCCCAGCGAAATCTTAGACACGACATCGAACCTGCCGTTGCTTTAGCTCAGATATAATCTAATTGTGGTACCAAAAGCTTCCGCTTGCAACGCCCTCCCTACCAAATAGCTAGTTCTAGTAGTACTTACTCAGCCAATTCGCACGGTTCAAAGATAGACATCTTAAACCGGTTGGCCCTATAGGGAATCCTCTGTTCTGAGCCACATCCAAAATCACCTGAGCGTTTGCCAGAGTTTTCTGTCTTTCGCAGCGACGGCAGGTTTTGTGTGCCAGTAATATTGCCTCAAACCTAAAAGCTAGAAAATGCGCAAACACGCGCCAACAAGAACACGTTCACCCGCACCGTGTAAACCCCGTAAACTAAACACACGTAAATACCCGTAAATCCGTGTAAGCCCGTAAGTCCGCATAAACACGCGTAAACCCGTAAACCCGGGTAAAGGCGTGTAAACCCGTAAACCTGCGCAATCAAATTCAGACCAATTTTCCGTCGCGCTGGACAAATTGATGATTGAGTTTCAGGTTCTACTTCAAGTAAAGGTTTTGAGCAAAAGGATGTAAATGTTCAAAGCAAAGGCTTCAATCATGACTCGCGAGGGTCGCATTGCAGCCAGTTCTTCTCTCAACTAGTTCCGGAAAGGCCTTGCAAGGTAAGTTGTTCTCAGTTCTGATGGAGACATATTACAGTAACTATTTGTTGCTTGCAAGTGTAACAAAAGTAAGACCCCTGAGGCCATTTACGAGCACTATGCGCACAATTAGGTCTCAGTGTTGGAATTAAGCTTTCTTGTAAGCAAGCTGTTGTTGCCTCCCCCTTGCAGACAAAGAAACACTTTACACAACGTTTGTATCCTAGAGCACTCAGACTTGGCTGCACTTTGACTCACACTGTGTGCGCGGCAGTGTTGACACTCGAAACACCACAAAAGGTGTCGACCAAACGCGTCCAATCTTCAGGTTCTTGACCTGGGAAAGATTGGGCTATTTTCAGGCGGAAGAAAAGACGCAAAACCAAGTTGCAGTTCTGCAGTCCCGTCATGACTCATCATTGTGCCAGGAGCGGCATTTGGAAGAATGCAAAAAGCACCTGTCAGAATCTTTGTTTCGACAGCTCAACAGCACTTTCTGGGAACTTGCTACTTGCGTGTTTGAAAATTACGGGCTCGGTTTCCTAGCCCAGATTGCAAGATGTGAACTAGATGCATATTTTGGGCACACCCTTTGAAACCTACCAATTGAGCTGATGGGCGTTTTCATGATTCTCCATGATTCTCCTTTCGAAACTGAGATTGGTGCTGCTCGCGTTTGTTCGCCCAGAGGGTGTGCCTGACGCTAAGACTCGTCTGTGTGAGGTAGTGACATGAGGTGGGACCTGGGAACAAACCTTTAAACAAAGGATTCGGTGCACGGGAACTGCAATTTGGAGCCTTTCTGTGTTCAGATGTACAACTTTGGAATCCAGAATGGCAGCATTAGAGCAGAACACTGTTCCTAATTGGTGTGGCTGTTTTTCTTGTTTTAGGGTCGAGTATTTTGAGGCCGGACCCGCCCGACAAAGATGAGGGCGCTGGTTGGTTGGCCACCCATGATGTGAGATGTGAGTGAAGGGGATTGCTTTGTAGCGACTCTTTGGCGGTCTGGTAGGGTCTTGTTCGCGAGGCGTTGTCGTGGCGACCGTAACCGTTCGCAGCACGCTATGGTGCTGATAGTGGGGGAAGCTTTGGGAGGAGGTTTTGGATGGAAGCATGACACGTCAGATTCGTGTGAAATAGCGTGGAAACGCATGGAAACGAAACATGTTGAAGTGTGGATGATGATCGCAAGCGCAGTGTTTTGTCAGGTACTCCAGGTACTGAGTTTCCATTGCTGTGAGAGTGGGATTGGCGTTTAGAGGGTGGTATGTTGGATGTCGCTGTGACAGTGGGGGGTTGCGTTTCAGGCTGTTGCTTCGAAGCTGTGTTCACGACAAGCCTCAGCTAAAACTGCGACTTTGGTGGATGTGAGTGTGCTCAGAAAGTGACGAAATCATTCCAAACGTGGTCGGTGAAAATTTTGCAAAGGCGTGAAGATGTAATGTCGTCATTTTGACGGGCTACTTTTTGGAGAAGGCCTTAAGCTAGTTACTCAAAGACCTGACATGTGACTTTTGGAGGGGGTCTCGTGCAAAGCGCTTGTTTTGGAGATGCGATGCATGATTTTGGAGGAGGTCTCGTACGAGACGCTCGTCCTGGAGACTTGGAGAGTTTTGGAAGACGTCTCGTACAAAGCGCTTGTTTTGGAGACTTGACGCATGAGTTTCGCAAGCAATAGTGCACCACCAGAGCGGCCTTCATGAGTGCCCCACAAGAGTGCCCTACAAGAGTGCTTTGCAAGAGTGTCCTGCAAGAGCGCCTCGCAAAAGTGTCCCATAAGAGTGTGACCTACAAGAGACCAAAGTTTCCCACAACATTGGCCTACAAGAGTTTTGCACATGAGTGTCCCACAAGAGTGTTGAAAAGAGTGTCTCCTACAAGAGTATCCTGCAAGAGCGTCTCACAAAGAGCACCGCCTGCAAGAGTGTCTTACAAGGGCCCCACAAGAGTGTCAAACAATGATTGGCCGCACGTTTTCGAGTGCGTGTGTGCATTCGGGTCCGTGGGTTCCATCTTTTTTTTTGCTTTTGCTTTGTGTGGTTTATTAGAGTAGAGTTTAGACTTTTGTGTATTTCTTCCGATGCTAAGGTACAAAGTGGTTGCCCGAGATCCCGGCGAAGATGAGAACACGGAGCCAATCGCATCGCGGGCGAGGCTTCAGGCACTGCATATTGGATGTGAGACTTGCAATACTCGTTGCAAAAACATTCATCATTGAAAGGTGTCGTTTAGTTCTCAATGTTCTTCGTTCCTTCAATGTGGTTCAATGAGCAGACTTCAGCTTCCACACACTTCGGCAAGGATCGCGCAGAAAGAACACCGGGAGACAAATTAGGTCTTGAACCTCACCTCCTCAAGAAAAAGTGAGAAAAGAATTGAATAGATCTCACGAACCAGCATAGACCCCAGATAGCAGCTGCGAGTGGGCCCTACAAATTGACAGGAAAAAAAGTGGGAAGACTGACGGTTTGAACCGCGCAGAATACAAGATGTTGTTCCTCGATGAAAAACTCACATTGCGAGGCTGATTGTAAAAATATTTGCGCGCAAACAGGACAGCAGGATGTTGCGTATATGTAATGATGCATCAGGTTTTGGAATTGAAGGCTAAGTTTGCATGGTTCATCTCACTAATTGTTTTTGAGACTGTATATTTGGGCTCAAGACCAATTTGGCTTTTAAAGCCCACCCAGCCCACCTGAAGAATCGGCCATCCCCATTGGTGAGTCCATTCTGCTTCCACATCCAGTACATGTGTGGGGGTTATCCGGAGATTTGGGCTTTACCCACTCTCAGGTTGCGGGGCATCTATCTGGCGTGACCAGATGTAATGCTCGAAGGTGCAGAGTGCCGGCAGGTAGCGCTGAAAAGCGTCTCAATGCAAATTCTGTGAGACCCCAGGTTTGCCACCAGAGAGATCAGGGCGAGCGGTGGAATAAGGAAGGCGCAGAGGAGTGTCGATGGAAGTCCATCCCCCAATATATCATGGATTGCCCGATCAAAACAGCATGACGTCGTACGTATCAAAATGCACGTGCAAAAATGCGTGCAATCAGTGAAAAAAATGATGTTGCGCAGACCAAGATTCGTGTACAACAATATCCGCGTGCATTGAAACAGCAAGAACAACATGCTTTGCTTGTTTGACCCTGTTCCTTTTCCTTTGCCCCTTGTGCTGAACGGGCGCTGCCCCATCGTCGACTGGGGTAGGATATAAAACTTAGTGCGCTCAACGCAGACGGAATATGACGGAATAGGATGAAGTTGCTTACAAAAAAACAATGCGAATTCAATCACTACAAAAGCAGAGCTCTCCCAAGCGACAAGAAGTCAGGAAGGTCGAAAGAGGGAAGGTTTGTAGGTCAGAACAAAGGAAAAGAGTGAACTTGTGGCTGTTGACGGTTCACTGCGGGCATTGGTTTCTGCGTCACTGCCCGCGATCAAGATGTTTGGTTTGATCAGCAAAGAAAATACGTCGAAAGGTCCACAGAATATGCGTATGTGCGCTTGTGTTGTTGCTTTGCTGTCGTTGTTCCGGAAGGCGCTTGAGCAGAAAAGGTTGGAGGATCGGTTTCCAGTTGGATGTTGAAATGTGTTGCGCGATGGGTTCTGCTTTGGCACTGCTTTTTGCAGTATGACAGGCCGCGAAGGTGGAAGAGCCACCATCCCGAATGCCCCAAGAAGCAAAGAATGATGAGACTGCCTGATGCCGAGATCGTTTTGTCTTAAAAGGTTGATGTGTGTTTTATGTGTTTTTGTTTCTTTCTGAAACATTTTTCGGTCTCTGGTATGCCTGTGTTTTTTGTTTTGATCTTTTGCTGTCAAGCCTTTGTTTTATCCTTTTTGGTTTGGCTGTTTTGTTTCAGGTTCAGGAACGCGTTATGCGAGCAATGGGACAAATGGGCCTCATTTCAGAGGCTCCTGGTAGCCGCCCGCTTTGCAACTTTTGAGACGGGCTCGCGCTGGAAGACAAAGATTCGGAAGACCGTTAAACTAGTGATTGGTTTTGGCACTCGGCTACATGTTGTTCATCGAGATTCCACTGAAGGGCCGTGTTTCTATTTCAGAACCATGTTCAATAAGAATAGGTTGTAAGCTGGCAACAGCACACATCACATTGCTAGGATCAAATTCGTTTGCAATCCTTTTGCGCAGGCCAAAATCCTCTCGGTGCAAAAGGCACAGGCCTGAAAGAGACTGCAACATATGCAGAAGACCAATGCTTGTCGGATGGCCAGTCTTATTTGTTGTTTGAAAGGGCATCTCAAAAGGGCAAGAGGCTGGAAAGGTCACTGTGACAAGCTCAGTGAGAAGCCTTTTCATTGCGTGTCATTTATACAATGCTTTAAAAACACTGTGCTTCTGTCATGAAAACCGGTCTAGGACTTTGCACACTGGACACAAGAGCTGTTTAAAGGTCTTGAACCAATCTCTTCTGATCTCATTCCGTTTGTCAAGTTGAGGCTGAGGACCTAGATGAAGAGGCAAACTGGCTCTCGCAAAGTGCAGTCGATTTGTCTTTGTTTTTGACTACACCTTATTGCTAGCACTAGCAATGATTAGCTGCTAGCAGTTGCAAGAGCAAAAGGAAAGAGGCACTTAGCTGCTAGCACTAGCCATAGCTGGGACTAGTCTTCAAGCTTTTATGACTAAGAAGCACTTCCTTTTCAGTTGCTTTTCTTGCGGTGCTCTCTTGGAGTCTAGCGTTGCTTGAGTTTGACGGCTTGGGGCTTCAAGGAAGCTCCCTCACCCTCGAAGCCTCAGAGAGTGTGTCCCTAGGAGCTTCTTGTTACTAGTAGTACGGCCAGGAGCCCCTAGTAGCGTCCTTGC
>CAXAMN010022651.1:24310-47278 GCA_963970005.1 Durusdinium trenchii | reverse complement strand
AGTACGGCCAGGAGCCCCTAGTAGCGTCCTTGCTCCAAGTAGCGCCCCTACTAGCTTCTTGTTCCTAGTAGTAAGGCCAGGAGCCCCTAGTAGGCTCCTTGCTCCTAGTAGCAATGCCAGAGGATTTAAGCTCGAGCCCACCCTCCCCCAGCGGACTTGGCGATCCCGTTGCCTTGCTGATGCAGGGTGCCGATCGGGCCATGGCATATGACGCATTGTCGCTTTCGAAGGCTTTTTCATCCAGGACCCTTTGGAAGGGAGCGAAGAGGTTTCAGATCACACCTGTCAAGGTTCTGCAACGCACTCGGGATTTCTCGATCCTGGAGGTCACAGACTGTTCAGGTGTTTGGATGAACCCCAAAGTACCATAACGATTTCTGCCGCTGTTTCATACCGCTCATAGCAGTGTGATCTTTGCCTGGCAAGAGTGTGGTAGGCTTCGTTTTGGATGTCAACGCCCAGCCAAGCCATTGGCTGATGATCCATTCCTGTTGTGGGACCAGTCTGTGATCGCTAGAAGCACATCTGACCCTGCTTATAGACCATTGCAAGAATTCTTCGAACCGTGGGCACAGCAATGGGCATCTTCAGAGCAGTATGCAGGATTTGGTATGGTGTCTCAGGCTGATGACCTCACCGAACCTTGGATGGAAGGTAAGTTTGGGACTATAGACTTACCCGATGAACAGGGAGTTAGCATACATCAGCAAGGCAATCTGGACCACCGACAAGCTCAGAGTCATTCGTCGTCCACATTGTCTGTCGCAGACAACATCGAGCCGGATGATTTCCCTGAACCGTGGGCCTTCAATCATGTGATCAAGATGACGATGTCTCTTGAACGTACGATCAGGGACCAAGTCAATCACTTGCCAGAGTGGTATGGAGTCTCGAACACTATCAACAGTACATCTGCTGGCAGTGTCTACGGCCTTTTTCAGCAGGGCCCACATGAAGGCACATATGCTTCAACAGTCGCTCAAAGGAGTCGCGCATCTAGACTCTAGACTCACATGCCAGGAGTGTTTAAGTGGTCTTTACCGCTTGATATTTCCAGATCCATGTGAGCTTCGCTTGGGCTTGGGTCTGCCAAGCAAGAATTCATTTAATGCATTGCAGCCGAGTGATCTCCCTGAGAATGGACTCCCACGATCCTATACTAACGATTCGAAATCATATGATGATCTAATTGACTTTTTTGGGGTCAGAACTATGCTAGTCAAACCAAGCCAGTCTCGCCACGGTTTGATCTTTTCGACCTTCAACAGTTTTGTCAAACACACCGAATTCGATACAGGATGGAGTCAAACCACAGTTCTAATCATCGGAGCAGCCAATTCGATATCAGTTCACTTACCGAGATACCACCAAATGCGTCCGTGTCATCCCAACATGACTTTCGGGCATCAGACGAGTATTCGAATATCAACTTTGTTTCCATGGCCAACTTGCACAATGACCAAGGTCTGGCTTGTGTGTCTCCTATTCCTGTTCACCCGGAATGGCCGAACAAGGAACATCCCAATGACACACGAGATGTCTCAATTCCTCCCCAGACTCATTTGCCAGATGACCATATCAAACATGATCGGTCGAATGATTTACCATCCCAGTCACAAAGTACCAAGTTCGCATGTCAACAGGTGACGCATCACAAACCTTGGAAGGAACGTGGGTCTCAGGCTTCAGCTGGACGGAACCCATTGATTTCACCCTTTTCGAGCCAAGCTCCTCATGACGGAGGTTTGCCTCAGCCTGTGCAGCTAGAGATTCCTGCTTTGGAACTCGTCAACATGAGCTCGAACCGTTCCTGTCAATGGTCTGCTTCGTTTGATTCTGGATTCCAAGAGTTGCATACTGACACCCAACATCTCCAGTCAGACACATCAGGTCCAGTGAGGCGTCTACAGGTTCTACAACATATCACCACATGTAGTGGGGCTGTACCCAGTGCCACCCTCGATGCTGATGTTCAGCTCCTTGGTTTGGCGACAGATTCCACAGATGACGTGATTCCTCCTGGCAATTTTGATGACTCTACAGCTTTAGATCTCACACAAGTTTCAACATCATTATGCTCTGCTCCTTTGGGGCCTCATGACTCGTCCCACGTTCAGATCACAACAGAGTCATGTTTGCAGTTTCCTGCACAGTCCGGTGCTGATAACAGTTGCTTTTCAGGCATGTTTTTCGCAGAGGCACACCATTGTCTACATCATCTTACCACATGGAGTGGGGCTGTACCCAGTGACAACCACGTGATTTCAGACAGTACCATGGACTACGACAATGACATTTATTTGCTCTTCGACCTCCGTCAAACAGCCACATTTCACCAACACCTGTCACCTTGCCATACAGACATTTTCGCTCCATTCGTTGCCTGTGATGGTACAGAAAGGATCCCGTTCAACCACAAACGACACTCTGCCTCTTTTTTAGGCCTGGTACACCGTTTTATGCTCGCGCAACACCGACATTCCAGTTACTATCGACCCTTCCACACTGGCAGGACACAACATAGCTTCGTGCCCGTATTACATCTCCTCGTGGGACTCTTGGCACTTCCGAAGATTATAGTTGCTTACCATTTGTTCAGTTATTGCTCTATGCTCAGAGGGAGCCTCAAGACCAAGTCCACGCTCAGATCAACACGGGGTCACATCAGCATCTTGGTGCTCAGTTCGCTGTTGATCATGGCCGCCGAGGGAACACATTCAACTATGCGCAACGTCAGCGTCCACAGCATCATACAACATCGAGTGGGGCTGTACCCAATGACAACCGTATGAATCCAAACGGTTCCAGGGCCTATGCTGATGATATTTACCCATTCTTTGACCTTCGTCGAACAAATACCTTTTTTCACTACCCGCGCTATAGTCACGTGGACAGTTCTTCTAGGTTCATCAACCACGATGGAACAGAAGACATGTCGCACCATGGTGACCTTGAGAGCGTCTTTTCCATTGATCAAGATGTTTACCACTGTGGGACTCAATCTCTACAACGAAGGACCACATCTAGTGGGGCTGTACCCAGTGACATCATCCATCCACACGGGTATTTGGCTTGCCAAAACGTGACTTTGTCCAGACCTCTGACAGACGATGATGGTTCTTTCTCTTCATCATTTTCAGTTCCAGAAGCTCTTCATCGTTGTGGCCTACGTTCAGCTCACATCGACAGGACATCTTGCCTCATTGAGTTTGCAGATGCCGCAAAAATTTTGCGTCATTATCGACAGCACACTGCCTTTCTCAGGCCTGGTGACTCACTACAAGTCCAGTCAACTCTCGAGTCACAGCTACATTCGACTGCCTTGAAGCTCTCAGCGCCTCTCTACGATGAAGCTGAAGATGACAACAGGATGGCGCCAGCTCTACAACACTTACCCACATCCAGTGCCGCTGTACCCATTTACAACAGTGCACATTACGAGGATTTAAAGTCCATCGTACGTTTCGATCAGACAGGCGAATATCATCTTCAATTCTTCCAACAGACACAGGCTGTTCAGAGAGCTGGCAACCTCGAACTTTCAATCATTTCAGAGACAGACGCCCTTATGACAGTTTTTCCCCATATACAGGCAGGAGTCAGTTTGCCAGGAGTTTATTTGGGCCCACCCCTTAGGGGTCACGTGCATCAATTTCGACAACTGCTATATCGGAACAGCGATATTCCCCAGCCGTCCAATCTACAAGAAGTTTCCACAGACTACATGGCGCCCAATGAAGATTTGGTTGACCAATCGTTTCAAGGCTGGAGTCATGCGATCTATCGTGGCGGCCATCCAGCTTGGGGGAGATGCCAGATCATTCACATGGACCCCAATCCTTCTTTCGATGAGCGTTGCGCTGCCGCCATGCAAGACGAAGGGTGGCTCGCCTCGGACGAGGCCTTGTGGTTCCTTCGCAAGTTGCAAGAATGGCACATCATGGACGCCGAAAATCAATTGCAATATACCAACAACCGTTTGAATCTCCAAATCTTCCTGGTGGATGCCCATTGGTGTGCGGTGGAGATCGACCGTCGTACGGATCCTGCTCATGTGGTCCTCATTCAGTGGCCGTCAACCTTGCAAACTACGGCAGTATTGGAGATTTCTAGAATCATGCAAATCCCACCAAGTCGCCTTTTAGTCACTGTCAATGACGACTACGAGGTGATGACCATGTGTGGATGGACCATACTTTGGAGATGGTACAAAAATTTCGCCATGGAGACGTGCTTGCAGCCAATGATCCACGTGACACCTACACATCAAGAACCGCTTAATCGTGTCATCCTTCGTTCCCAACAATCTTGGAATCGGACGAACGCTACTAGAGAGCTTTGTCGCTTCGCGACTGAAAGTCGACAAGCGTTCATGGCCGAGTACGCTCGTAACCAGGCTGACACACGCTTACCTCCTGGAGTGGCCACTACCATGTTCGTGGGACCAACTACAGATTACATTCAAGAAATGTGCCAAAAGCAGAGGTCACCAACTCACCGGGAGAGAGAGATTAACTGGTTGCGCACCATGTTAATTCAACCCGCATGGTTGACGAACTTCGAAGTGGAAATGGTTTTGCAAGCCATCCGCCTCCAGCTGCTAGATAAATACCTACCATCTCCATTGCACTTCAACTCAACCACAGAAACCTTGGAACCCTTCGTCAATGATCTCCCAAGTCTTGCCGGTTATTCCAAGGTGCTTTTCTTTGTGACCTTTCATCATCATTGGTTAACCATTTCCGGTCTCAAGCATGAAAATCGCTGGATGCTGACCGCTGCAGTGCCAGACCCAAAAAGCTCCCAACTTCCAGCGTTGTTCTCAGCAATCGCAGCCATTTTAGAATCATCACCAAGCATGGTCCATATCCAAGCTGTCGAGACCCGATCGCCACCACACTTATGCGGATGGATTCTGTTGCAGTCGCTACGGGATTATGTGTCTCTGCCGATGCTTCCAGACACGACTTTGCTTCTTCAACGAATAGCAACAATGCCCAATTCGCGCATCAAAACATTACTCTTCGAAGAAGCATTGAGTACATGGACACGACACGCCCCTCATCAGGAGCTGGTGACATTTGCCACTCAAGTTCGCATTTTCGCACTAGCACACATGGACACATGGACTCATGAGCACATTCTTCATTTTGGAGGAATGTTTCCCACCCCGACCGCACCTGCAGTCCAGGCGTCATGGAATGTGGTCTCCCAGGCAACTAAGGCAAAAATCCTCCAGAAGATTCGTTCGCATGTGCCGAGACCCTTTGTCTGTCCCTGCATACAGAGACTTACTGCCTATGTCGAGATTGATAGACGGATCGCTTCTGATGATAATATTGCCATCTTTACGGCCACCATTAAACCGTCCCCTTTGCAGTGGGCTTCACATTTTTGCCAGGAACGGGTAGTCCATGATCCATGCTCACATGTTCAGACCACTGAAGTGATTATTCAAGTACCCAAGCTGTCTGCCAGCCTCATTCCTGGCCGAGTCGAAGCCATTATATACCAAGGCAGGGTTACAGGGACAGCATCTCAAATAGTCATCAGTATTCTTGATTTGGAGTCGGGTCTTCGTATTTTTCAGACATGGCCGAAATCATGCAACTCTAAATCTTGACATCGGTGAGTTTTGCTCGGGTGCATTTAGTGGTTGGACACAAGCAGGCAAGGTGCTTGAGACCATGGGTTACCCAACGGCCACGAAGTTCGCTCTAGATCACGACCACTGCGTGGCCACATGGTATGCACGTAACTTTACGGATGGGGCCATAGCTGCAAAACCCGAAGATATTTTCAGACTTCGTGATGAAGCTTTCTACTACCGTGAAGCCCCTATCACCTTTCAAACTGACGTGCAGCTCGGATGGTACCTCCTTTTCTGTGAGCCAATTGAGATTGCCACTGCATCGCCCCCGTGTCCGGCTTTCTCAGCCGCTAGTTCCGCCGCTGGGCTTGAAAAAGCAGAAGGTCAAGTCATCATTGACACCATCCTCAAAATCATGATCCTACAGCCTAAGGTCCTCGTGCTAGAGGAAGTCGCCACATTATACACTCATGTGCATTTTCCCTTGATTCTCGAACTTTTAAACTGGGGAAACTTTCAGGTGGCGTGGCAAACAACCCTGAATCTTGACGATTGGCTCCCTCAATCTAGACCCCGGCTCATCCTGGTCGCCTTCCGTCGATGTTCGCAGGGTCTCCAGCACTTCCCGTGTCAACCTTGGCGCCCGAGCCCATCTCGTTCATTGTCTCTGAAAGATAGCCACTGTCTCCTCACAGATGAAGCAATTACTGAAGTTACCGCGGCACCACTCGATTTCGAAACAGCCAAACTGTATTTTGATCCAAACAAGATTCCAGGGGCTGTTCCAAAATCCTTTAAAGATGTGATTCGGTTCCGCTTGCGTACCCCAGATGATCGAGTCCAGTGTATAATGGCCAGTTATGCCTATGGACATGAATTTGATGCAGCCTCACAATCGTCAAAGGGAATTCTTGGTTCTCTGTTGCGACACCAGGGCCGTTTACGTTTCCTCGCAGGACCAGAACTTCTATGGCTCCAAGGCCTATCCGTAGAATGGCGCGGACCTTTGAACGCACGTCTTTTGAACCACATCGTCGGTAATGCCATCAGTGTCCCTCATGCCTTGATTGGACTCTTTAACGTGTTGGGTCATTTTGCTCATCTTGAGTTCGATGCCTTCCCACATGAGTTGTTCTCTCAGGCCATGAAATCTAGATTACATTCACAGAACTCGGACTGTGTCATTGACATCCAGTCAGGCACGTTCACGATTACACCCAAGCTTGTACCTGCAACAGTCCCGTGGGAATTAAGCTCTATTGAACATCAGCCGCTTACACGTGTCGTGTTCTTGCAGGGCAACAAACACCGCACGGCATTTGTTCAGTCAGGTCTTCCGGTCTTGTCCATTTTGAGGTTTTTGTTTAGTGCATATGAGGTCGACCAGATCACATGGCTTCCATTCGATCGGTTCGGCTTAGCTCTTCCTATCGTTGATGCCGACAAGTTTTGGGGAGCTCAAATGACTTTCTCACATCGCCTGCGCCTACATGAACAATTGTTCCATGCATTTGCCGATCACTGGACAGCCGTCCTTTTGCCTGATCAATTGATCATACACCAAGTGATAGACACTGACACAGTAGCATCACTTGGTCGAGCCATCGCACAGGACCGGGCACGGCCATTCCATCTCTGCAATCACATGCTGCAAAAGCTTGATGCCACCACCAAACCACGACAAGTGATTGTTGCCAGATGGGTAGATCCACCCGAGACGTACCTAGATGAGACCATCGATGGCACTTTCCTGGATCGGGGAGATTGGCTCCAAGCTACATTGACGACTCCCGAGGCTGACCTCTTCCTTCAGACGTGCCATGCTAGTGGAGTGTCCGATCTTTTATGGTCTCTGGGGTGGCAGATGTTTCAACTCCAGGATCCACATCCACGATCTCCGTGCCGACAGTTGAACATTCTTCCCACGAGCACGCAGCTGTTCGTCGATGCTGTGGCAATTCGTAACATGTTGGCAGCTCATATCACTAAATGGTATATTCCCCCAAGTGTGTCGCCAACCACCAATACTGCCAGGCTGTCTCTTAAGCTTTGGGCTACAGTGATTTGGGAAGGCCATGTCCAGCTGACTGCCAAGACTGACATCTTCGCCAAAGCATGGGAGGCGGCTAGTTGCCTCATGGGGCCCCTTATCCCAGTTCGTTCCATTCTAAGAGGAAAACGCTTATCGCCGGAAGACAATTTTGCAGGTTACATTGCCCCGGAAGATCGCGAGTCGCCGCTCAATAGGGTGCACCTGATTGGTGTGTTATCCGGAGGAGGTAACAAAACGGATTTGGCACTTCGTACCAACCAGTTGATGACCGACTTCCTCTTCCAAAATGGAGCCTCTAGCATCTCAACCCCACAATTTGTAAAAGAAGTGCTCATGTTAGCCGGTGTTACCCGCATTCAACAGATCCTTGCAATGCGAGATCCATCCGCTAAGCTTGAACAACTGAAACAGACCGCATTGCACTTTAATGTCCCACTCCCAGAGGACTCTCAGATCCGAATCCACATCAAGCCAGTGACTTTTCCCTTTCAGAGGGTTTGTTTCACGATGCCTCTGGGACACCCATTGCTAACCAGACCGATCCTGCGCAACCTGCCGGAGTATTCTTGGTAGACGCCAGTGACACCAGTAGCTTCCAAGAAGCTCATCAATCCGCTACGCAACCCTGCATCATGGCTTTGCTTGGTCAAGTGTGCCCCTTGCAGACCAAGGAGTGTAAATCATGCAATTTACCTGCCGTCGATCGCCATGGCCATAAAGTCGTTATCGCAACGTGTGTCCACATCCTTGGTACAGCCAAGGCCATCCTGCGCGGAGCGGACCAAGAAGAGGTCACCACAGAATCCACTTCTGCTCGCCTTCACCGCATGGCGCTCCGAAACCACTGATTCACTATGGTCCGATTTGTGTGAAGGACCACTACGCACCATATGGAAACTTTTCGCCATTGAGCCGGCAAAGACTGTCGTTACCCGGCCATGGGGCCGAAGTTGGAGGGCTGACGGCCATCAAGTTGATCAAGATCATGCTGAGAGTTTTCAAGTGCACGTCCGTGTGTACACATCGGTTGTGGCAACAATTTTAGCACAATCAGGATCACAGGGTGTGTTCGTGAATCCCAAAACCAACGATGGTACGGTCATAGACCCTTCATACGCCATCGTCTGGCTCCGTGATCAGGACCGAAGTCAAGCTTTGGAGTCAGCCAAAAAAATCCCAGAGCAAGCAGGCCTAGTACTGTCTTTTAAAGGCAAACGAGGATATGGGGTAAGTTCTGTGTACGAAGATGCCCAAGGCACACTTACCCCGTCTCTTCCTAAGAAGCCACATATTCCAGCCACCTGCTACGTTAAGCTTTCGCCATTACCCTATGGGGTTACGCAAGATGACATCCGCCAGTGGCTAGAAAAGCAAGGCCTACAGATGAGACCCGTACGATGTCTGGCAGCGAACACATGGTTATTAGCAGCAGGGGCCAAGACCGATGCTTGTCACTATTTGTGGGGTCGTTCCACCGTGCTTATTGCACCAGTCAATCATACACCTCCACCTAAACCAACAGTGCTGGCAGGGGGAACTCGCAAGCCTTCCACAACTTGGCCCGCCGCATCGGCTAGCTCATCTCATGATGTTTCGTCCAAGGATGTATGGGACCCCTGGGCACAGTGGCGCCCAGTGATAGAAGATGGATCGGGTCGACCTGACTCATCCGAAGGGTCCAACCCTCGCCGCACATGGTCCTCTCAAGCTAGCCAGCATTCGAAATCTACCATTTCCACAAGCACACACTCGAATTCCGAAATTACCGCTATCCAGAATCAGATACGTGACTTAACCAAAGCCACGAAAACAACACAGGAGAAAGAGACTCAACTGCGACAAGAGATGCATGCCGAGTTCACTAAGGTACGGGCCGAAGTTCGAACACAAATCGAACAATCTGAACAATCGGTCAGATCGACTCTGGACCAGCGCATTCATTGTCTTGAACGCAGTCTCCAGGATACAAATACTAGCATGAAAGAAGGCTTTAGTGCCATCCTGGCCAAGCTGAGCCAGTCAGGACCCGATGAACCGCACAAACGTGCCAAGCCTAACGAGGATATGCAGATTGATTCGACTTCGTGATATCATCCGCTCATGCAATTCGGTGCCACAATTCACTCGCAACTTTGCTTCATCGTCAGCCAGGGGGTTCACCAATGTGTACAGACAAGCCCGATTGATGTTGTTTGCAACACGAATGACGACTTGTCGGTTCTCATTAGTTCTGGTTCCCTGTCTTTTGTTCCTCTGGCTGCCGCTCTAGGTCATCTCGTCTCGTTTTTGTGGTTTTTACCGCACGTAGGCGAATCCTCCTGTTGGAGTACTCCATCTAGTTACAACCGCAGTCACCATGTCAGCACCCATTGGTATCGGTTACAATCGAACAATCTTCGATCAACTTATGCATACTACAGGTTTTTCATGTTTCGACCGAGGGAGGATCAAGATCAATTCACCTGGGGCCCACAAGTTGGCCCATCTCTTGGCCAGCTGAGGTCTTGTTACCACCATACTGCCATGTCCACACAACACACTTGTACCTATCATAGTGCCATTAATCTGTTTCAACCAGACATCCTGGCCAGGAACTTTTCGGCACTTGACTCACGACCGTGCAGAAAAATCATCTTCTCCTCCGGACACCGGACGGGCTTTGTTCGTGCCCCACCTTCTTTTTGGAATTGTCCTCTTACATCAGGTTCTATGTTACTACCATCCCTACAACCTTCGTACGACTGGAAACATGCTGTTCGTTTAGGGGAGGCCTCCAACCCCGGCCCCAACTTCGCCTCAGCATCCACTCGTACATTTACCATTGGGATTCTGAATCCAACAACTATGTATCGGAAGGAAGATGACTTGGTGTCCTTAGATAACGATGTTCTCTGCCTCGCTGAAACTGCTGCCACTAAAATGGTTCAGGGGGTGTTCACTCAGGCAACCCGCACAACTCCGTTTCGTACCTTCTGGTCGGCACCGGTCCCAGACAAAATTGCCAAGACTGATCACACACTTGGAGCTCCGGGGGGATAACCTGGGCACCGCCATCATGACTAGGCTCCCCGCACGACCCGCGCGACACAAGTTTTCCCCCTCCGCCTGGGAGACATGTCGTCTTAATAGTGTCGTAGTGTCAACCGGGATGGTGGACATTCTAGTTGTGGCAGCACATTTCCAGACCGGAAAATCAGCCGAAGCTCGCGTAGTTAATAACCAACTGTTACACGACATACTTTCGTATGTCATCCCTACCGATATGCCATTTGTGGTCGCTGGGGATTTTAACACGGATATCCGCCAGCTCGATGCGTTTCCCAATTTCCGTCAACTAGGCTGTCAAGAAATGTTTGAGTTTCACCACAGTGTATTTGGCTTCGAACTTCCTCCCACATGCAAGGGAGCAACAAGATATATGATTCCATGATTCTCCACCCATTTTTACTCAAATACATTCAGCGCATCGAGGTAGGGCCAGAACATCAATTCGCTGATCATAGACATGTACACATGCATCTTGATATTCCGACCAAGACAGTCAATGCATTCACATGGTTCGTGCCCAAATCATGGACTATCTTTCCCATAGAGCCTAACACCTTTGCTGCGTGTTATCAGCAGCTCTGCCGCCAGTCCACCGGGCCTCATGTCTTACCAGCTTCCCTAGACGAAGTCACCAGCTCCCTTTTTCGTTGGTCCTCACAAGTCGAAAAAGCTGTGGATCATTGTCTTCGTCAACAGCAACGACTCGACCCAGTTCGTAATCCTCAAAGTTTTTTACCTCGAACATACCGGGGACGATGTGCTACACCACGCCTGATTCGTGCATCCTGTCCCAAGACCCCGAAAAAGGACCAGGCCGGAAACTATGAGCCCCCTTGTGAGGTTACGTCACTCAAGAGCCGCCTCAAAGTGCGACAAACACGCCGCCTTCGCCATATGGAGCAATTGTACCGTAAATATCAGATGCAATATATACCTATTGAGCAGTGGTCCGCTCTTCCTTCCACACAATCTCTATTACTCCTATGGCAAGCCATTTGCACTGCCAACGGCTATGGAAGCTCGTGGGCACATTGGCTCTTACAGTTCGACGCCGTTCCCGCCGTCCCAAGTTACCTCCCAGATTTCGAACAACTCTATTGCTTTCGTCAGATCACACAGTTCGACTCCGACATGTTCTGCCAACAAGAAGCGCGCCTCCGTCGCCTGTCACACAAACACGGTATGGAACTGGATAAGACATTCAAATCCAATTCTCGATTTTACCAACGACTCAAGTCGTCCGATGCAAAAATTTTGCCGGGTTTTCCTGTCCAGATTCAAGCCCAGGCTACTTTGTGCCGTTTATCTAAAGGTCCCATCCGTCTCATGATTCACCAACCTAAGACCTTTCGCCTCTTTGCCGCCGTTCAATTTGGCGAGGCCCAACTTCGTGTCCTAGACCAGCAGGGCTCCCATCTCACTTGTCAAGTACTAAATGGCCGCCTCCCCAGCCAGGGCGAACTTCGCCAGGAAATTTATGCATTCGAACTCGATGAAATGGCAGAGCCCTTCCAAAACTATTGGTCTCAGTTTTGGAACCGTGATACCCCACAAGACGAACAGACAGACCAGCCTTGGTCCGAAATACTAGACTCTTTACGCAACCGTATCCCACCAACTGCTGTTTTACCCATTCAATGGACAGACTCGCAGCTTATTGCGCAGACTATTCGCAGGTTAAAGCCATACAAAGCAGGCGGGATTGATGGCTGGCGCGCCGAAGGGTTACAAGCCCTGCCAATGCCTGCAATTGAAGACCTCTCACATATCCTGACTTGTATCTGGTCTACTGGCCTTAGCACACACCAGCTCATCGCTCGAGTCATTCTCCTTGCCAAGCGTACTCCTGCCCTTTCAATAACAGATGGTCGTCCTATTACCATTCTCGGCTATATTAGCCGTCTCACCTCCAAGATCGTGGCCGACCAACTTCTCGCTCACTGGGCTCAAGCATGGCCTAGCGCCATTTCAGGCGGCCTCCCCTTTCGCGGAGTGCAGGACATCACCTTCCTCCAACAATTCCAAATCGAGCAAGCCAAAAGACGCAATCAACCATGGCGTGGCTTTACCTTAGACTTGATCAAGGCTTTCAACCTGTTGCCCCGCCGGGTCCTTTACCATCTACTTATCCACCATGGTGCACCACCGGCATCAATTGATTTCTGGTTTCGTAACCTCCAACGCCTTGCACGCCGCCTCCAGATTCGTGGGAACATCGGACCACCTATGACCATGACCACTGGGGTCCCAGAAGGTGATAGTCTTTCTGTTTGCGCTATGTTAGTTGTTTCCTCTGCCTTTTATTGGACCTTACACACACCTACTGTGTTCCCATACGCCTATGCCGACAATTGGTCCTACCTAACAACTAACCAAAGAGATAACATCCAAGCGTTTCGACAAGTCCAACACCTTGCCGAAGCCCTTCGTATGAAGATTGATTATTCGAAGTCATGGGCTTGGGGCGCCACAGCCGACGCTCGTAAAGAATGGCTCCAGCTCCTCACCCTCATGTTCCCGGAGGATAACCCAGTCAAGATCCTCAACTCCACCAAGGATCTAGGGTGCATGACCCATTACACCAACCACATTGTCTTAGGCCACTTACGACAAAAGATTCAGAATGCAGCCCAGAGATGCCGCAAGATTCGATATTTTCCGACCGACCTTATTCAAAAGGCCCGATTCATCCAGACTGCGGTGTGGCCTCATGCATTCTTTGGAGCCGAAACACAAATTGTTGGCGAATCACATTTCCGCACTTTAAGACGTGAGGCGGCCAAAGCCCTTGTTGGCCCGCATTCGCAGATTTCCAGTTACCTGGCTGTTCATGTCTTTACGCCCCAACTGCAAGACCCCCTCTTGTATGTGATATCAACGGCTGTGACCTTCATGCGAAGACTCTTTCATACGAACTCAGTTTTGGCACAAGATTTCTGACTGCAGTTGTTACCCATTCTGGCCCAGCTGTTGGACCTGCCGGAGCCCTAGCTCGTTATCTGGGTCTCCTAGGATGGTCATTCGATTTGCAGGGATGTCTTGCCCTTGATGGGTACTTATCCCTTTCCGTTCGTCACGATTCCCTTCGATCAATTCGAACCATCCTGCGCCGGGCATGGGCCTATTACATACACCGACAGATTAGCCATCGTAAGGGCATTCCTCCTGTCCCGTTTGATTATGATATCTTGACTTGAGCACTCCGTACGTTGTCCGTGACCGCCATCCGACAGATTGCCTATAATCTAACTGGAGGATACCAAGTAGGAGCCGTGAAAGCACAATGGACCACCACCGTAGATGCACACTGTCCTTTTTGCGGTCAACTTGATACTCATACCCATCAACAACTGCTTTGCCCCGAGTTCAAGCAGGTTCGCCAGCGTCATCCACAGGCTGTTGCCTACTTGACACAACACCCCATCAAATTGTGGTTGCCCTTGCCGCAGTCTTTCCCAGACATGGCCATCCTGCGCAAACTGGTGTCATACCGAGGAGAAGATACGGAACCTACAATCATCCACCAAGAATCGCAAGTGCTGATGTTTTATACGGATGGGTCAACCGACACCCCTCTCCACGCAGAGACTCGCCGTGCTGCCTGGTCAGTCATTCAGTATCAACCTGAATCGGGTACCCAGCCATTCTTGACCATTAAAATTCAACACGTTCGAGGTAGCCAGTCCATCGCAAGGGCTGAACTAGCCGCAGTCACCTGGATTGTACAACACGTTGCTATCAACCGATGGACAAAGCCAGTTCTGATTACCACAGATTCCCAGTATGTGATTGATATCATCACTCACATCACAGGTGACAGTGTTATCCCTCCATGGCATCGCCTCGCCCATGCCGATCTCCTTCAATCACTCTCAACATATTGGAATCCCTCCCAATTTCGGCTTTGCAAAGTTAAATCCCATCAAGATATTTCCCAATTGCCGCCAGGTCCAAGACGTACTGATGCCATAGGTAATTCCTGGGCCGACCACGCGGCCGTGAGGGCTCGCCAGACAGACCACCCATGTGCATCAAGTATTTAGGCAAGCCCAACATTGGCATCGAGACCAATATACTCAGACAGCAAGCATTTTGGCTTACCTTGCTGATCTTAATCTCCAGCACCTTCAACTCAGACAAAAATCCTCTGGTGCGACGCAAATCGATGACACAGGTGATTCCCAAGACAATGCATGGGGCATGATTTTCCGTGCGCGGGAAATCTACCAAGTGTCTCCACCGGGACAAACCTTTCGGCCCGTAGTTCACCCCGCATTCCTGACAGCTTGCGCATGGGGCAATCAATACGCCGATCTCATACTGCGGTTCTGCGCGGCCCTCCGATGGCCAGCCGAAGATGCCATCTATTCGGATCCAGCCATTACTACAGGCATCACATGGCACGAATTGGCCCTGGCCTTCATCGTCAATACTGGCCTTCAGCTCCCTACATGGATTACACCTGCAGCAGGGCAACGTGCACAACCGGTACACTGGCAAGATCCCCGTGTGTTGGCTCTCCCTGCATATCGCCGCTCACTTCGGGAACAGGCCGAGGCCTTCCGTACCATCGTGTTATATCTCCAGAACTATTCCAGCGCACCGCTTTTGCCTGTTTATTCTGAAAAAGGCTCCCTGAGTCTCACACAAGTCGGCTGGGGACGTGCATACACAGGGGGGTTCCCTCTTCGACCTGATTTCCCGAACCCGGTGGCAGTTCAACGCACGCTCATTCGTTATGCCGCCGACTTGCATTGTAAACCACCCTACCATCCTGATGGTCTCGTCCCAATGCACCACATACGGCCGATTTTTCCCGTTGTGGATGCCATTTCCCTCACATTCGAACAGCGCTTTCTCTACCGTCGCTATCTCCGTCAGTGCTGGAATCGTCAAGGAGACTTGGATGCTGTGGTGATACCGCCCGCCCCCAATTAGTAATTTGTACCTCCTTTGGCAATTCGTAATTAGCGTTCCTCATCTTTGCTAGATGCTGCGCGGATTTTCGGTCTCACCTAGTTAGTTAGATCTTGGAACTTGTTGTACAGCATGCACATTCTTCATCATGTAGCAATCCGACATTTCACCCCACTCCCTGGTACCCACCAAGACGGTGAAGGACCATGGGAAGCGCGGACGCCGAGCGCAAGTTTCGTGAGTAGCAATGCCAGGAGCCCCTAGTAGCGTCCTTGCTGCTAGTAGTGATGCCAGGAGCCCCCAGCAGCGTCTTGTTCTTAGTAGTAGGGCCAGGAGCCCCTAGTAGCGTCCTTGCTCCTAGTAGTGATGCCCTTCGCTCCTAGTAGCTCAGGAGCCCCTAGTAGCAAGTCCTTGTTTGTCGCTTTAGCTTCGACTTTAATTCAATAGCTTCGAGTTGCGCTACTAGCTACAGCTTGATCAGTTCCTCCCCAGTATACTCAAAGATATGTTAACCGGATACTTGATTGATTATATTCAAAAGCACACGTCTTGGCAAGTTGACAGAGGTCCAGGGATACCGTGTTGGATGAGACCGTGTTCAACATGTGTTGTCTCATGTGGTTACTCTTGGTATGTTTCAATGGTTTTTGTCATACTCTTGGCCTTCTCTTCATATATCTTGACCACTCTTCGTCACTCTTAACACACTCTTAGCTACTCTTGACATACCATTAACTGCTCTCTTCCCTACTCTTAACTGCTCTTACGACACTCGCGCTTACAAAAAACAAAGGATTCGGGTCATAAGTATTGCGTGCTGAGACAACTAGAATAATAATGGAAATTGCTGACTTGACTTAGTATTAAGGTTGGCCATTGGCTATTGTGTGACTGCGAGTCGGTGTCCCCCGCCCAGCTTCCTTCGAATCTAGACTGACTTGTCGCCACTGACAGTAGCAGGGGCCAACACCAGCGTCAATCCGATATTGAATTTTGGAATTTTGATTGGTTTGTATTGATCTAATCTTTTCATGACCTACTCATATCGACTCATGAGGCCTTCAAGTGGACATGGGGTCACTAGCCACGAGCCCCTCATGACCCACTCATGAGCCACTTTCTCATGTGGACATGGGGCACACGGTATCCTCTCATTCTGCTTGCGACTAGCTAGTTTGAGAAGTACCTAGGCCCTGGCCCCAATGACTACAGATCATATTAACTCTTGACTACTCTTGATCACTCTTACCCTCTCGTGTTTTCAAGAGTTGGTTGCTCTTGACCACTCGTGTCACTAAGAGTGCAAAAATTTGATAACAAAAAATCTACAATACTCTGAAAGAAGGGTGAAGTGTGTCACTGTGTCAGAGTTTCCGTGTGAAGTTTTCGGGTGAACTACCTTCAATTCACACAACCGCTGACAGGTGGGGAAACCTTGTTGGGGATCTTATTGTGATGAAAGGCGGTCCCATCCAACACGAAAAAGAACCCTACTTGCTGTGTTCTGCGTTGTGGTTCTTACTTCTTTTCTGCGTTCTGCGACGTATTTTTTCATGAAGTAGCAACACAGCAACGTGAAGTTGACCAAAGTATAGGTGGACACCACTACCCCTTTTTTTCAAAAAAGGCAGACCAGACACTGTCAACAGCTTTTGTAGAAAAGAGTGTAGAAAAGATAGAAAAGACGTTCTGTTGTTTGACTTGTGCAGATTTTGGTCATAGTTGCCCTGCTACATGCTTTAGCTGCTTCTTCAGCTGCTTCAGTACTGTACTGCTTCAGTGAAGGCTCTCTTTGGGTCTGCGATCTATGACTCTGCCGTTTACAGTGAGGAAGAAATCTTCGGTTCGCCTCAGGCAGGTCACCGGTCACTCGCAGAAATGCGATCTGTGAAGTCGTGTGTGCTTTCGACCTTATATCGATTTGGAGATGGTTTCTTAATGAAATCGTGAAGTCGTTCAACAAAGAAGGAGTGTTTTCACAACTGTTCGAAAGACAACTTGGTCGGACAGATCTGCCCTGCAGGAAGCAGATGATGAGCCCTCAGCACCTAGGAAGGCACCCCATTGAGAAGCGATGGCGCGAAGATCTGTCCAAGCACGCGATGGCCTCCACCCTAATAGCGATGGCCTCCAACCTACTAGCGGTGGCCTCCGGCACTAAGATGAGACCAAGAGACGAAGCAAGTTGCTGACTGATGAAGGCGGATGCAGTTCCCGACATGGTTGCCACTCAGTCGACTACTGAGACTCAGAAAATGGTGTGGCAATTTTTTGACCATTCGCCATTGGGATTTGTTTGTTTGGCATGATCAAGCAAGTAGAAGGAGGAAGGAACAAAAGATTTAGGGCGAAAAGAAAGGAAGGAAGGAAGAATAAGCAAAAGAAGAGACATTCATTTTGTGGGCATCCTTTGGCATTGCTTAAGCAGTGAACTGTCGTGACAGGCCATACCAGTCCCAGGACGAGAACAGGGGGTTGAAAGATGTCGACGAGAGACTGGTTGGGGCGACCGTCGTTGAAGTCCAAGCGTCTCCTTTCAGGCTTCAAAGGCTCTTCACAACTAGTTTTAGCCTGCTATATAGCATTGTAGCTTTTATGTTCTTTATTTTTAGATCTTTAGACCATTTGTATGTCCCCTTTGCTTTTACCCTTTACTAGCATCGTTGTTGTAGTTTTCCTTTTTGTCGCTCCCCCTTTTTGGATCCCAGGGTCATGTCTAGAGTCTATCTCATTCTTTTTATTCTAATAGCTTTTTGTTACTACTAGTAAGGCACCTGTTACTACTAGCGTGGCACCTGTTACTAGAAGCTAACAGTTATATAGTTTCTTTCTCGCTTCACAAGCAGAAAGCGGTCAGCTCGATTCCAAACCAAAGTGGCCACCTGCCGTTTTCCTTTCCCTGGCCACGACCAGTCAAAATGCGCTGCGCGTCTTCCTGTTTTGTCCTATCTGTATCTCTGACTTTATGTGAGGCACCAACCTGCATGCATTGGAGATTTTTCCATTTGCGTATGCCGAAGGTCGATGCCCGTGGCCGCAGTGCACTGAATTCATTTATTAAATGCAGTGAAGTCAGCGCCGATAGGTTTTCCTCATCGATATTCATCGATGCGCTCTGGTAAAGTTATTCCCAGGTCTGCGATCGGGCTCCTTCGGGCTTGCAGCATACTCCCCAGCCAAGAGTCTAGAGAGAACTGCAACAAAACTGACTCACTTGTCAAGGAGGTCAGCAAAAGCAGGGCCGGCCCCTGCGCTGACACATACCCACAAGGGTTCACAAGGTAGTAAACGGTGTAGCGGTATGTACAAAACTTTCAAACATGCCACGGTTTTCCTGTGGGCGCGCACAGGCAATCACATTGGCACTCACCACGCCCTGTGCATTTGCACAGCTCTGCATTCTTCACCTGGAAAGCCACCTTTCATGGTGCTTCCACTGCGCTTTCGTTCCAGGTACTTCGGCTCGTCGCCGAAACTCTGCTGCTGGGGCAGCCAAAGGCCTCTGTTGGTGTTCCTATGTCCTGTTTTCACTACCGCTTTCCTCTCTGACCCATCACTTCCTTGTGTGTATGTCTGTTGATCTCCAAAATTCTTCATCAAGAACATCTGTGGAGTTGGAGACTTAGGTGAAAACACCCGCAAAAGCCAGCGCCGTCAATTCAGAACCGGCAAGCCGGGTGACCCCTATGGCAAAAAGGCGTGCTCTGTGGCACTGGGGTTCGAAGCATTCTAACTGCTGCTAGATTCATCTTCGAGCCCTATGCATTGGAGATCATCAAATCAACACAAACAGTTGAAAAGCAAGCGAACAGCAGAGCGAAACAGTGAAAAGGGTAACCAGGAAGAACATGAGAACATGAAAGAGAACCTTTATCCCACCCATCATATCCCGCCAGGGTAAGCTTGTGTTTCCTCGTTTGATCCCTTTTGATTGTCCTTATTTGGTTACAGTGTTTTTGTTCTTGTTTGTTGATTTGTATTGCATTCAGAAATGCTGTTGCTTCGGTCAGAACTCTATCACCTTTTCACTATTTTTGATCTTTTCCTTATTTCATGGTTCTTTTGTGCTGTTTTTCTATTCAACTTGTTTTCCATCCTTGTTTCGTCCTTCCAGTTTGCTTCCCCTCTCTCTCTCTCTCTGCTCGCATTCTTAGTTGGAAATGGAGGCAATCTGAGTGTCGTTCCGTGCGGACAGAGAAGTGCGAGCGACTGCTGAGCGAATTACCCCAACCATGGCACAAATCAAGGGGAGTTGCACGCTGAAGAAAGATAATAAGGCAGCAGCTCGGGCCAGCAACATCAACCCAAGACAGGTCATAAGGGAATTGGCGCAAGCATTCCCAGCCTTGGGATGCAGAGCGGCGCTTTGGGATGGTCTTTTGTGAGTCCAAGTAGGCTATGTCGCGCAAGTGTGATTTGACCGAGTCAACTCACAGTACCGCGGTAATAAATACTCAATCAGCAGTGCCACCGAGTCAGACCCGCCAAGAACCAAGAGTGGGGGCCAATGAAGGTTTAGAAGACGTGATGACAGATGACCACAGATCAAATCAGCAGGGCTCCATCACAGTTCACCTTTTCGTTTCTGCCTGCACTTTCTCTAGTATGGGTTGAAAGGAAGAAGCTTGAAAAAAACTGTTTGACCAAGAGCAAACAGGGATAGAATAAGGTCCGAAGCTTAGTGGGGTCAGGTCAAATGGTCAAACGACCGGGCTTGTAGCCACAGACTGGGTCGCTCCAATTGTTGTTTTTGGTGTGGCCGTTTGTTTTCCTATGTGTCGTATTGTTCCCCACCTGTCAGGCGAGGGTTGTTAGATTTTAATGTCAGCTACTTCGCATCCACTCGTCCTCCGCGCGCTTGTCCGTCCCGCTCCCCGACATGCTGAATTTACACCAGCATGCTTTCCTTCCGCGCTTTCCACCGAGGCCGCGCAAAACCGCATGATAACGATTGATAAAGTAATTTACCCACAACATCATGTTTCCACGTTCCCGGGCCATTCGTCGAATCTTTCTTTCAGCGTTCTGTTGTTCTGCTTTGTTCTATTCAACTCAACTTCGTCTCTCGAAGTATTTGTTTCCCCTCTCTCTCTCTCTCTCTCTTTCTTTCTCTTTTTCTCTTTCTTTCTTTCTTTCTTTCTTTCTTTCTTTCTCTCTTTCGAGTTTGCCATCCATGTACCAGACTCAATATCGTCAGAGCATTTCTCACAGGCAGTTTTTTGATCTGGCCAGCTTCGTCAGGTTCTGTCTCAAACTCCTCAACTCGTCTGCGGAAGCGTAACTTCAAAGTGTTTATTCAAAATGGAAGAGTTGGTTGGGTTTTGCTGCAGGAGGGCGCAGATATGGACTTGGCGACGCAGCCATACCAGGAGCGAGCGATTGGCGTTGTATCTCTCCAGCGTTCTTCAACGAAACACTTGCTTACTTTTTTTGCCAGGCCCATGCCCATGAATTGATAGTGATTGCGTTTTTGGGCGGATTTGCGACGCTCCAACGACTGGGCTTTGCTTTGGGAGGATGAGCCTCCGCAGAAACGTCTACGACTCTCAGGCAAGTGACAAGCTTTGCTCATGGTAGAAGAGTTTCTTTGCATACCAGCGAATGGCTCACTGGCCAGGAACTGAATCAATGAAATCATAACGGAGAAAAAGAGCCCTCGCAGCTGTGGACGGAATTATTCTAATTGGACTTATCATGATGCTTCAACAGTAGTCTTCACAATTTTCGAATTCCGCATGATTTGGGTGGAAGCCTGATTTGCCATAATTAGACCTTGAACAGATGGTCGCAATGCTTTGGTTGCGCCATCAATTCTGAAGGATTTGAGAGTTCATTTTCCTTGCGCCATCTATCTTTTCCTGACCCCGTTGGGGAAAATCACTACCCTCAAAAATCGTTGTGCCATCTACCCCCCGTGAAATGGGGCCAAAAGAAGTCTAAGTGCTCCAAGGTGCCATCTACCCCTCCTCCATTCTTTCCCAGTTGTGCCTGACACTTGTCAAATGGTGTGATCCACTTACGAACCCACTGTCCCACAGAATGAAGGCGCAAGTAATAAACGATAAATCATGTAAAACAAAAACAATTATACCAGCGTAGACCCCAAACAGTTTGTGCGTTTATGAAGTTAACCACAGAGACGAACTGTCAAACCGTCAACGGCTCAAACCGTTCCAGCTCGCGGTGATCAACTCGGACCTTCTGGGCTTGTTTCAGCACTTGGTTCAATTGGCTCAAGGTCACAACCGACAATTCAGACGAAAATAGAACGCAAATCTACTGAATATGCTGAGTTGTACTGACCTGTGGCTTTATCATGATTGTTTGGCTAAAAGATGTTAAAAGCTTTCGACCAAAATGTGAGACAAGCAGGGACACAAGAAGGGAGACAAGCACGGGGACAAGTGGAGACAAGTGTAGCAAGAAGGGAGACGAGCAGGGAGACAAGTGGGACAGCGTAAAGCCACTTGGCCAAGAGTGTCTAAGCAGGGAGCAGACGAAGAGGCAAGCGGAGACAAGTGTAAAAGCGTATCCAGAGCAGGCCGAGACAAGTGGAGACAAGTGAAGCAAGAAGGGAGACAAGCAGGGAGAGAAGTGTAAACTCATCCAACCGAGAGCATAGAAGCAAGAAGACAAGCAACCGGCCAAGTGTAATCCAAAGTAGGCCGAAAAAGTGGGAGACCAGTGGAGACAGGTGGTAAAAACATCCGGCCAAGTGTATCCAGAGTAGGCAGAGGAAACATCTCACGCGGCCCAGAGGACCCAGAGGGAGACAAGCGCAAAAGCATGCAGCCAGAGCACCCAGAGTGTATTGGAGACAAGGAGAGACAAGTGGGAGACAAGTGCAAAAGCATGCAGCCAGAGCACCCAGAGTGTATTGGAGACAGGGAGAGACAAGGGGGGAGGCAAGCCAGAGTACGGGAGACGAGGGAGACAAGTGGGAGACAAGTGTACAATCACGCGGCCAGAGCAGCAGAGTGTACTGGAGACAGGAAGACGAGGGAGACAGGAAGACGAGGGAGACAAGTGACAAGCGGGAGACAAGTGAAAAATCATGCGGCTCAGACTGAGAGACAGCTGCAACATCATTCGTGTGGCAGGAACACAAACCGGGAGACACATGCAAAATCACGCGGCCCGCCCTTCAAAGGAGTAAGAACCCCTCACAGCTAAACCTGTTTGGGGAATAAAATCATGCGGCCAGAGATCCAGAGCTTACTGGGAGACAAGTGGGAGACAAATGGGAGACAAGTATAAAATCATGCGGCCAGCGCACTCAGAGCATCCAGAGCTTACTGGGAGACAAGTGGGAGACAAATGGGACACAAGTATAAAATCATGCGGCCAGAGCACTCAGAGC
>CAXAMN010022651.1:0-10482 GCA_963970005.1 Durusdinium trenchii | reverse complement strand
TTTTCCACTTGGTCGCTGACTTCGTTCGCAGCTACCTGATCTTCATATTGGTAGCGGAGCCCGGTCGCCCCGGGCTCCCTGCCGAGAACTCCGCGAGAACGACGAGAAGGCTCAGGATAAGCCCTACGTCACGGTCGGATCAAAGAGCTCTATCTTCCTGTGTTTGTCTTGTTCTGGTCTTCCTCCTCGGCTATTTCATCACCCCTGCCATCCAGCAAGACATTGAGGAGCCCTTTGATCCAATGCCACCGACATCGAAGAAGACGACGCAGGCAACTGGCTCCGACAGTCGAGAAGGCACGACCTTCACCGACCTCCGGGACAACTTCAGTGGTCAACCTGCTGACTACCGTGAGTGGCGCCAAAGAATCCACCTCTACCAGAGAAAGATGGCCCTCACCAAGAGGCAGAGTGAAGCAGTGCTCAACATTGTTGGGTCGTTCACTGGCGTGACCTGGCGCCTTTTCCAGGAATGGAGCATCGAAGAGCTTGAGGCCGATGGTGCATTCGATCGCATCATCAAGACCCTGGACTCCAACTTCGCTTACGATGCCAGAGTTCAGCTCCCGACCGACTTCGAGGGTTACTTCAACCTCCTGCAGCGCTCAGGTGGACAGACGCTGCTGCTCTATGTCACGGAGCATGAGGAGGCCTACCGGAAACTTCAACAACACAAGGTGGAGCTGCCCTCCTCGGTTCAGGGATGGCATCTGTTGAGAAGGGCCTCACTCTCCCGAGAACAGCGCCAGATGATCACGTTGAAGGCGCCAAGCCTCGAGAAACAAGCTGTCATCGAGGCCATGTACCTCATCTTGGGCCAAGACTACAAGGGTGGTGGCTGGAATGTGGAGCGCAACCGAAGGTTCAACCACTCCTCATGGCGATCCCAGCGTGCCTATGCGGCCGAGGACTACGACTACGACGATGAAGGCTACCAGTAAGGTCCTTTTACTTATCTTGTACTTATAGATGTTAATTTGAGCTTGCGGAAGTTAAGAATTCTGTACTTACACAGATGTTATAAGTAGGTTATAAGTAGGTTGTAAGTAGTTCGAGGTGTTGTTTTTTCTTGTTTTCACGTATGATGGGCTCTGGCAGCTGAATCTTTTTGACGCGAATTGGCACGCGGCATCTCGAGCTAGTGCAGGCAGTGGACTAAGTCGTCTTTTATTCGACGCCACGTGGGCTTCGAAAGTTGGTCCGTGGCACATACGCGGATGAACATCGCGTCTTGCGCGATGGAGCGCCACACAGACCCCCAGGAAGCACGTTGTACCAGTTGCAACTTGTGGGCGCTCAAGAACATTCCGCATACATCGCCCCGTAGGCATTTGTCCACCATGTAGCCACAGTCATTTGGGAAGAACACCACATCATTGCGGCGCACCGTCATTTGAAGCAGCATCATGGATTGACTCTCGACGATGGAAGCATCGCCCAGACCTGATCTCACGTAGCTCGGAGCAACGTGAATTGGCGACAGCAGTTTCCAGTCACCCAGGCCGTGCCGATTGGCCATCTCCGTCGTGCTTAACAACACGCGCGGTAATAAACTACGTTGCAAAGCCAGAGCTTGTGTCAAACGAGCCTTCTGGTGGTTCACAAGACCATGGCCTTTCAGTATCCTGTGCTTGCTTTCATGCACCGTGCAATTTGGCAAGAACCCCAATTTCAAAGCGGCTTCAGCCAAATGCAGCCGGTGATGGTGTTTGGGTTTCACAGATTGCTCGGAGTATGCGTCGACGAACAACCTTTGGTGTTCCAGCTGAGCCTCGTGCAGGGGACGTACCTCTGCACAATCGTTCACCGTCTTCCACATATTGTGAAGCAAGCTCAACTCTGCGCAACATTTTTTCAAAGCGGCAAAAGACGCTTTTTCTTTATCCATTGGCAAGTCCTGACAACGGTGAGCGAGATAGTAGTGCACCAGATACACGGCCACGCGCGTATCTTCCGCTTCGCCTTTGTATACGTCTCCCTCAAACATTTTGTCGCTTAAGATTCGAGCAACTTTTGGAGCAAAGAAACTTCTTTGGCAGCAAGAAGATAAGTGCCTCCAACCATCTGCCACTGCAAGGTCTCTGAGAGCTTGCAGAGTCAGGCCATTTTCTTCCAATGCACGCAGTACTAAAGACAATTCATTGGAAGCCACACCATTGCAAAAGTAACCATGCATTGCATCGTTACAAGCATTGGTCAAGGGTAAAGACAAGAAGGCGCGTTCGTCTGCCAGCAAGCCATGCGGTTCATAGTTGAACCCATAGCATCTTTCCCATTCTAGTCTATCTTTTTTGTTCATGGTCCCCAAAGTGCGATGCGCAGCTAGCACCTCATGGTCACGCACACGGTTGAAAGCAAGAAAGTCATGTGAAGCGATGCTGTGGAAACGTTCCGACCCCTGGTTCTTCTTCACCACATTGCTGCAAAATTGACACGGCTTCAGACCACTTGAGCCTTTGCTGCACCATGTGAGTCGCTGAGCGTCCTGGTCAGATAGAAAGAATCCGGACCCAGACACTCGAAAGTGTAAGGTTTGACCGTGCACCGTCACTGGGAACCGCTCAGGTTTCCTTCGCTGTGACACGATGACACGACTGCACGCATTATAGCGCACAAGCCTCCAGAAATCAAGTCACATTGGAGATGCTGACATAGAGCCAGGGGCAGCCAGGCTGCATCCTTGTGCACGTGGCATTTCATTTCTTGAAATCCAAGATACACAGCAGTTATTTTTTTCCGTTTGATGATAGTCAACACATTTCCGCACGTGATTTCGTCGTGGTAATAGATCGGTGTCACCAGACCGTCGCGTAGACGGTGCGCATCCCGTAGACACGCGGCCCACGCAGGGCTTTCATCGACCACCCATTGCAGCAACTCCGGCAAGCGAGGCGCGAGCACCTTCTGTGCCTCCTGACCTTCTACGCCTGGCAGAGACACTTCCGAGTAACACAGAGCAGGTTCCGCGATTCTTCTTCGCTGCGCATTTCGAAAGGTCTTGGTGGTGACTTCCTCACCCTGGTCTCGTCGCGCGAGATTCCAAATCTTCAGCACGGCATCTTCAGCCACACCTGGTGTGGCCAAAGCTTCTCGCATACGACGCTCGTCCGCGACACCTAGCTTCCGCTTGCGCCCTAGAGAGGTCATGCCTCTTGAACCACAGATCACGCGAGTCATATATATACCTTAGTTAGACTTTATTGTTCGAAAGTGTTTAGAAACATACGTCAAACCAATTTATATACTCCTCATCTCCATCATGCCCGCACATTTTTTCCCCAACAGCTGCCGTCAATGTCTCATTCAAGACTGATGTGGTAACAACCACACGCCCAAAATCACATAGCAAACGCATGACTATCACTCGTTCGCTGCTGCGTCCGCTGCGTCGCGCGCAGCGGCTTCGTCCTTCTTAGCCTTCACCTGCTGCTTCAAGTTCTTCTGCAGCGTAGCCGTGGCCTTGCAATACTCTTGCAGATCTTTGCCTGTGAAGGGCAACGAAGACAAACGAGCTCCTGTCCCGCGCGCAGCAGAGACCAAAGGAAGCAAGGCCACTGCAGCTTGATTCCACTCTTGTCCCTGCGTCACTGCCAGCTGCAAGGCTTTCAAAGGATCTTCATCTGTGACAGCGTGCTTCTGACACAGTGCCATGACTTGCTCCGACAGCTTCACGCTTTTCGTCAAGGCAGCCGTAGCCTTTGCTGCCAGTTGACCAGTGTTGTCATTGGCTTTGTTGGCCTTGGCCGCTGCCTTTGCGAACTGCTTCTCTGCCTTTGCGGAGGCCTTCTCCGACACGTTGTGGCCCTCACCCTGCGTCTTGCTTCGCTTCGGCGCAGGAGCGCTTGTCTTGCCAGAGTGAGGCACAATATCCCAATCCTCCCCAGCGTCCCCCTCAGCAGAACGCTTCGAGCCCTTAGTCTTTTGAGCGTCCTTCTCCTTTTGTTGGATCTCCTCCTCAATCAATGAGCGAATTTCCTTCAGACTTGTCTCCTTGACCGGAACCGCGAAGAGTTGGCCCATGATGGGACATACCTCATCCGGGAACTGCTTCACGTGGCTTTCCGAATACCCCTGCTGGAGCCATACGTTCAAAGGAAGAGCCTTGCTCTTGACCTTGTTGACTTGCTCTTTCACTCGACGCTCAGTCTGAGTGTTGATGATCATCGTCTTGACAGTGTTCCAAGTATAAGTTCCGTGTTCCAAGCTCGCAGCTTTACGGAAGAAATCACCCTTGGATTCCACGGTCCATCCCTGCTTGTCCGCGCCTCCCAGGTTTCTGTATAGCAGGGTTTCCATGCTCAGACAGTGTCGGCAAGTCCATGTCTTGCCCTTCTGCCTCCCTGGGGAGCCTGTGGGCAAGGCGCGAGCGCAGAGCCGACAAGTCAAGGGCGCTCGGCCACCTTCGGCTTCCATGTCTGGATTCGACTGGGCCATGTCTGTCACTCGGACAGAGGAAAGTATCTCGGTGCGCGGAGTGCGGGCGTTCGAGGAGAAAAAAAGGCTGCAGAAAGGCGAGGTTTTCTGACACCTGCCCGACACTGACCGACACGAGGCCGACGCGCGCTCAGGCCATGCCTGCTAATTACTTTATATAGGACCGACACGGACCGACATGCTCTTCCCCCCCGCCCGCCAGCTGGCCGACACGTGGCCGACAACCCCGCGTCGTTTTGTCGTCTGCGGGTCGTATACGGAGGTTTGTCGCTAGCGTCTCAACTACAGCTTCCTATAGACACCTGTACCCACAGCAGTGTTCATCCTGTTTTGTTTCAAAGTTTAGACCTAACGTATCGTTTATCAAGATGAACACTGGTAACGTATCGCTTATCAAGATGAACACTGCCATGCCAGCGAGCTGAGATCCGGCTGTAAACAGCTCACAGACGCGTCCTACGGAAGCAGAGACGTCTCACAGCCGATCACGTGGAGAACCGCGTAGGTGCCTCCACGTCACGCGGTATCATATTCGTGGCAGCCAGTCTCTCGTGGAGGCCGAGCCATGCCCGCGGTTCCAAGTGTCTGTCTCACAGACACTTGATCATGGCAGCCAGCAGATTGCGAAGGTCGTCGCGCTTCCTGCCACCGGAGTGCCCCTGGTCTTCGGAGCCACTGCTTGGAGGCCGCTTCCGGGATCCGCCTCCGCGCGGGAGGTCCGGGCTCGGGCTCACAGCAGGTTTGTCCTTCGACTTCTTTTTTTTCTTCGGCTCTTTTTTTTCCACACGCGCTTTCACTGGATCGCTCTTCTTTGCCGCTTCCTCTCGGGAACGCTTGCCTGAGCCCTTTGGTTTCGAATCCGCAGCGTCGTCCTCCTCAGCTGCGCACCCGTGCTTCTCCATGCGGCGGGCTTTCGTTGCTGCTGCAGCCACCTGGGCCTGGTGCCATGTGTAACCACCTTTGTTGTACAGCTGCCACGCGATACAGTATTCACTCCAGTACCGGTGTTGGTTGCGGCTGCTCTCAAAGGAAGCCACTGCGCGACCACAGTCCGGACAGTATCTCTCCGAGTGCTGGGATCTCTCCTTGCGGCGTTGCGCTGGACGCTCCTTCTCACGGCCAGAGCGTGCCGTGTGAGTTTTCTCCTTCGGGTGACCACGTCGCACGTGATGCTCCCCCTTTGCAGTCTCCCCTGCTGCACGACCCCTCCGTGTCGTCTCCCCTTCTGCGCGATCCCTCGCGTCCCGGCCATATTCCTGCTCTAAGGAATCAACGGACTCTTCGTCCTTGGCCTCGGGGGGGGGAGCCGGCAACGCCGGCAGCGCTGCCGCCTTTGGCGGCACCTTCGGTTCTGGCACCGCCGGCTTCTTGGGGTCTGCTTTGTCTGCTTTTCCGGATGGCGCGGGTGGCTTCACTTCCTCGTCCACCTCCTCCTCTGACTCCTCAGAGGACTCTTCAGACTCCGACTCGCGGTCTTTCGCGTCCACAGTCTTCGCCATCCCGCGCGCTACGGAGCGGTGGAGGTCGTCGAACAGCCTGGCAGACGCGAGCGTTAACGCGTATATTTTCGACCTTTTCTATGACATTGTTTCATGGTCACCTTATATATCCTTCATCATGTCGAACCAACACCGTTTCAAACATCGTGTGGCTAAGAAAAGGGAAAGAACATCGTGTGGCTAGCATCATTCTCCTTTACAAGCGTATGCTTCGGTCTTGCGCGGAGAGAAGCACCAAGCACAATCCTCACTCAGAGGATATTCCCGTCCACGTAGAACGAACGGCCGTCATTGCGAGGACAAAGGAAAAAACCGCGTGAGAGAGACGTATAACAGTTGTAAATATATCTATTGACATATATATATGTGTCTATATTCTATATAGATGTTGCCGTCTAAAACGCGGGCCCGCCCGAACGCGCCTGCCGGCTGAAGCGCCCATGCACCACACGGCTGCGGCACAGCGCTCAAAATCAAACCAGTGACTGTCACGCATTAAAGTACGAGGTAGCAAAGCATGAGCCCCAGCCGCGAGAGTCGGCGTTGTTTTGCACCTGCAGGTTTAGGTCCTCGTTGAGAGTGAAGTGCTCCGGATCCGAACTAACGCGCCGCCATGATGCGATCTCGAGCCTTCAGAAGATCTTCGCGCGACAGTCCCGCCTTGACGTGCTTGGTTAAAAGCTGACAAATCTTCTTATGGTCAGGAGCTGAGCTGCCAATAACCATGACGTACTTCGACGCAGAAGTATCCCAGCGACGAATGTAAGACTTCTGAGCATAGAACTCGGCTTTGCATTCCCCCCACACCTTCGCGCAGAAGGTGAAGTTGGGGAGTGTTTCTGCCAACTTCTTTCCGGGTGACTCAGTCACGCGAGGCGCGGACAACCTATCCAACCCCGCTGCCGCCGGCCGCTTGAGACAAGGCTTCTTCTGGGAACCGATGGCGCCTGCGGCGGACGCAGGTCGCTTCAACGTAGCTTTGTTACCGGGCCTCGAGGATTGTTGGGCTTCCCTCTGCGTCTTGAACGCCCTGGCGTCGGCAGCCAGTCCATCGTCACTTAGATTTGATGGACTCGTGTGCCCCTTGGCGGGGTCCGCAGCACCGAAACCATCCACGTAGGATGGTTTTTTGCCTGGCAGACTGTCTTCCGCGTGGGAAGCCAGCCTGCCAGCGGGACGAGCTTCCACGTGGGAAGGCTGTTCCTTGTCTTCCACGTGGGAAGACAAGGTCACGGTCTCGGCCACACCCATCTCTGCTGGTGGAGTTGCATCGGCTAACGCCAACAGCTTATGCGGCGAGTGATGTGTCTGCGGTCTTTGCAGTGTCTCTCGCAGAGTCACTTCTCGATGATCAACACGGCTCGCGGCCGCGTTGTTCGTGATCGACTGAGGCTGTCCTTTTTTCCGGAGAAAAGATTTTCAGATTCTTCAAGCTCCGTCCCTCTGGTTCGGCAAACTTGTGGGGGATAAAATAAGACAGTGCACGCAGCATCTGCATTGCGGCGTCGCCCGACTGAGCCTTTGCCTCTTCCTTTCGACGGGCCACCACTGAGGCATGACTGTTTCGCAACGGTGCCGTTACGGCCAGCTTATGCACTGCAGTGGAGGATATAGGCCGCTCCTCCGGCTTCGCTGGAGGGGCGCGGGTCAAGTTTTCTCTTTCTGGGCTCGGTAAGTCCATGACAGAGTCCGGAAGAGTCGTAATCAAAGATTGTGACTTACTATCTGGAAACTGTTTCTTCAACTTGTCCACCGTGCTTCGCCAAGTGCTCTTGGTGATCTGCAATTTGTCATACATGTCACTTTGGGCGGCAACACCGGAGAGAGACTCTGCCACGGCGGTGATCACGGCGTAGGTGCTTTCGTTCGGCAACCTCAAGCCTAACTCAACATAAAGAAATTCACTTAGAATTTCAACCCGATGACGGCCGCTGGTCGCGCTCCCCAGTGATCTCCAAACAGACACTGGTAGATAGTCGTCCAGCTTCGTATAGTCTTGGCACGCGCGGCGCGAAGACTTCTTCCCTTCTGGCCCCGCAGGCTCCATGCCGCTCCAACAAGCCAAAACCCCGAACGCTTGACGGAACAAAAGGCACTGACAGACGTGGTGTGTGACGGACCAAATGCAACGTCGCGCACCGTAGCCACGCGACGCCAAAAAAACAACCTTTCCAACAAAAAGCTAACTAGATTACAAGTTCGTTCTAAGTTCAACCTAACTTACCTCTCTTCCGACAGTAAGTGTCTACCAAGTCCAGGCTAACTACATTACCGCGTTAACATACTTATAGAATTTACAAGCATACTTATGGAACATGTAAGCCATTCATGACTTGTTTATAACCAACTCATATGTAAAAGGACCTTACTGGTACTGGGATGACACCGGCTACTTCGAAGCCGAGGAACAATGGCCTGAGGATCCTGCCACCGACCTGGCCTATGAGGACCCAGAAGAATTCGATCAAGATGCAGGTTATTTTGGTGAAGAGCCCTGGCCTGACAACACCAATGACGACAACTATGATCCGTGTTCGTGGATGGCAAGTTCGGGACCATCGAGCTTTTCCTGCTTCCAAGAAACACTCCAATGCTCTGCGGCAGGCCCATCATCGAGGCCCTCGGCATGTCCATGGACTTCGCTCAGAAGCGCTTGAGGATCGGCAGCAGCCCCTGCCAGCAGGCCACACTTGGCCGACAAGGCGAGTATCTCTGGCCCATCACTCAAGAGCATGACCTGATGGACTACAACCCCGCAAGGCCAGACTTTGAACTTCGCACCAATGAGCCCGATGTTCATCAGACAGATGGCTACATCCTTCCCGACTTCAAGAAAGCAGAAAAGGGCTTCGCAAGCTACGAAGGGCAGAAGGAGATCGTCTCCGTTCCGGACTCAGCCATCTGAAGAAGCACGACCTCAAGACCATGGACACCCAGCTGGTCACTCACATTGGGTCACTGGATGCCTTCATCGCCCAGGAGATTCATCGACCGCCACGACCCCGTGTTCTCTGGGAGGTCTACTGTGGCAAAGGCAGAACTTCAATCATTGCCGAGACCCTGGGAATGGAAACTCGGCAGTTCAGCCTAGAGACTGGCTGGAATTTCGAACTTCTTGCACACCAACAGCAGTTCCTCGACCTTGTCGACGAGGAGATGCCTGATGAGATCCTCCTGGCACCCGAGTGCAAGCTATGGTCGAAGATGCAGTCCTTGGGTCGACGGACACCAGCTCAGAAGGAGGCCCTGATGGCCGCAAGACATCATCATCATGATCGGCACCTCAACTTCACGAAGAAGGTCTACCTGAAGCAAGTCTATGGTGGGAGACATGCCACCATCGAACAGCCCAAGGAAGCACTGTCATGGCAGACGACTGCACTTCGAGACTTGCCCGGGCGCATCACCGACTTCTCTCAATGTCGCTATGGAGCTCAATGCCTCGACACCGACGAGGTCTGGAAACCTGTCCTCAAGAACACCCGGCTCCTGACCACCAAGAAGGCTGTCCAAGAAGCACTTTGCTTGCAGTGTCAACATGACCATGAACACTGCCTCCAGGGCTCTGCACCGGGCTATGGCGTGAGAACGCGCTACATGGAGGACTACCAGCCCGGCTTAGCTGCCACCTTGGCAGCGGCACTGAGCATCGATGAGCCACCGTTACACTGGGAGACAGCCAATGCGGCCAGTGAAGAGAAGAGTGTCATGAGCTCGCTCATCAAGCTCAAGGCCAACACGAAGCAAGATGCAATCCGCATCGTCCAACGGCTCCACCGAAACCTTGGGCATCCATCCTCTGAAGCCCTGAGTGAACTTCTAGCTGCAAGAGGAGCATCCGAAGGAATCGTTGAAGCTGCAAGAGGCTACACATGTTTGGCGTGCGCCAAGTACAAGAAGCCAGCTCAGGCAGCACCTGCCTCTATGCCCACCTCCGACCAGTTCAACGATGCAGTACAAGCTGACGTGCTCTGGATCAAGCTGGGCTCCATCAAGTATGCCATCATGTCCATGGTCCCACAAGATACACTGCAGCATACCTCCTTCGCTCCGAAGCCTCAGAGGAATACATCAAGGCCTTGGAAAGGATGTGGATCTCTCATTTTGGAGCACCCAACAAGCTGGTCACTGACTCTGGCCGTCCGTGGCTTGGACACACCATGGACTCCTGGACCTCCTCACACAACATTGACCACGTCGTGGCCCCAGGAGAAGCTCATGAAAGACTGGCCATCGTGGAGCGGAGACATGCGATGATCCGCCGAGCAGTCGAGATCTATATGGATGATCTTCAGCTCACCACAGCTGCTGGCATCAAGGAAGGCCTCACCTACATCGTGCCCCAGCTGAATGCCACCGCATCGGTGGCTGGCTTCAGCCCATCTCAATGGGTTCTTGGCTTCCAGCCTCAGCTCGCAGGAGATCTCCTCTCAGACTCCTTCCAACCTGTGCACTTTGGCGGTCATCCCAACTTCGAGGAGCTTCTGACCAAACGTCATGCTGCCAGAAAAGCACTTCTGGAAGCCGACGCAGACAGACGTCTCCGTCG
>CAXAMN010022650.1:0-22456 GCA_963970005.1 Durusdinium trenchii | reverse complement strand
TAGTCGTCCTTTGACAACATTTCTCTCAAAGTGTGTTCATCGGGGGGATGGTCGTAGTCGATGAGCTGGGAAGTGCCGCTGCTGTTGCTTTCCACCTGGTCCTTTGCCGCTGGAGCTGCAGAAGGTTCATGCACCGGCACCGGCTCAACCGCAATCGAAAGACCACGCCGAAGGCTACTGTTGCTTGAGTTTGGCCCTGAATAGATCGATTGGATATGCGAAGCCAGAAGTTCTGACATGAGTTTCCTCAGCGGCGCATATGAGGTAGATCAATGAAGGACAAGCCGGGCGCGAAAGCTAGAGTAGTGTTAACAGTGAACAGTGTTCATAAATTGGTTAACGATATGACGATATGTCGATATATAATCAAATGTAACATAGTCTGGAAAATCCAAAACTTTTGACTTTTGCCAATTAAACTCGTTGCAGCCAACTGACTGGGTGCCAGGTGCAGCTGCAGCTTTCAAAAACTGAGCTGTTTGTGTCTGGGCTGGGGAAATCAATGTCATACTAGCTCTCAAGGCAACGTTGTGAGCTCCCAGGGCTTTTTCACAAACCAAGCTACCATAAGGAAGGTACATCAGGTCGCCAGGCGTGACATAAGTCATTCGTAGACTCGATAGAGATCCATGTTCCAAGGATGCCTCCACCACTGCAGAATCCACATCAAACAATGATTTGGCTGCCTCCTGTGGATACAACAGGTACGGACGGTAGAGTAGAGACAGAGACAGTGAATTAAATGCATCATGGAATCATGGATGATCAATGACCCCAAACCAAAAGCACAAACTACCACAAATAGCTGCATGGTATCATCATCTCAATGGCCATCCCAACACCTAAGAGCCTAAGAGTCAAATAAGTATAAATGTCAAATCGAGGCTGTAAACCGTTCAGGGGGGGCAGGGGGGTCTCTCCGGATCCTCCTGCAACTTCTTCAGGTCTTGCTGCGGAGTGTTGACCAAGTCAAGATCAGCTGAAATCCTCTGACATGCTTGCATCATGTTCACCGTCGCAATGAGCCTGTTGCCTTCCATTTGGTAGAGAATGACTCCCAAAGCATCTGGATAGACACCGCAAAACACATCGCCTTGTCTGAACGCCACCCAGGCGAGATTCTCCAACTTGGCAGCCTCTTTCTCCAACCGTGCTGGATCGATGGACTGGTTGGATGTCTTTAACCTGACAGACAGTCTGACAGCAATCGAAACAAGAAAGGGAATATATGAGAACACCTCAACCCTTAGCCTTACAAGTTGCATCTCCGACTCCTTCAGAGATTCTACGGTGGTGGGTTCGGGTCGGGTAAAGATATATTGTATTGGACAGCTTGCCAAGCAACTTCTCCACCAGCTGTTCACGATCAAGAACTGTTGGATCATCATCATCCTGATGCGTTGTAGTCGCAGTTGCCTCCTTCTTGGAAACAGCCATGCGCTCGATCTCCATTTGCAGCATCTTGTCACAGCTAAGACACTGTGTCGGGCCTTGAGCAGGCAATGTCTTCCGCCCAGTGGTGTTGGTGTCATCGGCAAAGGAATGAGAAGAATCCGAGCTGAACTTCGTAAACTCTGCCTGAAGCATCTTTGCGAGGGAGGTAGCCTGCGATGAAGTAATGCCAGGCGATGCCTCAGCTGTACCAAGATTCATGATTGGGGACTGGGGGGCCGGAAAGAAATCATAAATCTGAATCAGGAATCAGCAATCAGCAATGAGCAATGAGAAAAAAGTAGATCACAGTGGGTGTGGGCAGTGGGCATCATAGAATCATAGATGATCTAATAAACATTAACATAAATAACAAATCAACAAACATCACATTAAAAAAAAGAAAACACACACACCAAGTTGGGACCGGGAGTCGGGAGTTGAGTTGAGAGTGGATTTAGCAGGTACAGGATTTGGGACCCTCTAAACAAGCCAAAGCACAGAAAGCACCTTCTTGAACGAACCCTTTCTCAGCCGCGCAAGAGCAGGGATGTCTGGGTCACTGGCAATGGCATTGATGAACCTGGCCACATCATCACACTTGACTGTAGGGGGCACCAATGTTGATGATCTGAGCTCATGGAAGATCTTTGGGTCAGACTCGGTCAATTCATGACTGCGCGCAACTCTTGTGCGCTTTTTGTCATCCTGCTGCTGCTTTTCATCTTCCAAAGGCTCTCTCAAGGCAGCTTCCTCCTTGGCCCGCTTCTTTGCCTCAGCCTCTGCCTTGCGTTTGGCGGCTGCTTCTTGTTTCTTTACACGCGCCTCTTTCTCCTTGCGCTCCTTCTCTTCAGCCTTCTCAAGCGCCCTTTTCTCATCCGATTTTGCTTTGATGAGCGCTGCCACATTGGCTTTCCAACTGTCAGCCTCTGTTTGAACGCAAGATCCGATTGCTTTCAACAATGCCATGGCATTGCGATGGCAGTCCATGAGTTCCAGTACCTTTGCTGCGCTCGGCTGCAAATCAAGGAGGTTCTCTCGGATGCGGATGCATCCTCCCACAGTAAGGACCCCATCTTCGACCGCAAGCAAGGTTGTTGAGAGATCTTTGAGGTATGGGTCTTTGAAGCAAGTGTCGAACAGGGTGCGGCTGACCTTTTCAGCTGCTGGGCTCGTGTCACGGTCCATTGCAAGCGCAATGAGATTCATCCTGGATCTGAGCAGGTTGAGTGAAGAGTCTTTGGCGGCCTCTTCAGCAGTTCCATGAATCTTCAAGGCATCAACGTCCAACACCGATTGACCACTGGTGCTGGCTCGCTCAAGTTGTGATTCTAATCGCTTCCAATCCCCTGCTGTTCGTGCTCTTTGGCGAGCAGCCTCGACAGTTGGAGTGACAGAAGATTTGCCTGTCTTCTTGTCTTTGGCGCTACTACCACCGCCACCTCGTGGTCCTGAGCCACCGCCGCCTTGGAGTCCTGAAGCTGCCGGCAAACTAGTAGTCATCTTTTCTCTGCGGGCGTTCAAGGCTGCAAAGGATACCAAAGCATCATCATCATCCTCAAGCTCCTTCCAAGCAGTAGCGGCTGCCTGTTTGTGTTGAGCGATCACTCGATCGGAGGGGTGCGCCTGCTCATTGATGCTTTGATGCTCAACTCGAGTGTCCTGTCCGTGCTCTTCAGTGTTCGCATGTTCAATGTTCACTTCCTATTTCTTCGTAGTTCGTAGTAGTATATATTCATGCTTCATAGTCAATAGTCTTGGAAGTTTTGGAAGTGACAAGTGAAATCATAATCCGAAGCCGAATCCCATGCATAATCCAAAAGCAAATTAAATCTATATAAATAAATAAATGTATAGTATATTTAGACTTTTAGGCTAATCAAAGTGAAGTGGAGTAGGATGAATGAGAATGACGCTGAATGTGTCCAGCCTTATAGGATGAACTGACCTCCTCTTCTTCAATTTCCAGCCAGAGTCTCCAGACCTGTCTACAGAAGGAGCAGGTATAAACAATAAAGAACGAGCTGCATGCTGTTCCAAGACTAAGTTACCCCCACCTTCCCTAGAGGCTGCCCATCTGCGCTGTTTGCTTGCACCTGATCCTTTCGGACTGTATCTTTGGAAAAGAACCGCTGCCACTCGTCCCCGGCAGCTTTCCTGTTCAGCCCTGAGTGGAGTGCGAAGTGCTCAAGGCAAGCTCACCCCCCTGCCCAAACTTCACATTGGAACATTCTCTACTGCATTATACTGCATTACCGCAAAACAACAAAACAATACAACACATATCAAAACATAAACATATTGAGTCACAACCAAACTGCTTCTCCAGCTTGGTGCTTTTGTTTCATGCCACGTGATGTAGTCTTCCTTTGTGAAGGGACGCTTCCGTAAATTGCTGCTTTCGTGGATGCCAGACGCTTGGGATTTGATGATCTTGCTGAAATCGTAGGGTTTACGCTGACGGCCACGACCAGGGTTGGGGCTCCTGAGTGTAAAACACAATGAACAATGAACTGTGGACCCAAACACCCAACAAGGTAACAGGTTGCGTGCCAAAAGAACAGCTGCACTGTCACTGACTGTTACAAAGCTGGAAGAAGGAGGAATTGAACGGGGAAGGGAAGGAAACTCAAACATACTCGACTCAAATTTTTACTCGGATTTAGTCAAGTCACTCCTGGGAAAAGTTATCCAAATGACTGAGGAACTGTTCAGGATCGGAGGTCTCCATTTGCTGTAGTTTGGAAACTAGATCTCGGTCTTTGGCCTTACTTGCCTGCAAATAGAGCCCATCCTTGCAGCAACCATGGGAGCAGCATAGTTGCAAGCACCTGAGTATCAAGCTACTTGCGAGGCGAGGTCCTACAGATTGGTGGGTTTGAGTTTGGAGTTGTGTTGCTGTGTTTCTTCAGCTGCCTACTCATTGCCTACCTGTGATTGTATTGAATTGTATATAATGTAAAGACCAGACTGAGCCTGAGCCTCAAACTTAGCTGGATTCCGAAGGACCATTTGAGGACACCTTTTCACATCACACTTCACCTTAAGGATATTCTGGACCTCCTTGTTTACCCCAGGTTCAGGTAGAAGTGGTGGAGGCAAAGGAGGTCCCGGTTCTGCTGGTGCAACAAGGTCCATGGCTTTGCCTAAGAACTGAGAACTACTGATGCCTCAGTCGCTTGCGGACAGAGAATCTCTGCCCACTATGCGAGCCCAATTCAAAATGACAATGACAAGCACAAGTAAACAGCAAACACTGAATATTCGCAGTGTGCAGTGTGCAGTGCAATGTCCCTATGATCTGGAATGCAATGAATGCCAAAAGTCAAAGCACTCCACCACGTGATGCACAATTGCAGAATGACAAAACCTGTAGGAAATAGTCCAGTTCGACAGTCTGTGAGACTTTGTGCATTCTGGGAAGGACTCTTCGAGGGACTGCTCAGATGAGAAACTGACAGGAAGCAAGGAACTATCGGAACTCCGACTGGAAACTAATCATGTTTTTTGCAATCTCAAGCATCCGGTCCATGTGTCGCCCAATGTCCAAGACACAAACAGGCCTTTGATGGCCGGCAACTCCGGCAACGATTGAATTTTTGGACAGTGTCCGTTGTCGTCAGGAAACACCCAAGCTATGCATCAACTTCGAATTGGCCTCGCTCACCTCTGCTGTCAATGTAGATGAAGCGATGCCAGGGTGACAGCGTGAAGGCTGCCGATGCAAACGCTGTGCATAGCCTCAAAGCAGATTGCATTGCATTGCATTGCATGCCCTCAAACTTCAAAATCAATTCCACTTCAAAATTGACAACTAGGACTAGGCGTAGGCGTCAACTTTATTGATGCCTGACAGTGACAAACACTTGATACCACACCAGCCCCCAATGTAGCCTGGTTACATTTCCTGCGGTCTTCTTCATAACGGTCGGCGGCAATACCGCAGAGAAGACTGGAAATGGATCTGGGCCACTGAAAGCTGGCCATTGAGGAACACCTTGTGCATTCAAATGTTCCTTGGATAGGTGTTCAACTCGACTCAACCACAACATATAGCTTATAGCATAGCGTAGTTCTTTTACTGTCAATGGACTGTCAAGGTCTATCAACAGCATTAACTGTCCATGCCTATCAACGACACGTCGTTCGAGAGAATTCAAGCATTCACCAACCAAGTGTCCTTGGGTAGAAGCCATCTCTCCTCCACAGGCGCGGGCCCTGGCAAAGCACCTTGGGCACCGGCCGGCTGATCCTCAGACGTCTTCTCACCTGCGATTAGCCACATGCAGCCTGCTTTCAGCAAAGCAGGAAGCCAAACAGATGCTATCGGTCTTCTGGCTGGATTCTGCTGCAAATTGGCCACCATGCAGTTTGCTTTCGCAGTACAAACCTGTCCTTATTGCACGCTACTACAACATAATGTTGGCATCATTTTGTCACCATATCATAACATTCAGCAACATTTCAGCACCATGTCGCATGCCATATTTTTATGCGAACAAATAGCCAAGCGTCCATGGCCATTTGTGAACTTGACTTTATAGCCCTTCTTGATGGTCTTCGCAACCTTGTCCAACTTCCGGTACTGCTCCAGCCAGACTCTCTTCGCACCTCCAATGAAGGAGGCACATCAAGTAGTACCAGGTTAGTACCGCTGCTGCTGCTGAAAAGTTTTAAGAATCCAGTATCCAGTCACCCAGTCAATCCAGTCCAGTGTACCCAAAGTCTAACCTAACAATATAAGGTTCCAAGTAGGGAGGATGTACTGTACCTGATGACATGGTGATACTTCACTTCACAGTTCACAGCTGCAATGTTCAAAGCCGAAGGCCTCCAAGCAGGTCTTGGAAAGGTGATCGCAGTGGTTTGCACATCCGGTGAGCATTGCTTGTCCGTTCTGCAGCCACCTCTGCCTGACTCATGTGACATATGTCTGCCATGTGGCCATGTGGCCAGTAGTCTATGACATGTGGCATGATACGTTATACAGTAATATATATATACAATGCTTGAATATTCCTGGTTGGCTCATTGCATCACACACTCAATGGCAACACTGTCCATTGCCACATGACCAATTTGACCAATGGCCAAATACTAAAATTGTCAACAGGCCCGGCCTCAGGAGCACACCACAAAGCGGAGACAGGGAGTACCGGCTTTCTGAACAAAGCGTGCATCAAGTCCAGACTTTGGCCGTGACCTGCCGAATTGGAATGCAGGCTGCAAGTATCATCTCGGGTGAGGATACAGTATGATCTTGGCCGGTGCTCTGGCCAGCCAAAGCAGTGTTGACTCAGCGGCAAAATCTTCTGACCAGAGTCTCGTTCCTTCCCAGGAACTTGTGGCTCAGAAATTCGATGGAGGGTGTAACCCTTCAGATGGCGAGTCAGCAAAGTCGGATCGAAGCGGGGAGCACATTCATGTGCTATCCAATCCTTCCGGAGTGCAAAGCAACATCTCGAAGCATGTTAGAATCGCAGAACAACGTATAAAACATTAACATTAACATTAACATACATTGTTATTAGTTATGTCAGAAACAGTAAACTGGTAGAGACTGCGCATCCAAAGCTCCTCTTGGCAAATTGCTCGTTCTGCAACCCAAATACTTAATGGAAGACATGAATCTCCCATCAGCCCACGGTTGGAACCTGCAGTTGAAGCTGGAGCTGAAGCTGTTTGACAGTTAAACATCCCAGTGGCCACTGGCAAATGGCAAAGACAATGATGTTTCTTTGGGGGCTGACTCCCGGGCTGACTGCCAAGAAACCCATGGCACTGTGGTCCACGCATGTGGTTCCCGCAACAGCACACCGCAAAGGTCGCAAAGGCTGTGACTCTCCTGGCAATTCATCGCGCAGTTTGGCTGCAAGCCCAACTGGGGTTGGGCACTCCTGGAGACAGCTCGTTGAAGGCAAAGTGTTTTCTGTTTGAACGACACTGACTATTCACATGTGGAGTGGAGAATGATTGAAATCATGACAACATTGTCATTGAATCATTGAACATAGCAAAGTAATGCCAATAGAATATGAACTGTCACAGTCAACAGCCAAATCTACCAAATTCAAATCACCTGTCCTTTGCTCGGCCCTTCTGCCCACAACAATAGCATTTAGATGCATGAAGAAAGGCCTCCGGATGTGCCAGAAGGCATTCCACGTATCTGTCATAAAGAATCTCGCCAAAACGCTTCTCCAGATCATCATGCGAGGCATGCGGAGCACCTTAAACACTTTTTCTGGCTGAAGTCACTGAAGTCACTCTTCGCTGTGAAGTGGAATCATCAGTGACGACAAAGTTACATTTCGATGTACTATGTACAAAGTGATTACTAAGCACCTTACTGTTCTTAGCTGCAGCCATCTCATTCATAGTGTTGCACTTGACCCGTTTCAACTGTTCGATCATAGTGGGCGACACCCGATCCTCCAAGCTTCCATGGATGTGGTGGGGCCTGTATGCCTGGCACACGCACAGGAGTTGGGAGGGAAGGGCCGGCGTTAGACTGCGTTAGAGTCTATGTGCACTTGCCGATACTTGCCCAGCAGGCCTCATGCAAGCTCCCCAGAATCTTCCGGCAGTTGGTGTCCACATCACAGGATGTGATTGTCTTGACTGTTCCAGGATTCTTGAACTCATTGGGAAACATGTGTCGCACCAAACCTTGGTCGGCTGTTTGTCTCGCGGGGAAAAAGTAAAATTGACATTATGGTCACTGGCAGATTGACTGTTGGAAGTGATGGCAATGACAGTATGTGACAATCCGACTAGCCAGTCAGCCAGGGCCAGTGGCTCGTTTATTGAGGTTCTCACTGGTCATGTGCTGATGCTGCATGTGCAAGGTGAATGAGGCTGTTCCCATCCCGCTGTAGCTGTCAAAAACATGGATGTCCCTGTCCAAAAGTTTCTTGAAGCGAGCCAAATTGTTTGAAGCCTGGGGGTGGTCTTTCAACAGCATGGAGGCATTGAACTCTGGCCACCTGAACAGGTCCTCAAGAGAAGCTGGCCCATCTGGCCATCCATAGCTGTTTACCTGGCACACATCACATGACATCCCAGTTGTTGTACATTGTAGTGACCAGTGACTGTAGTTAACACTTGACACGAGCACGGCCAGTAGCAACTACACTTGGAGCAACACAACACACTCCTGACTGACACTGTGTCCAAACAGAAGGAGCCTTGGCAATCAACTGGGAGACATTCACGATGCCCTCATCGTCACAATCCATACCAACAGCTTCCTCCTTCAGTTCCGGCAGATCCCGAGCCGTAGCTTCAGCCTGATGATTCTGATCTCCCTGCAAGTCATCCGCCTTGGAGTGGCCAGGACGAGCCAATAGGCCATCAAGATTGCCCCAACAAACACCAACAACAGCCATACTGCCACACATACGGAAATCACAACTCACAACTCACAAACAAATAAAAGGTTTTCCCACTCGCAGACTGACTGACAAACTTTAGCCACTCTCACACATTTAGAACAGTGACCATTGTAATTGGGATTGGTGAAGAGGAGGAGGAACTAGATGAAACAGAACTGCCTGAGGTGGACTGGGATGTGCTCACCATGCCTGTAGTCCTGGAGCTAGACTCCGCTTGGCCATCACCGTCAGCCATCTAGGATGAGGAGTCAAAATGCTCAAAGAAACATTCAGAAGTCTGCTGAACCCTGAGCCAAACTTCCGCTCTTAGACAGCAAAGACTCTCAAACAAGTAAAAGTTCCGGATCTCATCGACTCTTCCTAGATCATGAGATCATATTGAAACCGAACCATCCGGTTGCTTGAACCGGAACTTTATGTTTTGGCAAGTGTTTTGGCAGACACGGGGCGGACGTGCATGGGTGTGGCCGGGAAAAGTTAAAGTTACTTTTCTGCCGGAACTTTAAGTTTTGGCGGACACGGATGCGCACGGGTGTGGTCGGGGAAAAAGTTAAAGTTCCTTTTCTGCCGGAACTTTAAGTTTTGGCGGACACGGACGCGCACGGGTGTGGCCGGGAAAAAGTTAAAGTTCCTTTTCTGCCGGAACTTTAAGTTTTGGTTGACACGGACGCGCACGGGTGTGGCCGGGAAAAAGTTAAAGTTCCTTTTCTGCCGGAACTTTAAGTTTTGGCGGACACGGACGCGCACGGGTGTGGCCGGGAAAAAGTTAAAGTTCCTTTTCTGCCGGAACTTTAAGTTTTGGCGAACACGGACGTGCACGGGTGTGGTCGGGGAAAAAGTTAAAGTTCCTTTTCTGCCGGAACTTTAAGTTTTGGCGGACAAGGACGCGCACGGGTGTGGTCGGGGAAAAGTGAGCACATTCGGGAAGCTGAGGGGCTCAACCCTTGGCCAAACCTGTCCAAAGAGTTAATTTACCCAAAAAAAGTTAAAGTTCCTTTTCAAAAGGAACTTTAACTTAAGTGCCCAGGTTAGCGGGTATATTTTAAGTTTTTCCATAGGTTTTCTAGGTCAAAAAACTTGACTTCTGCCCGCCAAAAACAGGTTTGACGGGTACTTTTGTTCTTTTTGGACTTCCAAAATGAATGGAAAAAGATAAAACTTACCCGCTACAATGGGAACTTAAGTTAAAGTTCCTTTTGAAAAGGAACTTTAACTTTTTTCAGGGATTTTATTTTTTTTGAAGACTAGTTCCAAGGTTCAGCAAGCACCGGACCTCCTAGAGCCTACATTCATACTGCCCATGCCCTGAAACAAGATTCCAAACTCCCAAACATGACATGTTGCTGTGTGTCCACTTACAAGAGTCCACAAGCTTAATCCCATCACACTAACACTAAAACAGGCACGATGTGTGGAACATGGCTCTTGCTACAGTGACAATGGCCAGTGGCCAGCATCCTTTCTCACACGTCCACTGCACGGTCTCAAGCGTACATGGTCTTTAAACTGCAATGAAGCAACAAATCCAAAATTGAGCAGGACTTGTTGTCGACCCCTGTGCATTCCCCTATATGCACAAAACACACAATCACAATCATGCCACTAGGCTTGCAGCCCTTGGCACTTGGCACTGGGATGGAACTGCCGGAACTGCTAGGTCGCTACAGTAGGCATTAGGCATTCACTGGTTGTCACGCGGAGGAACACGATGAGGTGCTGTTTGACATCGGAAGTAGTTGGCAAGGAAACCTGAAGCCCTGCGCGGGACTGGCCCCCAAACAATCCTATCCGTTGATGTGGTAGTGCTCACCCTCAGTCTCATTGGGGCCGGGTTGGATCCTCTGGTTTGCGACACATGTACAGCAAGTCTATCGCCATCATCCATCTCTACTGCTACATTAGCCTCTGGTCCTGCTGGTCCGGTAGTGGCCATAGCAGTTGCTGAAGGCCCACCATTTGCAGCTGGCCGCTGCCCAGTAGTAGCCACAGCAGTCCCTCGTAGCACACCATTCGCAGCTGCCGCGTTAGTAGCCCCAGGAGTCGCTGGAGGGCCACCATTCGCAGTAGCAGGAGCCTCTGCCCTTTCCGTCTCCCGCCTCGTAGGAGAAGGACTGTTTGCTGTATCGGAGTCTGAACTTTGAAATGCACATAGGGGGATGGCAGTGCCAAAGCTGTAGTGCATGTTGTCCAAACACATTGAGAGGGACAAAACGCATGGATGACTGGACAAAGTCCCCCTGATTTGAAGAAATCGACTAAGGTTGGCAAACTTGTACTTCACTGATTCGAAGAAACCATGTGTTGGGCATCTTGCTGGGCGCTCCAGGTTTAGAGGAGGAAGGGTGACCCTTGCAGGATCCACCATGAAGGTGTAGTGCACAATGTTGTTTGATCCAAGGTTTACATCCATGTGCAGGACAGGCATGGTGAATCGGCACCTGCCTTGGCCCTGCAACACTTTCACCATGTTGTGAAAAGACTGTTCTACACCAGCCACAAAGTCTTCCACGTGAGGTTGCCCCACGGAAGAACCAAATTCTCGCACCATACGGTTGGCGCCAGTAATCATGGAAGCAAACTAAAGATACCAGGAAAGTGTCACGGGCCGGGCCGGGCTGAGTCTAATAATGAATGAAATCTGTGCCAACTGGCTGCACACTATCATATGAATCATATGCTTTAGTCAAGCATCAAGCCATGTCAATGTCCACAAAACAATATGGACGGATAACAATATGGAGTATATATTGAATATTGAAACGGGCTTTCATGCAGTCTCCAAAAAGAGGTTCTGATTCTGAACCAACATCATCTCAATTACCTTTGGCCTTTGCCTCTAAACCTTAACCAAACATATAACACAGTACAGCAAGAACTGCAATGTGCCTGTGCCTGCCCGGGCTTTTATTCCCCACTGGACCGGACCGCACCCCATGAAGACAGTAGTCAGGTGCCACTGCCCGTCCGATTCCCCAAAGCTGCCATCTTGGAAGTCAAAGAAATCTCCAGCTCTTCTCTGGTCGGCAGGGCTTCCAAAGACGGCAACACCTTCAGCTGGCTGGAGCAGTAGCATGAAATGGCAGGTTGGTTGAAGTTGACAAACCAGAAACAAACAGCACCAGAGGCAGTGCACCAAGAACATAAGCCAAACCAATTTGAGCTCATCAAGGTTAGGCGCCACAGAGTGTACGTGTCTTGCTCTGAGGTGTTCATCTGTCTCGCTTGGTGCTTTGACCATGTCTACGCCTGACAAGGCTGCACAAACAAGAGCATTTGTTGAGTTCAATCATTCAATCTGAAGTCGCTTGACACTTGACACTAGGAAAAAGTTGTGGTTGCTGCCTACTTGTCGGGCGCTTGCGCCTTGCAAAAGCCAATAGATCAACTGCCGAATCACTTGATCATCATCACCCTTGCTCAACTGTTTTGAGCAGCTGCGCATCCCAGTCCCGTGCCAGGGGCACTTGACATAAAATGATCGCACCTGATGAAAGGGAAAAATCGAACCAACAGCGACAGCAACGGAAGTTTTTTGGTATCAAAGCTGAGCTGACTGAGGTTGAGTAGTAGTGAATAGAAGAATTTCAAGAATACTAAAGAAACTATACCCTGTCATATTTGTTCTAAATTGAGGACTAGGACTAAGGACGTAGTCAGATATGTTACAACATGTTACAACCAGTAAGCACACACACACACACCGACAAAAAGATCAATCCTGAATCAATTCTGAATCCTGATTTTGATTCATGATCACCCTCCCCACCCTCCCTGGCCTTTTGATCGCCCCGCTGAATGATTGGAATATTGCAAATCCAAACAGTAGATGGATTCCAAAGAGAGGACACTCCCCTCGGCGGGCGGGCAACAATATCACCAGCGGAACCCCCGCCGACATTGCCCTCACTACGGGCAGGAGTTTGCGCCGGGTTCGGAGTTGCCACTGGCTTCTCCGTCCTTGGCTCTTGAATGCACTTCTTCTCAGGCTTCAATCTCTTCTGACGCTTTGTGGCAGGGGCAGGCTTGGAAACATCTGGTGTCACTGCCTGAGCATGGTCAGGTTGAACAGGTGTTGGCAGCTCACTTACTACTACTTGTTCTTGCCCAGGCCGGGGCCCTTGCTCTTCCAAATCCGGTCTTGGGACCGGGACCCGTGAGACATGACTGCCAAGACTACCGCCACCTTGATGATCCCCATGACTGTCATGTTCGGACTCTGACTGAGATTCCAAGGGAAGCTCAGACTCAGCATCCAGGGATGAGCTAGAGGAAGCAGTTTGCAACAATCTTGGTTCAGTGGACGGCGGAACCTGTGGAGTGTCCAGGGCTGCATCAGCGGTACACTCTCCACGCCCAGGCACAGCAAGTCCTGCACAAGCCGCTAACTGCCAACTGCCCTACGGAAATACACATAGGAGAAGGAAGGACGGCTGACACAGAAAGTAAAGAAACAATCAGCACTCAGACTCTCACTTCCACTCCACCAAGCCAAATCCATGCTGTAATAATGGAATTCTATGAATTCTACTAGTCTCGCCAGCTCGCCGCGCCTGGCTCATCATCTTGAAGAGCAGGCGGTGCTCGACGCTGTTTGCTTTTGATTCCATGTTGCTGCTGCTTGAACAGCTTGATCAAATTGGAATAAAAAGACTTTGTTTGCCAAGGCAAAACGGCATTCAACTCAGAAGCACCTACTGCTGCGAGCAGCGCACTATAGTAAGATACAGGCTGACCATGGTGAATGCGCTCTAAACCCTCAGCAAACAGTTCCTCAGCCAGGACGAGCACCAAGAGGTACCGATAGTTTGAGGCCTTGTGGTAATACCAGGTTTTCTGTTTGTTCCCATCACGCTCATAAGGCTTCAGTTTCCGACTGGGCTTCTGGTATTCATGTGTCCATCCAGTACTGTTCAACTCCAAAATCAACTCAAATTCAGATAATTTCCGCAGCCGTAGGTCGGAACGCTGAAGCTTCTTCCTGTCACTGCCATCTGGTTTGAACTTTGACAGGAGCTCAGGGCGGCTGTAAGTTTGGCATACAGACAGAGCCTCAGAACCTTGATGGGTGATGTGGAAGACATCGACGTCAGAGCCTTCTTGCTTCCCGACCTTTGCAAACAGCCACGTTGGCAAGTTGTTACAAGTCCAAAAAGCACTGAGTAATGAGGACCAGGTATGGCACAGTACAGTGAACAGTCGAACAGTGCTGTCAGTCTAAGTGTAATGTGCGTTTTCATAATTCTGCTCTGCCTGTGTCGTCAACCTGCCCCTGTTAACTTGTCTCACTCTTCACTCTATGTACCTATATAAATCCCAAGGCCGGCTGACAGCCGACAAGGACATGAACAGTTGCCACCAGTTAAGCGTCCAGTCCAACTGAGATCAAAGCCAGATTCTGCTGCAGCAGGAAATCCAGGCCCACACATTCTGGGTCAACAAAGAAACCTGATTTGTCCCAAAAAGCCGCTGCACCCGCCATAGATAGGAAGAGGTCCAAAGAAACGGTTGGCCTGAGTTGGAGTCAAGAGGTTGGCACATGCACCTGTGTCAGCGTTAGTCCAAAAATACTTACTGTACATCAACGGGTGAATCAACATAGAAAACATGTTTTTTGCTGATTAAGTGGCATTGGTTTGGTTGCATGGTAAGAAACTTCACTGCCGTGCCACACATGCAAACAGTTTGACAGCGTTTGGAAAGGTACATTTGCTAACGAGCATGTTAGCGGCTCTCCTTCTGACACTGCAGTGATGCTGGAAAACCAGTGACTATCAAGGTCAAACTCTATTTGCTTCGGCTTGAAAGGCTGGGCAAGGAAGTCAAAATGAGGCTGATCCCCCAGCAGAGTAATGTAGCTATTGCTGCGTCCATCTATCACTGGCTGAAAGAAAAGAAGATCTTCAAGTTCATCGACAAGCTTGCCTGCATGACAAGCAGGGGCAGGGAATGCCGAATCAACGCCAGCATGGCCAGCAGACCGTTTGCCTACATAGGAGATCACAGCAGGTTGTGGCTTGGCAACAACCAGTTGCCCTTCCATAGCATCGTCTTCAAGAGCAAGAGTAGGAGGGAACAATTCTCCTTAAAGCCGTAAGCTTACCGCACGCACAGGCACAGTGAACAGAACTGGCCAAAAACACAGGCGCAGAACTGGTCTAACAGTCTAACAAGCAGGCAAGACTCGGCGAACGTTGTACTCCTTCGACAATTGCATCAAGGCCAAATTTGCAGTGGATCTCTTCAAAGAGAATATCACTGTTGGTTGCTGGGTGCTAACCTGACAAACCAAACAGACAGCCAGCATTGAGGCTATAACCCTTTGAGTTGGCTAGTCTCTCAAATGACTTTTCTGAATCGCTGAAATCATTGAAAGAATGAACTGAAGAATCAATCAACCATAGACATAGACCATAGATATACACCTTCATGACAATGATAATTACCGTTTGTGACTTGCAACACCTTCGTCAATCGCTCTTTGATTGCAACCAATCTCAAAACCAGGACAGGAAACATAGAGAAGGTAATCCTTCAAAGCTCGTGTCAACGGGCCCCCAGCTCCTGGCTTGGAAGACTGCTTCTCCTGAACGGCCAAAGTGGTCTCAGGCATTTTACTTGCAACCTCTTCAGCAAGTCGTTTGCGAGAACTGTGTTTCACTGCAATGTTGTCCCTGTATATAAGCTTGGCCAGGTCAGAGCTACTCAGCTGGTTGAGCTGCTCGCTTGGCTTCAAGCCAAGAAGGTTCCTGGAACACGCCACACGACATGACATGACATTCATGAGACGGATGCGATCCAAGTCCAAGCATTCATACACATCACCAAAAATATCAGCACTCCTTCTGCTGTATACTAGAGCCTACACTACAGTAATCTGTAGCCATCCAGCATGAAACAAGGCCCCCACCGAACTGCTTGGTAAAAGCCCGCGTGTGTTTCGATTCCCGTCAACTCGGTGGTCACGCTCTTCAACGCCTGACCATGGTTTGGAAGACTCAGAACATGTACGACGGTTGCCAACTCTTTTGCAAACTTTCGCATGTGCATTGCATTTACATTTACAAAATCAATTGGGGTCGAGTCAATCCGCCTCCGGCATTGTTGACCCAATGTGTCTCAACCATTCAAATCGAGTCTCCATGCTGAGATAGGCCACTTGGGCTGCAGGGGCACGTTTGCGGATTCTGTTGACAATGCTGTGGCGGCCTTCCACTGATCTTTCCGCCACTCTGACCTCCAGGCAGCATGGAGATATATAGATGTGGATAATCAAACTGGCCTAGGTCTAGGTACTAGGATTCCAGAAACCAAATGCGAGTGTTGTTGGTGAGGACTCAAACTTCCCTTCATTCAGGCAGGACACCAGTCTGAAGGAACTCACCCAATGCAAAAAATTGGCCGCTGCATCTGAGGAATCAGTGAGAAGATCTTCCAGAAAAAGCGCTCCAGAAGCCAAGCCTTCTACAATTGGCCTGAGTGCTACATCCTTGGCATCCCCATCCAACCCAGCCCACTGAGGACTTAGGAAACGCTGGGCCTGTATATGCCTTGCTCCTGGGCAATCAGGATCTTGGTCGAACAGTTGGAGGCACCGCTTGGCGGTCTTCTGAACCTGTTCATCATCAGGGTATGCCAAACCGCCTCGGCACGTGATGGCACGTGAAATTAAACAATGTAATCTGACCCCAGCACAATGCACAATGGGAAAATGCAAAATCAAGGGCAACATGATTCTCAAAGTAAGATCTTCAGGTCAGCACACAGGTGCCAAGGTAGTTGTTGCCAATGTGCCAACTTCATGAACAATTGTCCTGGCCACGGCATGGACGAACCCTTGCCTGTGGAGAGTGGGGTAACCACTGACCACTGAAAGGTAAAGTAAGACGGGACCGCGTTGGACAAACCTACTATGTTTATCTATGTTTAATGTTTAATACGTGTTTCTTTGTTGTTAGGGGGGCAGTGCATTGGCACTGGCATCAAAATTTCACGACCCTTTTTCTCAAGGGGGGATGGGAGTGGACAGGATCAGCTCCATGCCTGCCCCAAACATCCCAGAACGAGTCAAGGCAGTAGGGAAGAATTGAAGAAGGAGCACTAATTTACAGCGTCCCTGAGTCCCTCCCACGCAAAAAAAAGAAACGACAACAATGACAACAACAACTATTTGATTTGCGTCTATGTTTGGTGACCTGAGGAGTGACCTGTATCACATGGTTGTTTCAAAGCAATCTCATGATTCGAGGACTCAAGCTCTTCCAACACGAAGCGGATGAAGCCAAGGCTCCCCATATCCTGCTAGTTGACTTGGACCAGGTGCTGTGAAGTTCAGCTTGTTTGGCTTGCGGGGCTCTTGAGACATACTGGTTGAACACTGACCGGTATTGCATCATTCGGCAAGCTTGTAGGGACATGGCAACGCCGCAAGCAAGTTCTGGTGCCCTACAAGCTCGGTAAGGACAGTTAACAGCTTCAGTTGGTAGAGCTACTACTTTGCGTCTCTTGCCTGGTATCTTGTGCTCACGAGAGGAATACTGGTGTTGGATGCAAGGACACCTCTCGCTCCAATTGCCCACCACTTCTGCTTCATTTGCCAACTCAGCAACTAAGGCTATGCAAGCCCATTGGTAATCACACTTCATCAGCTCGGAGACTAAGCGCAGTGTGACCTTCGAGCTCTCTTCTGGAATAAACGCTTTTCTTCCCGTACTCGTTGGGCCACCAGTCATATACTTCTCAGCATCCCAACACTCTCTCAACATGCTCTCCAAGGGGAGCACCTTGGACCATGGATCTAAGCAAATACAAGGATTCTTGCACTGACTGCCGACATCGACTAAGACTTGCAGATTGTGGTATGTGTTCCTACATCCAAAACCAGGCAAGGGGCCGCATTGCAGAAATTGGAGACAACATTCCAGCGCAGTCCGTGCAAATCATTTGTGCTCCAATGCTCAACCCATGCTCGCAGCGGGTGGTTCCCAACGCAGGCATCTACAAACCTTTGCCTCCATGTCACTGATGAAAGCAACGTGTCTAGAGCTTGTAGCTGTGGAAGCAGCGACTGCCACCTGCCCCCGCCAACCCCAGCCAGTGAGACCACGCAAACCATGACTAGTACTAGGTGGACATGGACAGGTGCCAGGTGACAAGGCGCCGGACGCAGCAAATATATCAATTAGATTCGATTATAAAATTTAAAATATACAGAATGCACAGAGTTACAGTTACAGAGAGAACCCGCGAACTTGAACCCGCAAAAAAAAATGCTGCAACCTTGACCAGCTACTGAGGGAGCCCCTCCAGAATGGATCCGACAATCCCATCCGCAATGTGCTTCAGGCCAGTCACCAAAAATGAATTCGGGAACATTTTGGAGACATCTGATTCTGAGGCATCGTCTTCAGGTGGCACGACAGAGCACGGCCCGCGAGGCAATGGAGTTTCAAGAAGCTGGCGCTGGTTGCTAGAAGGCCTTCAAGCCAGAGAATCCAAACACAAAACTAAAACATTGTTTACACCCAACTACCCAACCCCCAAGACTGGCCAGACAAGAAAAAGAGATGGCCGGCGGGCCGGCAATCCAAACCAATGGACAAACAGGTTTGAATATACCACCCTTCTGGTTTCTGCTAGTCTGCGACATCAACATATATTACATACATCGACAAGACTTTAGGAGCTCCGTTCTCCGTCACCGTCACCGTCCTGAAAAGTTCTGAGTCGTCATCGTCATCTTCAAGAGGAAGTCGCCCCATATGCTGCAGCACTGGCAGCACTGGTCGTGCGTTTGCAGCGACTACCCTTCCCTGATTCTGGCCCGGCTTGGGTGGAACAGTGGCTAAGTCTTCAGAAACATCGTCGCAAAGTTGCTGGAGATCCACCATAGGTAAACCATGGAGTTTCATTTCAGTGCCTGACCAGCAGACCAGCGACTCGGTCGAAGTTTACGAGCACAGCTTCAGTAGAACAAACAAACTGGTAAGTGAACTCGGTCGGACTTGGAGAAAAAAACGACTCATCATTCACTGGAATCACTGGCCATAATGGTAGAGCCACAAAAACATGAGAGTTGAGTTGAGTCACTGAGTTCAACTGTTCAACTTCATTCTCTCTCGGCTCTCGGCCAAGAAACCTTGGTCGCTCAAATTGCAAATCACCCGTTTGCAATAAGCCTCCAAGTTGACCTTGCGTTCAGCCTCTGACCACCCACCGGTTTCCAAAGAGATTGCCCACGTCAAAGCTGCAAGCTTGTGCACGACACTCGTGCAGCCTTGGAAAGAAGAGCTGTGCACAGTACCCTGCAGCACTGTACACCAACACACAGGCCCCCGGCTGCCGGCAATCCGCCCGCAACAAATATACAAAACAAAACGTATCATAGCATTATCATTTTAATGACCTAATGCCTTAAGCCTTGGCCCCTTAGAACGGAACTACAGATTGGTCCTGGTCCTCACCTTGGGTCAGTCAATGGTTCTGATGAGTCATGTCCCGCTGATAAGCAGCCCTTCCCGAGAACTGTGATGGGCAAGAGGTGGGACTCTGTTTCGAAAAGCGGTGACTGTGACGGTAGTATGTCTTCATCCAAGTCCTGCGCTGACGTGTTCAACGTAATGGCAGACTTGAAGTCATCGGTCACAGCAGAAGACCTGCCCAGTGGGATGGTCCGATGATTGTTTCATTCATTTGGATGACAACAAGTCGCAGCTACTGCATCATAAGCAGCGACAATCTTGGCAACTGTCAAACTGTCAGAACCGTCAGTGTTTGTCAGTCTCAGTCTCAGTGTTCCTTTTCCCTACATACAACTATCCCACCCAACAAACGTCAACACACAAAGTTCGCTTCTGAGCTTCTCGGCAGAATCATGAATTTAATGACTGACCAACCAACCAAACAACCAACCTGAATCTTGAATCATGTCACCATGTCTGGGGAAAAACAGAACACTAACACTGTAACACTTATAGACGAGGGCCCTCGGGCTGCCTGCCTGGTGACATATTCTTCTATCAAGAATAGCTCCCGTCCTTGCTTTGTAGCATCATAGCCTGAGGACAGCACTACACAATGCGCAACAGAAGTGCTACCATGAGAATCAAAGGTGTTGGATTGGTGGTGGTGGTGGTGGCGGCGTTTTTGAACTGACAGTCAGTCACATTGTCATTCAACAGTGACCCAGCCATCTGGGAACCCCACAAAGTGCAATGAAAAACGGCGCAAAGCCAGATGTGCACCATAGATGACGTCGAAGATACATTGCCAAGACATCTAGCTTGTATCGAGCTCTGCTCAAAGTGGCAGGGCTTGGTCCTCCTGGCACCTCCACCTTGGCAGTGCGACTGGCATACGTCAAAACACCTAACTCACCACTGACCACACATCAGTCAGAGCAGCTGCTTGAATGTAAAATGAAATTCACACTCACTTCACTTCTCACTACTGCACTGAGCACTGTACTGTACTGCTCATTGGTATGATCTCACAGAAACGTTGCATTTGCATCTCATTATGATCCTCGTGTTGTGTGTTCCGGAAACTTGGTGCAGGACACAAGCACTGAAGTCCAGTCTTCCTGTTGCCAACTGCATTGCTGTCAGCATGACAAACTTGAACTTGGTAGTGCTCCGAAGGTTTACGCCCCTCAGATCAGCACAACAATGCATACCATTACTCAGTACTCCCATAATATATATATATACCTTTCGTCGCCTTTCGTTCACAACAAAAGCGCCAGCCGGGTTCGTGCAGTTAAGTTTTGCCTGTTTCAGTCAAAGTGACTTTGGGCTTACTGGTTGATGGCCATAGGCCACAGTGCAGCTTGATCACTACACAATTCCTGCAAACAAGGGGCATGGTCATCATGTGGTACAATTGAACCAAACTGTACGCAGATCGGCCAGCCATGTTCTTGACCCGGGATTTGGGCTGCATAGCGTCTGGACTCTGCCTTGATGGGTTCCAGTGCTCCAACTCAATCAGGAGCATGGCCGCGTCACGAAAATCAGCAACCTGGGATCAGGAGGCAACCAAAACTCCTTTTGACCTTGACGCCTGGACGGCTGGGATTCAGGACACCCGACACCCTTTGATTTTTTGAAACACATCCACATCAGCAAAGTGTCCAAGTGAATGGTCCTGAGAAAACACACCATTCCTCCTGGCTTCTGTACCATTACAAATTCACACAAAGCAACACATGACATAGGACTGGCAGGGTGTCAAAACAATGTCTCATCCCAATAGCCCAATGCCGGCCCAATGCCCTGCCTCTTCAATTGTACCAAAAGCAAGCACAGCGCGGGCTGCCTTTAGCAAGAGGCTATGCGCCTTTCCCGCTTTTTCCCGCACAGATGCGACTGCTTCCCGCACATCTGCATGCGACCAGGCAATGTCCCCCAAAGACATTGCAGGCTTTGCTCGAAGGAAAGGCTAAACAACATACTGTATATCTTTGTATAGTAAAATGAGTAAACTCAACAATCTCAAAGTGGCTATGAATCCTATGGAACCTGAACAGGTCACTATGGTTACTGGCACCAGCACTGGTGGGTTTTTATCGAACCGAAAGGTAACCACTGACCATAATATATTGTTCTTTCTGGGCCATCTGGGTTTGTTTAGTGTGCTGTGTGCTTTGCAAATGCTTTGCTCCATTGATGTACACAAAGGCCATACCGTTTACCTTTGAGACAGAAGCCTCCGTGTACGCGCGCTTGGTTCCACACACCATAAGCAACTTTCCCCAAAATTTCCATGGGGTCCATGGCTTCACAAAATGGTTGCATGTCACAACAAGCAAACACCACCTGATTTCAGGAACCATGTTTCCAGGACCTTCTGTCCATAAATCATGTAGCCCGCGTTGTTAGTCAAGTTCGATCTACTTAGCAGTAGGCAGGAAGGTAGATGTAGGTAGCTAACGGGTAAGCTACAACTCCACGCGTGCCGCGTTCCACTAGAGCTACCAAGAGCTACCAAGCTCGCGTTGTTAGTCAAGCTCGATCTACTTAGCAGTAGCAGGTAGTAGGCAGGAAGGCAGGAAGGTAGATGTAGGTAGCTAGCAGCTAACGGGTAAGCTACAACTCCACGCGTGCCGCGTTCCACTAGAGCTACCAAGAGCTACCAAGCTCGCGTTGTTAGTCAAGCTCGATCTACCATCACCATGCCAAGTTACACTAGAGCTACCACGCTGCAGGCTGACGGTCCTCATCTATCCTCATCTCATCCTCATCATCCCTCATCCGGATTGTCACACCGCAGCAAAGTCAAGTGGGAGGTGGTGGAGCTTTTCCACATCGCGGGCCACCGGAGTAGCTCTCATCCGAGCGTAGTCAGTGGTCATCGTCGTCATCGTCGTCATCGTCCTCATCGTCTAGTAGTAGTAGTAGTAGTAGTAGTAGTAGTAGTAGTAGTAGTAGTAGCAGTAGCAGTAGCAGTAGCAGTAGTAGTTTAGTGGGAAATGACCTGGCTGGACCCCCTTGTTTTCAAACTATCCATGTTCCACAATATATACTTTCCATTTGAAGGTCTATCTATGCTTTCAGGGCCTGTGATCATGTTTGCGGTCTTAGAAAACTTAAAAACCTTTTCCTGGCTGAACCGACCCCTCCCTGTGAAAATTAACA
>CAXAMN010022649.1:0-17148 GCA_963970005.1 Durusdinium trenchii | reverse complement strand
TACTTCGTCGGCCATAGGAGTCCAGCTCCTCAGAACAGGGCTCCTGAGCACTCTCTTCGGACATTTGGTCACCCTGGAACCCAAGTAGGAGACAGCAAAGCTTATATCCGGCCTTGTTCTTGTCGATAGCCAGAGGAGCTCACATCCTCCTGAAGAATTCCCTCCTCCAGGTCCACGTCATCCAACTTTGGAAGCGGTACTTGGCGAGGCTGAAGATCGGGATACCGACTGACAATCTCCCTGGTGTAGTCCGGCTGTCCGACCAACAAAGCATCACCATTCCACTTCATCTCAATTCCACAAAATTTCAACCATTGGTTTTGTGTCACCCACTTTGGCTCGGCGCACTTCCACATGGTTGAGAGCCTCTTCAGAAAGCGTTCTGCCGTCGAGCGAGGAGCTGTGATGATAAAGTCGTCGACATTGGACAATGCATATCCAGCCGTTGAACCATCATCCATCACATTCACAAAGTCCTCCTCACCTCCCAGGGCGGTCATGAGTCGCCACACGTTGGGTTCCGGAGTGGGAACCACCCAGTTGTGCACACCGTCTTCCCACCAACGCATGTTCTGCAGGGCTTCATCCCGGTATGCTTGCCAATCAGAGGGCGATGTGCCCAGACCGTACACTGCCTTTTCGATCACCCAGTGAACGTCGGACTCGATGAGGCCAGCTTCCACTAGAATCGATGGCGGTTTTGTTACCATCAGCCTGGACGACTGTCTAGGAGCGAGCAAAAACGCCGTGGAAACATCAGTCACCCCGATGGCCAATTTCTCTTGGGCGGCCTTCCGCAAGGTACACCTCAGAGACATTCCGTCGATGCCACTGGCGTATAGGTCGAAGCAGCTTCCCATGGGCTTCTTCTGAGCAGGTTGATCTTCCGGGCGATCCTCAATAGGCACGGGCTGTTCATGACGTTGTGAAGTGTCCTCCACTAGGTTCCCGCATAGTACAATACGGGCTTTCTTCCGAGCATCAGGGGCTTCACCGTCGGTACGACCTTCGACGGGACCACCAGCATCTCCTCATAGCCGGGCTCATTGATCAGATCCTTCACCTTCACCGGGCGAACCGCTGTAGTGGAAGTTTCCAAGGACGTCACCTCATTCTTGAGAGGAGGAATCCATAGCGGAAGATCTCTTCGAACCTGGGCCGGGGGAACAGTGTAGGTTTGCAGCACTGCGTGGACAGCAGTGACGAAGTGCTCTGCCCCATCGCGGCCAGTTGGTAGCCTTCATCACAGTTCCTCAGTTCAGTCAGCCTGTCCTCCATCTCCAAGACAATCTTCTCCATGTAGTCGAGGATGATGCCCTGCATAGTTCCCTCTTCTTCACCAACAGCCACATCTTTGGCCAAGTCTGACCAGAGGCGCTTCCAGCTCCAATGCTCGTCCTCCAGTTGCGCCCGAAGTTTCAGTGCATCCATGATATCGCATTCCACTCGACCTTGCATCACATCATCGCATAGAGCCTCAAGTGGGGTTTCACAGAACTTGCACTGATTCACCTCCTTCAGCTTACAGATCATACGCTCCCGTTGCTCACCACTGTTCATTGGAAGCACCTGCAAGCCACATTCACCGCACACCCAAGGTTCACGATGTGCTTCATAGTTCATTTTTCGAACTTCTTCACCATGACAGCCTTTCAGAAGGAGAGACTCCCCCCAGACCATCAGCTGAGGCAGGTTGGCCACCATCAAACATGTTGGCTTCCTTTTGACATGACCCATAGGTCTCTGATCCATAGCCAGGAAGGGTGCACCCATCAGCTCAGCTGCCTTCTTCACCTCCTTGAAGTTCCAGAAGCTGGGCGTGTCCTCCTTGGTGGCCTCTTTCGGCATGTAGTCCATTGGGTCTCTTGGCGACTCCATCAAGAATCCAGGCTCTGGTCGATCTCCACGATGTTCATCAGCGAGGAGCCAAAGTCCAATCTGCTTCATCATCAAAGCGCAATCGCTTCCTGCTCCACCGAGGACAGCCCCTCCAGCATGAACCTACGGTCATCACGACCCCTCAACGGGCGCGGACCCGGTGCACGGTGCCTCAACCGAGACACTGTGCGGCAGGGTGGGCCGCCTGCACAGCGACAACCAGACCTCGTCGGGCCAAGTGGCATAGATACCCCCAGGTTCCAATGCCATGGAGATCGAACTGTGTGCCCATCATCACGTCCACATTCAAAATCTCAAAGCCACCCCAATCCAGATGTCTTCGTCGCTGACGTCGATTCCAAGGACACGTACAGGCATCATAGCAGTCCTGGCCCTTCATGAACTCCCAAACCTCTGTAGGGACCTCAGGGAACCTCGATGACCATCCGTGAAGAGCTCCCCCCGATCAGCCTTCTCCATAACGCTGAGCAGCTCCAGCGCCTTGGCTTCAGGTAGCACAGGACATCCCCCACGTGGGGCACAGTCAATCCTGCCATGATCAAGATGATTGATCTTCACACCGGCCGACGTCCACTGAAGTCGATACCCCAAGCCCACCAATCGATGGAGCGGGACAGATGACCTCCACATGGTCCTTCGACAACAAGGTCTTGTGGTCATCCACCCTGAACAATGTAGTCGACCCCGAGGCCAATTCCACCCTCACCGGGTACATCCTCTCCAGCTCCTGTTGGTGTGCTCGACGCAGGCCATTTGTTGCACCACCATCCAACAGTCCAACTGGCCCCAAGCCATCAGTGCCCACCGGCTTCAACTCCTTCACACGAAGCACTTTCATGCTCCTGAGCGTCTTGAGGAGAGAGGTTGCCTCAGACAACAACTCCGCCGTCGCTTCCCGACCCAATGTGGTCGTGGTAGGAGATGGTGATGGCCCCCCCACCGGCTCCTCATTTCCAGGCAGCTCCTTGGTGATCTTCTCCGCCGTCTCCACCCTGTCGCCCTCCTTGGCGGCCTTCACCTTTGACACCTTCTTCTGGTCGGTCTTCACAGTCTTGGGTTGGTGAGGACATTCACGCTTCATGTAATTCCCACCACAACCAAAACATCGATTCTTCATGTCTGAAGTGTCGTGGACAAAGGTGCATTAAGTTCCCTTCTTACACCCTTCATCCGACTTCCAAAACTTGCACGCAGGTTTCGCAGCTACACGCTCCTCATTCTCGGCGGCCCCAAATGACGATGCCATAGCCTTCAGTGACGTCGAAGCTGCTTGATTGGACGAGGCGGCTGACTGAGACAGTGGTGCTCCACCCTTAGTTCCGTGACTCCCTCCAAGGAAGCTGCATAGTCTACTCGGAGTTCTTGCCGAACGTTCGAAATTCTGAAAGACACTTGTGTGCCTCCTGCCTTCTGGGTGCTCTCAATCATCCGCTGCAGGGCGACCATGAGGACTATGGGGTCCAAGATTCAGATGGAGCTCTCGCGCCCGGGACAGCCACCTCCTCCACAATCTCACCTGCATCAACAACTCTCCCACTGAGGTGGAGAATTTGGACTCCACCAAGTTCTTGAGCAACTGCGTCTTCTCAGCTCCACCACCTGGTTGGTAGGCAACATGGAGCCGGTACAGGATGTGCACCACCGAGAGCTGCCTCCCTGACACCAAGTCTCGTCGGAGTTGCACCGAGAGCTGCCTCCCTGACACCAAGTCTCGTCGGAGTTGGTCAGGTAGCGCGCCCAGCAACATAGCAATGCCCCACAGCAGCCAGCGTGAGTAGTGCTCTTGAGCAACCATCAGTGATTCCTCCCACCATGCCTTCGCCGAGTTGGAGATGTCCGCCATCAGAGGGAAGGCCATTGTGAGCCAGTCGCCCAAGAGGATTGAGGTTTTTTTGATTGGGTGCAGGAAGGGATGGAAGCTCCAGGTTCTGCAGGGCCTCAGTGGTAGATGCCAAAGGAATTCCCTCACCAATTCGGGTGACCTTCTCGAGAAGCACGTTGCCTAGCCCTTTCACGATGAATCCCCACCACCTGTGAGCTTCTTGACCTCCTTCTCAAAGTTCTCATGGGCTTCCTTGAGGATGCGCTCCCGGATGGCTTCCAGTTCCTGAGTTGTCGGACTCCTCTTGGCCTCTTTGCTCGGAGGTTGAGGTCGCTCAGAACGGGTTCCCACCTCAGGATCTCGACCACGGTCGCTCCAGAAGGGATTAGTCTGTTGCCGCCCAGGTTAGGGTGTGGCCATGTCATAGGGTTCAAGCACTCTGGGTTGTGGACCACCTTCAACATTCATGCCGCCACGATCAGCTCGAGGGGGAATCGGAAACTGCGGCGAACCTTTTGGTGCAGCTCCCCAACCACCTTGCCCTCCGAGTCCTCCATGATCGACTGCTTGTCGGGGTCCCGAATCACGGCCATGAAATAGGGGTCCAAGAAGTCCCTCAGAAGGCGGCGGTCCCACAGGTGTCGGTCCTTGGGGTGCATGTCCAAAGGCCCTTTGCAACACCTCGAGAGATTGCAGGTCCATAGTTCTGCCGATCACCATCAGCTCTACCAGCTGCAGCCGCCGAAGACCTCCTGGCCTCGATGGCCGCTGGTGCCGTTCCCACCCTCTTCACAGCAGGTGGCATCGAGGTTGCTCTTGCCTCCTCCAGGACGGGGTCGAGCCTCTCATCAGCGGCACCCACACGTAGTTGCCCTCGTTGATCTCAGCCGCTCATGGGGACCAGCGACCTCTTTCCTAGAGGGTGGACTTCGAAGCGCAAACACGGGGAGCGTCTTGGGCTCATAACCTGTGGTTATGGAAAAAGCCTCAAGAGCGACCGACAAAACGAACAGCCGCTCACGTTGTTCCTTGAGCCAAACGCAGGTCGTTTTGACCATGGGTTCACCTTTCTCAGGTGTTCAAGACCTTCACGAAAAAAGGTATGCTTTGGGTTGTGCTTTTCCATTCACAATTTCATTTGTTTGATGTATTGCTTTCTTTATTTCTTTAATGTATTTCATGTATTTATTTCTTTATGTCGTTCTTTCTTTTCTGACATTCTTTCTTTATTTGTTCTGTCATTATTTATTTCTGTATTAATTATTTATTTTTCTTTTTTGCGTTCTTTCGTTCCGTCTTTTCTTCCTTTCGTTCTTTCGTTTGTTCGTTCTTTATTTATTTTCTTTTCTGTTCTGTTATTTTCTTTTCTTTTCTTTCTTTCTTTATGTATTTCTTTCTTTCTCCCTTTCTCTCTTTCTATCTTTCTCTCTTTCTCTCTTTCTCTCCTCCTCTCTTCCTCTCTTTCTCTCTTTCTCTCTTCCTCTCTTCCTCTCTTTCTCTCTTTCTCTCTTTCTCTCTTTCTCTCTCTCTAACTCTCTCTCTCTCTCTCTCTGTCACACTAGACATCCACATAAGGGCCTGCGGCTCAGAAGGTTTCTCGCAGCAAAATTTGTGCAATGGGCAGCGCAACATGGCTTACAGCCGCTCTGCGAAGTGTTCCTTTGTTCATCTACCTACTGTATACATTGCAAGTACGTATATGGTCATACTTGGTCGGCAGTCCGATGAAAGGAAGGCTTTCCATGTTCACGAAAACGGAAGACAGTGATCCTCGGTCAATGAACATTGACGTGAGACCGCTTGTTCATGTGAAACCCATACTGCTGCTGCTGCTGCTGCTGCTGCCGTTCCCCCCGTTGAAGCAGTATGGCTTCAACATGCTTCAACACATTTCAGATCAGGAATATAGTTCCAAAGATATTCCCTAGGGCTCCAACCATCTCCTCAGAAGGTGGTTAGACCCCCCAAACCCACCCCAACCATCTTCTCAGGAGGTGGTTGGAGCCCTAGGGATTATAGCTTCCAACTCTGGCCGCTGAACTCCGAATTCAGGACCCTCAATGCAACAAAAAATCCTTTTGCATGGGACCATTGTTGGAGTCTGTCTCACACAAATAGGATCAAGGTCTCATGATTGTCTACGGTCCGCGATTGCAGGCTTGATCAGACCCCCAAAAGCAGTATGGCTTCAAACGGCTGCTATACATATTCACATGTCTCAAAGGCACGCCTTGCAAGAAAAAACAACAACTGTGAGCGGAAACGCAGAGCAACAAAGAAGGCAACTCAATCAGCTTTGGTCACAGCAACATCCACAAGTTGGGGCCGGCTTTGCACAGGTCAGCTTAGGAAATTCGTCCCTGCCCCAGGGGTCTGCTTCCAAACCAAACCTCTTAATTCGGGACCACGAAGCCACCAAACATCTCCTTACACACAGTCTGCTCCACATGATCAGGACCTAAGGACCAGGCCCTGGCGCGCCCCACCTGCTTCGGGGCAGAAGTCCCATCGGCCATGACCGTCTACAGCGTCGATGGTCCGCGCGTTTGCCAGCGCGTAAGCGCAAGCGCCCAAAAAAGACCCGCCAAAAGCAATAGAGTTTCAAACGCTATCCAACAGAGGTTAAGTGACCGTAAATAGGACCCGTCACCAGGGGTACCCAACTGGGATAGTCTAGTTTGGGGTCTTCCCCACCTCTGCTGGAAAAACCACATGCCCCACGTCAGTGTCCGCATTTCTACCGTGTCAGACGCTCTTCGCTGTCTGCCTCAGGTCGCCCTTCGCGTATCGGCACGGTCGGGCCGCGATGATCTTCGGTCCGACCGTCCTTTTGGTGGCTTCTCTCGGTTTTGGGACCATCAGAGTGTGTCTCAGGTCAACCTGTCTCAGGTCAACCTATGGATGGAAAACGGCCGAACACTGAGCTAACGGCCCTGGCTCGTCAGATCAGCGCAGCAAATGTCGGTGGCGGCAAAAGAGGGGTTCATATGTTGCGAATCAATCAGCTTTGGCCAAAAAAGCATCCACCATGTTCGGTGATGTTGCGTACAGCAACTCTAGACTTGGTTAGCAGATCTTTTTGTATATTCACTGGCGAACTGATGAGTTTTTATTTCCCTAGGGCTCCAACCATCTCCTCAGAAGGTGGTTAGACCCCCCAAACCCACCCCAACCATCTTCTCAGGAGGTGGTTGGAGCCCTAGGGTTTATAGGAAGCACGCAAACCAAAAGGAAGACTTGCCAAGGAATTAGCTGAATGCCAACCACAATTGACAGCTCGCTTGTCTCAACAATCCACCGGTGGAAGTCCCAAATGTTCTCTATAACCTGGCGAACTGAGACCCGAATCATCGTTGGCTGGAGCGCTTGGCTGCCCTGCTTCTAGATTTGTCCAAACAAAGACACTTGAGGTAGGGGAAATGGACTAGGGCACTAGCGGTGCACCGGTTACGCAATCGCAGGGGTGCGAAACACTCACAGAATGAGAGAGAGAGAGAGAAACAGTTGATGTGACGCTTTCGAATTCGGTCACCAAGACAAAAATGGGTGAAGCGCCAACACCTCTGGGCCCAAAAAGTGTTTTCCGTATTTTGGATGTTACTCAGATGCTTCTGCTTGGAAGTGGCAAACGTTTGTGCAACTTTCACAACTTTGGGTCGGAGCATATCGAGCCTCGCCCGCGAATTGAAACTGTGAGCTGAAACTGCGAATGCCTCCAGAGAGAGGAAGGAGCTTCATCGACCTTCCGTCATCGACATCCCTTCGCTTTAGATCGGAACGACGCCTTGACACGTCGACGCATTGACTGCAGGGCTCGACCTCGTCGACGCACGGGCTCGCGAAGTCGTGTGAGGAACTCGAGTGTGACGGGTGGAGCGTGGCACACCCTGGTCTGGTAGGGGTAACCTCCAGGTGGTGTAAAATGATCGACCAAAAGCCTGGCAAGTGGTGGAAATACACAGAACATTGGCCTATTTGCGGGTAAACACACACAGCATTGGCCTAATTGCGACCACACAGCCGAAATGTTCTCCTGGAGGTTTTGGTCATTGGTGTTGATCAAATTGATTCAGTCTTCTTTTTGTACTCGACACATTCAGTCTGCAAAGTGGCAAAAGCGAAGGCCATCGGACATGGAAACCAACAACTGTTGAGCCTATGGTCAGACTGGATTAGGCAAAATCACGACAAACACCCTTGGTCTTCGCAGTTGGTCTTCATATCGATCGTCCCACATGCAGAAACCGGCAGTTTCAGCATTTTTCACGCGTGGCAACCCTGAGCACGAGATGGAGTAACTGCATCGTGTCACACGGAAGAGCTTCTCATCATCCAACCTGTTGAAGAATGGTGGCACCTTGTCGTGCAAAAAGTTTCTCATCATCGGAAGGCTGCCCCCTTGCCAAACGTGACCTTGCTGAAAACAAAGACATCAACATCTGTGGAAGTTGGCGCTGACTCCTCTGGCTTCTCCAGCACTTCTGAAAGGTCTATGGTCAATTTGATCCTCGTGGGTGGAATGGAGTGTTCGGGCTTCATCCGAGATCACCTTTGAGAAGAAGACATATCTGCGCGCAACATTGACCTGGTTCAAGGCGCTAGTAATGCATTATCTTAGTCTCTTTTACTTAGACTGACCAAACGCACGAAGTTGGAAAAGAGACATGACCATTCTTCAAGACCTGTCGAGAACTTGCTCTAATGGGCGTTTCTTTGGCACATGTCTTTGGCAACACTTTCCCGACTTCTGTTTTGGCTCTGGTGCTCTGCAATCTGTGCAAAACCACGTTTGCAAGCTTTCGCGGACAGGGCTGCTTTGTACGAGCCATGCGAGGTTTTACCTGCATGCGTGCCATTCCAAGTATGAACGTCTGCTGGTATCAAAAATAAAGCTTTTGCAAGCATTCGTGCATGAAAAGCTCCCAAAATCTCTCGCGAATCGTTGGCGACCGTGTGTTCACCATTCGCGAAGGCATCTTACAGCAACGTCCTTCAATTTAATACATGGGAGGTTTTGGTCGCTGCTCACATAGGTATACGTCTTTGCTGGGCAGGAAGAGTGCGACCCAACCGCACACCGAAGACTCCAGCATTTGGCTGGACATCTGGGGGTTGTCCAAATCTTTTCTTAAGCCTCCTATTGCCGGCCTAGTACCCCAGTTCAAGAATCGCAGGTTGTTTCCAAGAAAAAGCCTCATGCGGCCCTCTTGTGGAAATCAACAACCCATGCATTCTTTCAATTTAACACCTTTTCGGCAACGTGCTTGCTCAAGGAGCATCAAAATGATCCGGAACATAACCACAGTTGAGGGGATGGGGACAAAAGGATCTTACACGTTAAACCGACAAAGACAAAAAGGGCTGAACGCCTGCCAGAACCAATGGGAAAAGAAACGGGGACGGTTCGATAAGGGTGTCGCTTTTGAAGTCGGCCTATCGCTTTTTAGGGTCCCCGCCACACGGTCATGACACCTGAGATGTCAAGAGCTATAATTGACGTGCATATGGTTACCGCCTTGTTTTTGAGAGGGACCTATTGCTTTTCCAAGCGCTCAGTCAACGTTTCATATGTGACAATCGCTCTTTACTAACTAAATTGGTCACCGGTCATCGCTAGTTTTCCTTATAAGGGACCAATTATGGAAACTATGAGCATGGCGAACCGGGCATGGTTCTGTTTTCAGCTCCAAAGTGAATGAAAATTGTCGGGTTGCAGCCGCCGTCGGAGTCGGCTTAGGGATATTGCCTGCATCAGGGATTTTGTGCACAACAAATTTGAAGGATACGCAGCGGAAAAGCATTGCATACGCAATTTGGCCCCTGGTCCGTGAGCTGTTCTGCCTTCTGCTTGACAACTCTTGACCGGCACACAGCCTTGGCCTATCTGAAACCACACAGCCGAAATGTTCTCCTGGAGGTTCTGGTCATTGGTGTTGATCATTTGTACTCGACACATTCAGTCTGCAAAGTGGCAAAAGCGAAGGCCATCGGACATGGCAACCCACAACTGTTCAGGTGTTCATCGCACTCAGTTGCAGGTGGTGCCTATGTTCAGACTGGATTAGTTGCTATCAGCACTCATCCTTCCTTAGTATGTGGACCATCGCAGAAAACTATTGCTTGTTTCGCCTTTTTCACAAATGACCGGCAACCCTGGGCACGAGATGGAACGAGGAACTGCATCTTGTCACACGGAAGAGTTTCTCATCATCCAAAGGTCTTTCCCCCTACCAAACGTAAGCTCGCTCAAGGAAAAAGAAACCAACATTTGTTGAAGCTACCCTGAGAATTGACCCGTGGTTTCAACCATTTTCCTCTTGGTCAGGGGTTGCGAAGTCCATGGGGACCTCCTGCGGGGCTCTATGATCTCTATGGCCCTACTGGATGGAATGGGGTGTTCCACTTTTACCGAGCTCGGAGAAGAAGAGATTGCCAGCGTGAGTCACGCGAGCAGCGGTAGAACAGCAGAACATTTAGCTGGAGTAAGTTCAATGATGCTGTTGCATTGACCTAGAATAGAAGCTCCATCGTAGAAAGAGCTTCGCCAAAAAGAAAATGGCTGTAGGTTTCAGTCAGCTGCTCATATGTCACGAGCGCTCTTTACTGACTGGTCACCGGTCATCGCTAGTTTTTCTTGTATTGGACCAATTGATGGAAACTATGAGCATGGCAAGCCGGGCATGGTTCTGTTTTCAGCTCCAAAGTGAATGAAAATTGTCGGGTTGTTGTCGCCGTCGGAGTCGGCTTAGGGATATTGCCTGCATCAGGGATTTTGTGCACAACAAATTTGAAGGATACGCAGCGGAAAAGCATTGCATATGCAATGCTTGGCAACTCTTGACCAGCACGCAGCATTGGCGTTCATCCCACAGCCGGAAAAAAGAAGGCGCACAATTGGCCTTTCTCACGAGTCGCCAACAACTCGTTCGGCAATGGAGCCGTTACTTGGCGGCATCTTGAATGGGCCAAGGAACGAAAGCCAAATCTAGACGCTGACCTCGCAGCTGAGACCTGAGCGGTGTCAAAAACTGGTCTACGATCTGTTATACTTATGACTTCCTTCCACCAATGCTTGCGCGGCGCTTCCGCGACCTGCCTAAAACGGCTTGCGCGGGCCATGTTTTGTTGAAATCCTCTTTTTTGCTATACAAATAACTATAGTTTAAGTCTCCAACCGTGGGCCTTTGTTCCGTCCCCGAACCCTCATGCAGCCCTCTTGTGGGCCTAGGGCAACGTTTGCATGCAAGCCGGGTCAGAAGTTCATCTCTGTGGTGGCAGTTAGTGCAGAGCCAAAGTCTCGAAATCAAACATCCTCAACATACGGATAGGATCCCATAGCCAACTGAAGCCCGAAATGCTGTGTCTGTTGAAAAGGCCATGTGTTTCGTTAAAAGCCATCGCCTGTCGGTGATCGTCTGGCGCCACGGCGTCTAGTTGCGGCTGATCTGCCCTCAAGCAATCCGGCGGCAAAGGATATCAATCACAGCGTGTCTGCATAGCAAAACTTTGCTGCTTCCTCTGAGAATAGCTCGGACTGGACGCTCCAGTCGGCCTGGAACAAAAACATTCAATCTTCAAAGTCGAACAGGAAACATGTGGAACACCTGACGAGTGTGGCACTCCTTTTGGGTCAGAAGACTGGTCGCGATCCGCGATCCTTCAAAACCCTCCAGGAGTTCCAATTTGCCACCTGTGTCTTCTTCACAACCTATGAGTGGATGGGACACCGAACACCCCTTTCGGCCTCCAACTCAGTTGGAAACCCCCTCTGTTGAAGGCCGAAGCACGTTTGGATTCAACCAGGACAAGAACAAGAGAACCTTGAACGCCGGGCACCAGAGTTCTTCTTTCTTGACATCGAAAACAAAGAACAATCAGTAGAAAAGAATCCACAAATCCAAAGCCCAGCATTGTAAACTGATTGGTGCCTTCTTTTGGGACCTTCTGGGATCAGTAAAAAAGAAGCTGTATGTGATGGGAAACCCAAGCCAAACAACGATCCCACACTCTTAGTTCCCAAATCTATGCTGCCCGGCACAAACAAAAACACTCTCTTTTAGACAAGCAAAAGGACAGTTTCTTTCGGAGTTGCTTTCTACACGGTGTTGACGCCATTGCCGCATGTTCCAACCAAATGCGTTCCGACCATGGACACCTCTCAGGCTGATCGCGCAGGCGAGGAAAGCTGGCGCGGCGAGTCGACACATCCGTCCACCAGCGACCGGCCTGTGGCGCCTCTAAGATGGGCAGCGCAACATGCTGTAAAGGCCTGTGAGGTGATTCTTTGTTCTGATGAAGCGATGAACCTACCACCAGTATTTTGGGGGAGTGTATACTTCCAATATGGTTTTACTTGGTCGGCAGTCCGATGAACGGAAGTGATCCATGTTGAAAAAGAAAACAGTGATCCTCGGTCAATGAACATGGATCAGGTGAGACCGTATTTATATATATATATAACACAAGAACCTGAAAACAATAGTGCTGCTGCTGCTGCTGGGTTTCAATTCAATTCAAAGGACAAGCTGGGATTCGCGCTCTGCTCCCAACGTTGGGTCGTGTGTAGGGTTCTGCGTGTCAAGAGTATGAACAGTACCTGTGCCACGCTTGACCGTAAGGCACCCAGCAGAAAAAAAAAAGGAAAAAAAAACATCCAAGAGAGCTTTTCACATGCGGGCGAGATACGTGTGGGATCGTGTGGGGGGTCTGGAGGTCAGCCGTGGCGATATTCTCATCCAAACATATCCAACTCAATCTTCATCCCCCATATCCCTCATCTCTCTCCAAAACAGGTGGGGGCCAGTTGGTTTGGGAAACAAGATTGATTTACTCCTATCCAACCCAATCTTCATCTGATGACCCCCGAAACAGGCCCGGAATGGTTGGTTTGGGAGGAAGGATTCATTTACTCGCGTTTAGCTGACATGATTGGATGATTGGTGAACAAAAAGAACTTGCACATGGATGGGTCATTGTGGATGTGCGTCTGAATTCAACTTGCAAAGCATGCTGTAGGCACGATCACTGATCAAAACAACGTGCAAACTATGGAAACAATCGCTGACACCATTGGAGGGAGCATCTTCTCCCACACTCATGATCAAAGCCAGTCAGGATCGTCTCACTAGGTGTTCTATTCAATCAGAGATGGGTTCTTATCATCCTTGGCCCTTCCTCAGGCAGCCCCGATCAGCCCAGTACCACTCTTCACTGCCTTTTTGCATCCTGCGAGTGGTCGAAGCATCCTGCGGCCATTGGAACGAGCGCCCTGCCATAGCTCTTGAAACTAGGCATGGGATGGCATGAGTATATTTAGGTGCTTCAACAAGATTGTTGCACACCAAGTATTCTGCACATTCCCATCTGCTTGTTCGAGTCGTAAACTTGTTGCAGGCAACAGCTCACGATGACCCATTCTGCCATCCTTCGGTCCTGTTCTAAAAACAAGGAGTTCAGTCATGTGAGCACGAGCTTACGCGGTGTCGCATGAGCTTACGTGCTCACCGCTGTGGAAGACCACGCGCTTGGGTGATAGGGGTACCGGTACCCGTGCTCCACCCGTCTTTCTGCAGTGAACATTCGGCTCTTTGACAAGCAAAGCAGGCACATGACCTGTCAAAGCGGTCGAGGGCCAAAAAGGCCAATAAGAGTTCCGCACGAGGGCAGCGTAGTCACAGGTCCGCCTTTTCGAAAGCCACAATGTGGGAATGGTCTATTTGGTTGGTGTGCACCTCAGTGTTTCAAAGCCTGTAGAGTCTCAAGATGGGCGAAGGAGCAAATCATTTGCAGGCTTGTTCCAAAACATGGGCGGCCTGCATGCCAATGAAAGGGCTGGTGACGGTGCCAGCCCGAAGCCTGATGATTTCCGTTCCGTGCATGCGCTGGTACAAAACTGCCAACTATGTCCTTTGCAAGTTGACTTGACTGGAGGTGATGCATGTCTGTGGTGTAGGTAACCAGGTAGTAAGACACAAATGGGCAAGTCTATTCAGCTAAGGCTCGCGGACTGCCGACTGGTTCCTGCCTCTCAGAAGTCTAAACAGGATCGGCCGTGCATGTTGGAGTCAGGAGTCCTTTATTCATGCAAGGATATGGAAGGAACGACTCCATCTGAAAACAACCCAAACGACTCCATCAGAACCAAACTTACATCCCGAACTTGCCGAACATCTCCCGAAAATCACCCCTCCGTTGACCCATCTTCCCCAAAGATACCTCGATCCTCCCCTCCCAGAAATCTGGGCATGACGGGGAAAACTCCGAGCCAAAACCGCCGTGTTTCCCACGACGAAGCGCAGCAGCAAAGTCTATGGTCGTGAGACTCCTCGCGCTCGGCCATCGCGGGCGGTGTCGAAGTGACGCACGCGCCGACGACGACTTCCACGTCACGGAAGTGCCGGGTCAGTGGTGCCTCACGTGGTGGAATGGGGCCGTGAAGGGGGGAAAAAGCTCGCGTCTGATTCGGTCTGAAAGGGGTCGCATAGTGGCATAGTGATGCCTTACCTTCTTCAAGCAGCTTCGAGCCGTTTTCCAGGGCATCACTCTGACGCAAAACCCAGGATTCACTCTTCCCGAGTTGCCCAGCACAAGTTTCCTGGCACTTTGACTCCACTGCTTGGGCCGGGTGCTCTCGGCAGTAGGACATCTTAAAAATACATCTCCAAAATACCCCCCAGAAACGATCATGGACCTTGAGAATGATGCTTTCAACCATCTTCCCTCATTGCACGTCCGTGCTCCTGGGGGGTCGTTTCTTTGGGCCTCTGGGATGTGAACCCGACGGGTTCCAAACCACCCGGAGTGTGTGAAGGGGCGCAGGACACGTGGCCGAACAACGGCCGGCGTGGTGGAAAATCGCCAGTGCTGGCCTGGCCGCCTGCGAACATGAATGAGAATGAAAACCGAGGGTCCTAAAGGTCTGAGCTAAGGAGAAAAAACCAGATGTCAAGGTCGAAGCGCGCGCACACCTCAGACTTTCGGCGATCCGGGGAGAAACATCGTCTGAACGAAAAAGCGGCGGTCCGTGGAGGACCGCAATGGTGGATTGCCTGCACACCTTGGCCACCAATCCATGCATCATGGTGGCCGCAAGGCTCCTTTTGGAATCGGGATCTACTGAAGACATCCGCTGGCAATCGGGCCAATGCAGGATGCCTCCTGTTCCGACTTGATACAGAGTGTCTTCCTTCATGACAAAGGTGCCAAGCCTTCGCTAAGCCCTGACCCAAAACATCCAGCAAGCTCATTCGCAGCAGGCAGAACGGGCGAAGCAGGCTCTCACGGGCGCCTTCGTGCGTGAACGGCTGTGCGTTGCTCATTGCTTTGGCTGTGCTTCTTTCTTTCCTTCTGAAGCAAGAGAGGTCAGGCTGCCTGTCGCTCCGATTGAAACAGAACAGGCCACCAACAAAAGCGACCCCTTGCTGAGCGTGGATGCGCTGAGCAAGACAGCTGTGCGAAAAAGAACTGAAGAACTGAGAATGTCCATGCAAAGTTTCTGATGACATTTCTTGGTGATTTCCCGAAAAAGCGGTACTGAGTACATCAACTGCAGACTTACACAAACCAGCTATGACCTTTGTTTTGTGGATATCCTTTCCACATGAGTGTGGATCAAAACCTGGGTGTGGTTCACATTCGTGGGGGAATCGGTTCATTTTCTAGGGTGAAGACTCGTCTGCAAACATGGAGTAGTGATTCGAACCGACCAGTACAAAGGATTTTGTAGGTTTTGGCAGGTTGAGTCTTGGCAGGTATGGGGTTTTGTATGGGAACTACCAACGTCTTGGCAGCTATTTTTTTAAAAGAGTCAGTTGCTTCTCTGCCTTGCAGAAAAACAAGCGCGTCTTGAATCTTCTTGTATGGGGTCTTGTACAGGAACTACCAGAGTCTTGGCAGCTGTTTTTAAGAGTCAGTTGCTTTTCTGCCCAAGAGAAAAACAAGCGCGTCTTGAATCTTCTTGTATGGGGTTTTGTATGGGAACTACCAGAGTCTTGGCAGCTATTTTTAAAGAGTAAGTTGCTTCTCTGCCTTGCAGAAAAACAAGCGCGTCTTGAATCTTCTTGTATGGGATCTTGTACAGGAACTACCAGAGTCTTGGTGCTGAACTCGCCAGTTGCTTCTCTGCTGGCTGATCTGTGCTTTGGACTCTTCTTGTCGCCAATGATGAAGCCCAACTGTCAGACGTTCTTCTCCGGACCATCCGCTGATCACAACTCAGCGGTCCTGACACAACTCAGCGTTCTTCGTGGTCCGGGCAGCCAATGACTCGGAGAAAAGCTGAACGTTCGCAGCTCATGACGCGTCAACCTCTTCAGGCGCCAATACCTTTTCGCCAGCCTTTGGCCTTTGGCAGGCTTTTTTATCGTGGCTCATACCTATTGAGGTTCTTTCTGGCTAAACAGTTCCGCCTGGCAATCGCTACAGCCGAAGGGACAAACTCTTCGCAGTAGTCATTTCAGTCGACACGAAATTGAGAACAGGGGGGGAATCCAGTTTTCGCAAACAACATCCCAGCACATCAAGGTCTAAACCAGTTAGTTCCCAAGATTTCGCACGTTTCGCTGAGCCTAGGAACTGTCCTCACAACATTTCAGGCTTCAGGCAGCTCCATCAGCTTTGGTCAAAGCAACATCCGTAAGCTGGTGTGGGCATTGCACACATCACATCACGCTAGCTTGCGAGAGTTCCAGAGTCTGCCTCAGTGAAAGAACTCCACTTATGCATGTTTCTGTTCGCCTGCAGAAACAGACATCAGACTAGGTCTGGTCAAATCTTATGCGATGTCAACCTCACAGGGAGTCACAAGAGCTCCTGCACTCACAGTCTTTTTTCGGCATAGGCAAGGAACACTCGGAGGTGTGCCACCTCAAGGACAGAACCCAGCGAACGCAGCTGGTGAGAATCTTCAGCCAATTGGGGCAGGGAGGACACTGGGTTTAACATGAGGAGAAGATTGACAAGGACCAAGCTGGAGACATCTGTACATGCTGCCTCGCCGCAAAGAAGAAGAACCTAGGCCTTGCTATGTCTACAGAGTCTACTGATCGCGCCTGACAAACTTTGAATCCAAATCTGGCATGAGTATAGCTTTTCAGGTCATGAATTAGTCTTCTTGCTTGGCGCTGCTTTAAACGACGGCTTCAAGAATACGCCTTTTGGAAAGAATCAGCCTGATGCAGACACACACAATGATCTGATGCACTATTTCAGGGCAAATGACTTTGGTGTCTGTGCAGGCATAGGCGAAAGGCGCGGTATGACCATGTATGGCCCACTTTGAGAACTCTACAAAAATCTAGCAGATTTCTTTGAGTCTTCAGGTATTCTCAGGGGGGTGATTGCATGTTATAACAATCTCAGGGCGATGATGGAGTCGCCTTGACGCAAAACGTGTTTGATTGAAAAGCAACTGCGCGGTGTATTGGAAT
>CAXAMN010022648.1:0-22500 GCA_963970005.1 Durusdinium trenchii | reverse complement strand
AAGGCAATTTCCTTACATTTGGGTCTCACACCATTACATTCGAGTGCTATAGATGTGGTTTTGTTGAGTTGATCAGGACACTTCACACTTGAAGCGACGACACTTTTCCTTCCTTTCAGCAATTGCTTCAAAGTCCGGGTGAGAGGGACAGAAGATGACAGAAGGGACCACTCAGAATCTTTGCCCGGCCTGGCAGTCACGCTGCACACTGCCACACAGAATAAAACAAATCTTCAAGCCCTCAATGTTCAAGGAACATTCAGCACCGTTAGTGCAATAAGTGGCTCACCTTTTTTTACCCTATGGCACCGTTATAGGGACAGCTTTCTGAAGAAGAGTTGTTCTTCTAGCTTTGTCACCTTCAACTGCCAATCCTTCACATCATCAGTTTTCAACCGAAGTGCTCTCTCCAGTTCTCGGACTTGCTCACCTTAGAGTTGATTGGAGTAAGTTGAAAGTCAACCCAACCCTGAAAGAGAGTACGTGAACATAGTCACAAGTCACGTAGGCGAGTTACGAGCACATGAAAGTAGTTCAATTGACAAGTTACGTAACTCATAGATTTGGTGAACATAGGTTTCTTCCATCTTGTAGCATAGATGGCAGGACCTTCCCCCCAAGCTTCAAATCACCCCTTGAAGCTGCTTCGCTGGAATTATCATCGTTGACATCTGGCAAAGGTAGAGCTGGGTGTTCCTCCTTGTCCTTCATACCTTTGCTCCTATTGCGATGGCGTTTTGGTCCTTGGAAAATCTTGGAAACACTGAGTAACACATAGCACCTCACAATGGTTTTCATCAAGTATGTTTGCAATTTTGCTTTTGCTGATGCTGCTGATGCTGCTGCCCCAGTAACTGTTCCTCTCATAGAGGCTTTGCAATGCCTTTCGCCGACCAGGTTGCCCTTTACCTGGAACCTCCTCGTTCATATACTTGGAACGTACCGGCATGGGTTCCACAGGCACACTACACGGAGGGATGTTGAAGCAACAGAACCCCTGGTGGAGTGAAAAGGGAGCAAGGGAGTGCACTGCGTCAGCTTGAGTTGTTGTTGACTTGAAGTTTCAAGAGTGAGAGGCCAAGTTTTGGAGAGACTGGAGGGGTTGAAAAGTTTGCAAAACATACCATGCAGTGGGCTGCCCCAAAGCACTAGCTTGATGATAATTCCAGCTGAAGCGGGAAAGCAAGAGCTAAGTGTGCAAAGAAAGTCCAAGTATCACAATGCAGAAATCACCAGTCCTGCCCCACCAGTCCTGCCTCAATCAGTGGAACATAGTGGAACTCCAAGGGCAGCCACATCCTACAAGTCCGTAACTTAAAAATAGACCTCATGGGAATCACCAGATTATGCTCGGTCCTGCTTTGTTGCGATGCAAAAAAAATGTTGAGTCGGGCCTCAGCCGAACATTCAAGAGGGGTTCCACTTGCGCAACACAAACTGGCACTGCAATGCAACTGCAAAGCTGCACAGTGCTGCTTCACTTTTTGCCCACCAGCTGAAACGAAGAATGATGTTTCCTTAGTGGCTGTAACCCGCACTGAATCTGTTGAAATTGGTCCCCAGTGCGTATGAGCAAATGAGAGTGCGCATGCTCCTTCACTTTTTTGGTGCCTTACATACTGTAACATATTGTAACTATGTCATGCATAGTCTAAGGTGCGTAAACTATCTAGTCGTGCGAACCACCTGAACGCACCTGAACACCCGACGAGCCCAGCAAACCCCGGCGAACCCCGGCGAACCCCGGCGAACCCGGCGAACCCGGCGAACCCCGGCAAACCCGGCGAACCCCGGCGAACCCCGGCAAACCCGGCGAACCCCGGCAAACCCGGCGAACCCCGGCAAACCCCGGCAAATCTAAGCATAACATGTTTGGAGCCAAGGTTCCAGACCGAGCAGATGATTGATCATCACATCGTAGAGATCTCACACCTTCCAAAGTTCAATAGCTTCTACTGCAAGCTTGTGTCATGTTTTGGAAGCACGCTCACTGTTCAAATCTAAATGTCATTGGCTGTCATCATGTTGTGACACCATCAATAGTGCACTGTGAAGGAAACAATAACGTCTCAATGAAAAGAAAACATCGAGTAGCAGCCTGATGGGACAAAGCTTCATGATGGGCTGGATCGCCAGCACTGTGAACTGTGATGTCAGGTCCTCGGCAATAAGTGAGACTCATTTTTGACCACAAGATGGAAAGCAAGTGATGAGTTGTTCATTCAGCTGATGCACCTCGCTGGCCGACGCACCTCGCCCCACCCAAAGATGAGCTGGCACTGGTCTGTTTAAGCCACAGCCAGACACAATGAAAGAAGTGTGCAAGCATGTGCAAGCTACATTTGTCAACTCAAAGTGTTTCCAAACTATCTACACACGACATTGTATTTTTTCTTTTCACTTCACACAGCACCAATGCTTTCTTGCACGGCTGCGTTCATTGCGCTCTTCAGCCTGGCCCTAAGCGGACTTGAGTTCCCTCCCATGGGCGCATAACGAGCCAAAGGTGATATACAGTATCATCAAATATGTTTATAACACTGTTCATGACTTTATGGAAAGTCTTCATTGGAGATCGACTTTAGAGGCATTGAGGAACACCCAGGAACTCATTCCCTAAAATCCAGGTGCGCCATCACACCAATCTCAAAGCTTCGTTGGTCTTCATGGCCAGTTCTGCTGAGCTCCGGTTCTTGATGAAATAGAGAGGTTTGCCTAAGAGCAATGAGACAAGGGCCTGTCCGATGAATGTTGGAACTTCAATTGCTCGAGGGTTGCTGGCACATGGCTGCTTTGCAGTCAAGCTGCGAGGTGTTAACTCCTTAAATCACAACAGTGACTGTCATTGAGGCTGTGGAACGGTTGAACTATTGTTGAATTCATTGTGTTTTGCAGCACAGGCGCATTAGCCTCCTTCAGATAGGCTACACGCCACACAGGGCAGAGCATTCTTGAAGCTGCCAACTCCTGGTGATAAAGAGAAGTATCACATCATTTCAATTTGTTGATTAATCAAAGAGGTTCGTGCACACCTTCTCAGTGAAGACATTAGCCAGCGAAGCCCACTTCAAAGTACTTGTCAATGACGGAGGGGACCACTGGAAGTATATTGGTGTCGGCTTCGGCTCAACCACAAAGAAATCTGAACCTGGGCTAAGGCCAGGACTTGAAAGATGCTCACACTTGTGCAAATCATAGCAAGTCTCAGAAGAATCCTAAGGCTGTGGCTGTCAGCTTTTGCTGAGCCATCACCGCAGGCAGGTGCACGAGAGCACTGGTGACCGTTGAGGGTCACATCAATCACTTCTTCCTCTTCCATCTCATGTAAGAGTTCCCTGATGGTGGAAACTTCAGAATCTTTTGTGCCCTTTCCAGATTCATTGGGCATTTCCAATACAACTCGTTCCATGTCGCTTGTCCAAGCACATGTCTTCAGGTAGTCACCTTCACCTGCATGTCCAAGGTTGTAGGTAGTCCAAAAGAACATCAGTTTATATCAGTTTCAATGCTGTAAGATGCTTCAAGACAGTTGTGAGAGTGTTTCACATCTACATCTGGTCAAACCACATTTTTTTGACGTCTCAACAGGCCCCAGATTTGATGGCTTCACTTCAGACAGTGTTCACACTGTCAAGCTAAGAACTAGTCGTTTCCAGCTGGATTGAATTGGGTGAAATGGTTGGCCACCTCAATTCCAGCTTCCCCAAATCCACGAAAGCACCAGCCCATCGATGATTGAAGTGACACTGTTTGGAGAGTGGGTATTTCATTGACTTTGCTGAAAAAATACTGAAAACCAAACTTGTGGCTTGGTGCTGGCAAAACCTAAAAGATCCTAAAAGACACGTCGCCGGCGCTGCTCATTTCAGGCGTCTTCGGCAGCGCTGGGTTTGCGACATGTTCCGGATGGAGTTCGCACGGGTCTCAGACACCTTCCACCTGAGAGCATGGAGTGAAAAGATATCTGCGCAAATATCATTGCCAAAAGCAGTTTCAGGTCTGGTTGACTGTCGAAGCACTGGGGGATATGGATGTCTAGGTTGACTAGTGGCTGGGGCCTGCACTCCTCCCTGGCTTTGTTCAAGACATCTCTCCCAGACCATTCCGGGTGTTCAACACGTAGAGCATTCATCTTCTCCTTGATGAACTGGTGGAATGAATCCCTCATCACATCACCCTGGCACAGGGAGGCTTTGGGTAGAGAGAGACCCTCCAAACAAAGATGTTGCTTAGAGTATTGCTTAGGCAGCTTTCGCAATTCAGTTTCCAAAGTGGCTGTGCTTTTAAGAGAACACCCATGCCTTCGTCTTCTTTCCCAAAGCTTTCCTTTTGCCCGCAGGAGCTTCCTCTTCTTCGTCGGCTTCCTTTTCTTCCTCTTCACTTTCTTCCTCGGAATCTGCTTCCTTCTCCTCACCCTCTTCCTTTGATTCCTTGTCCTCCCTCTTCTGCATCTTCTTTCCTGTCTTTGTCTTATCAGCTCTCTTGCCATGTGATGAACTCTTTGGATTCTCTTCAGCCTCTTCCTCCTTGTCTTCAGTCTTCTTCTTGCGGTTCTTTGCAGCTTTAGACTCCTCACCTGCAGCTGCCTCCTCCTTATCAGTCTTTCTTTTCTTCAAATTAATTTGCCCTTCTTTGTCAGCAGCTTCCTCCGATGTCTCCTCCTCATCTTCTGCTGCCGTCTCATCCTCATCATCCTTCGGTTGGGATCTCTTTGCAGGCTTCTCATCTTCCTTCTTCTGGCCATCCTCCTTGGACCTCTGCTTTCCTGCCTTTGCCTGCTTATCTTTCAACATCGCTTTGCCTGTTCCGCTGAACTTGCCACGCTTTGGTTGATTTTCCTCGTCATCCATTTTAGCTTTCTTGGCCTTCTTTGCAACTTGTGTTTCCTCGGCTTCAGCTGTCTCTTCAGGCTTCGGCCTCTTGTTTCCTTTGGGAGGCTTGGTTGACCTCTTTTTCTCCTCCTTCTCTTCAGCATCCTCATCATTATCCTCGCCTTTCTTGTGTGCCTCCTTCTTTCCTGCCTCATTGCTTCTCTTCGCCTTCTTCTGCAGCTTCCCTTCTTCCTTCTCTTCTGCTGCTGCCTTCTCCTCATCATCCCCTTTCTGCACAGGGCTTGGCTTCTGTCGCCTATTGGACTTGCCAAGCGTTTGCTTCTCTTTCTTCTTCCCTTCCTTTGCAACCTTCTTCTCATTCTTTGAATCCTCCTCATCATCTTCAAGTTCTGTCTCCTCCTCGTAGTCTGCTGCCTCCTCTTCTTCTTCCTCCTCCATATCCTCATCATCGCCTTTCTTGTCACTCTCGACATCCTTCTTGGACCTCTTCTTTCGCGCTGCTGTCTCTTCATCCCTCTTAGTCTTAGTCATCCCTTTGCCACTTTTGCCTGCTCCGCTGAGCTTGCCACTCTTTAGTCGCTCTTTCTCCTGGTCTTTTTTCACCCTTCTTGCGTGTCTTTGCAACCTGTGACTTCTCATGTTCAGCTCCTGTCTCCTCCTTTGTCACCTTCTGGTCCTTCTTTCTTCCCTTCTGCTGCTTCAGTTTGGCCTCTTCAGCTTCCATATTCTCACCCTCATCCTCACTGGCTGTCTTCCCTTTTGGTGCTTTTGGGTCCTTCTTCTTTCCAGTCCCACTGAACTTTCTGCCTTTTTCCTCAGCCTTGCTGGAAGCTTTGTTGAATTCTTTGGATAGGCGTCTTGGCTTGACACAATCAGCAGCCGCTTCCTCTGAATCATCTCCGTCTCCATCTTGTGAGTCTTGTGACCCGTTGATCTCTTCGTCACTGTCCAGCGAGTCCTCCTCTTCCGACATCTTCTTTTTCTTGGCTGTTTTTTGTCTTCGCCTGAGATCCTTTCTTCTTTGAATCTTTGTCTTGTTTCTTCTTCTTCTCTTCTGTCTTCTTTTGCTGGTTGGCATTGCCAACATGGTTGCCAATGGCACGAGCGACACCAATCTTTGGTTTTTCAACCTTGCCTTCTTCCTCCTGCTCATCAGCTTTCTTCTCTTCCTTTGGAACCTTTGGAGGCTCATTTGGTGTTGGACCTGCATCCTCTTCATTTGGCTTTGGTTCTTTTCTGGGCCTCCCCCCTCTTGACCTCCAAAGATTCTTTGAGGCGATGGCTCAAGGAATCCACTTCCTCGGTGGGAATAGTCGGGTTTGTCTTCTCATTACTTACAGCTGATGTCATCGGCAGGGACTTAGAAACCTCAGCCACCTCCTGCAAGGTAGCCTCCTCCTTTGCTTCCACTACGACGCCTTCTTCGTTCCTCGGCGGGGGAGCTGGCGTGCTCGAAGATGGCGGAGATGTAGTTTTGACCTGGGCGCTGGGCACGAATGAAGGCATCATGTATTGGCCCAGTCGATGCAAAGTTGAACTTAATATGCTGTCATTGGATTGCACATCTTTGAAATGGATTGAACAACTAAGTCTAGAACACGGGGAGGAGGAGTCTCTTGCATCGCAGGGTCTGATGATGCCACCCTGTCAAAATCCTGACGTTGTACTTGCAAGAAGGGACACCATAATGTCTCGGATTGTTCCTTCAAATACTGGTGTAAAAAGTGATTCAAATCTGTCCTGGTTAAAACCATGATCAGCAAGAAGTTGGCTCAGGTTCACCATGAGGCTGTGTTGCCAGGTGTCACAAACCAAGGGGCTACGGGTCAACTAAGTGACACTGACCTTGATCCTGAACTTTGGTCAACACAAGCCATGGACTATGCGGCAATGCTTCCCAAGCACTTAGAGGATGACGATATACATGTGCAAAAACAAGGAAAACCGGCGGGCTCGCCTGATCCCTCACGCTTCAGAACCGCCACCTTTTGAGCGTTTGTGAACTTGGCAGATCCGTGCCCCAGCTGGAACTCCTTGATGGGGATACCGACAGGTGTGTGTGCGACCTTAGCAATTAGGGTATGGAAGGTCTTTGGGAGCAATGATGATGAGACCCAGTATTCACATGTCAAAAACAATCGAAAACCAAAGATATGATTTGGACACACAAAGTCATGAGTATCTAGGACATGGACGAGGAAAAGCTTATACCTTTGGTCGGATTCAGCTTCATGCACAGCTCCTGTCTTGTCTTTCGCTTCCACCAGATACAGGGTGGTGCCTGGTGTCCTCCCTGAGAACTTGTTTTCAACCACATAGCGCTCCATCAGCGCCTCCATCGTGGTGGGCTCGCTCCAGGCTGGCAAGCTGCACGTGGTATCTGCCACAGTGTCAGGAGCCCCGGATGCAGACATGGTGTCGGAGAGCATGGTTCCCTCAAACCTGCACAGCACCACCAGGACATTAACAAGCTACCAACATTTGATGGTTTGAAGCAAATAAAACAAAAGTTTTCTGATCTACTCAATGTTTTTCACAGTGTTGAGAAAAAACCCAAGACTATGAACGACCAGAAGGCCTTTTGTCGAAGTCGGAGATCAGCTCCCGCCATTCTGAACCATAGAGAATGTCGCCATAATGGAGTGTCCGGAAGCTTTGGGGCAGTGTCACCTTGTACTTGGACCAGCCACTTTTTCCAGGGATAGTGTCCAGCTTGACAACTTGCAAAGGAAACTTGCTGGTGTCCACCTCTGTACTTGAGAACTGCGGCGTGTACTTTTCGACATTGGAACCCATCAAGTGATGTCCACGCTTCCAGTCCTGGAGAGATAGTGTGAAACAGGACAGAGACCGAGTATTTTGGTTGGCTGGTTAGGTATTATGTTTAAAAAACGGGTCTGAGGTGGAGTGGCTGAAAACTGGTAAACAAAATCATCAAATCTCCTCCAGAAGCTTCAAAGCCAGAGATCGTTGGCAGTACTCCATGATTTGCAATGACTTCGACAAAGAAAGGGTTGGCATACGGACAGCGTGATTGAGCGGCCACTCGTGAGCTGTCAGCTCCAACCAGGTGTCGTAGGGGCTGAGGTTCAATAGGCCAACAACACCATCCGCAGGGATGTCCACCTTTACAAACAAACTGGTGAGGATCTCCTGTGGAGCTGCTTTTCCTGCCAGGTATTGGGCGCTCTCCTGGAATGGCGACATCGACCTGGTCAGGAGTTTGGAGGCTTGCATTTTTTGGCGGGCCCTGTGACTGTAATTATATGTAATAATTATACCTATTGATGACACAACGATTAGATTTCAGGTTTAAACAAATGGGAAACAAACCTAGGCCTTGTCTCAGCGGAAGATGGTGTCATGTCCTTTGCAGCTGCTGGCACCACATAGGAGCTCTCAGGAAGCCATTCGATGTTGGTGCGGGTGGACCTTTCAAAAACATTACATTCCAATTCCCACATGTTGAATGGAATGTTTGATACTCTTAGCAATCCACATTGACATCTTCATCTGGGCTATGAGAACCTTGAAACATCTTCAAAAACAACTAGAAACATATGATTGAACCACGCTGCTTGTCAGTCAAGAGCTGCGAGGTGATGAAGATGTTGTCAGTCATGGTGTCTTCTTGGATGCAAAGCCAAGCCTGAAACTGTAGAGGCACCTTCTTCTGGCCTGGAGCTGGTGCCATGCGTACTGTGAACGACTCTGTCTGCACATTCAAAGCGTCCAGCTTGTCTTCTATCCGACTGCAGGGGACATAAGTAAACAAACACAGACTGCTTGTCATCCAGTTCTTTAAGCTCAAACTACTTCAAAGTAGGTATTGCTAGTATCAGCTTTTCACCAACCCCCCCGCCGTATCTCTCCACGAGAACCGCCAGAAACACGATCAGACACAAGGAAAGGCGCGATGATGATGCCAGCTGATTTAGTCGGTTTTCTGGCCAATATGGATGCCATCAGCGAGCATGTATCGTTGAGCTCACCACCTGTCAACTTGCCGAACTTGGTGTAGTCGAGCCACACGAGATAGCCAGCAAATTTCTCGTGCTCCCCCAGGTCTTTGATGAACTGCAGCGGACATTAAAAGAAGTGAGTCGGAAGGGTGGGTTTATTTTTAATAACAAACACAAACAGTAAATATTAAATAACAATTCAAACCTGTTGCAAGCACAAAACCCACCAGTCATCACAAGGCCTTCTCAGCAGCTGTCTCCAGATCAGGGTTCTTGCCAGAAACGCAGCGCATGTTCATATCCATGTAGCTGCTCACGACCTTTCCCCCCCAAGCAGTTCTGATGCTTGAGGTGAAGAACACGCTGTAAGCGGTTGCTCCTGGCATTCTTTGCCTCCTCATCATATAGCCGTCCAAGCTGCGCCACATCCCTGGTGAGCTTGAGGCAGTCAGCGTCGAATGCCATCTTGCGACTGTCTTTCGACATGGTTTCCAGCCGTTGGTCCACAAGATCAAAGGTCACCTTGCTCGGAGCAGCAGCAGGCATATGTTCTTTCCTTAGACTTGCCAAGGAATTGGTAAACATTAACCACTCACACTATGATAAGCAGCGTTCAACTGAACGAGGCCCACTTCACAAGTAAGTGCAATGGAGAATCCACATATCTGTGTGGTGAGCCTGAAAGCCACCATCCTTCATTACCAGCAGGGCTGTGAGCTCGGTGGTGTAGTCCCTAGGGAAAAACTGGATACAGGTGAGAAAGCAGTTAGCTCAGACTATATCACAAATATCAATAACATTCAATAGTAACATTCAAATATCAATAGCACACCAGGGCCAGTTGGACTTATCAGGCTGAGGTTCCCATCAACGGTACGCTTGACAACTGTCTTCATCACATCGTCATCAAACATCCTGTCTTCGTCCTGGGTGGTAGCCATCTCCATTTGCTCCATGATGTAGTAGGCCAAACACATGCGGTCAAGCTCGTTGTTCCATTCTGACGCCGGCAGGCGGCAAGCAGCTGCCCGAGTGCTTCGTTTGGAGGCACGCTGGAAGAGGAACAAGACACGATGCATGAACAGTTCCTGTTTGTTTGGGCACACTTTGAGAACGCTGTGCCAAAAGGGATTGTCCACCCCATCAGGGCAAGAATCCAAGAGCCATCGCTGGGATGTCAATGTGGCCACAGTGAAAGCTGGCAGGGGGGCTCATACATTCACAGACAACTCAACTGGGACTCTTGACAACAAAGCAGGTTCCAACATCTACTGTATGTTACAGTAACCCCGCCTGATTCCACAAAGCGATGTTGGTGCAGGTGCTTCTCAATCATGCTCCACACAGCTGGTGCCACACCAACCTCCCGATGTGCTGTGTTCTTGAACATTATGATATTAAATGTCCTAGACTCTTTTTGTTATCTGGATGCTGCTATTTAACCACCAAGTCCAAATCAGAACCTGCCTTGAAACCGTACATTTGAGATGCACTCGTTTCATCTATTTGCCACTTCTGGTTGGTCGCTGCACTGCCATAGGAGTTATACTCAGCGACTGCTGACATGAAGGCAGTCCGGGAGTCGATGGATGGATCCTGGGCGGACACGCTGTTGGATAGAATGGGACCCTCATTGGTCCATGATCTATATCATCAATAGATAATGACATACAAATCACTTCAGAAGTTTTATTTCCTGGTCAGGGAGAGGTGAATGCAATGAAAGGGAATGGGCAGCTCCGACCAATGTTTCACCACTAGTTAAGTTGGTCATTTACCATCAAGCCCAGGCTCCAACAATACCAGCTCAGCTGCTCGACGTCCAAAAATCATGGTCTTCTGGAGTGGGTTCTTCCGCTGCTTCTCCGCCTGTTGCTCATGGATTTGTAGCCGACGGAAGTCCAGCTCTGGAATTGGATCAACCATCAACTTCACCCGGAAGGAGCAAAGGCTTTTCAGCCACCTGAAACGGAGGCGACCTTTTCGAGTGTTGACAAAAGGCGACCTTTTTGGTGTTTGACAAAAGGCGACCTTTTCCGGGAAAAGGTCACCTTTGGGCATTCAAATGCACTAATGGTGGGAACAAGATGCACACACACCATTGCAAATGGCATTGGAGAGTTGCATGTGCACCCCAAACCATGTAGTAGTTGCACTAGCCATATGCACTCCACTAAACAAAAGGTCCGCTATATGCAGTCTGTCAATCAGTTGCACAATGTTGCACAGTATGAGGTATTTGAACCCTATCCATACCCGGTACCCTGGTGGCTGGAAACAGGGCTGGGGAGCTAAATGCATCACCTTTAAGCTTTAGTTACAAAACACAACATAAGGCGACCCGCAGCCTAAGAAGGTCACCTTCTAAGCTGGGATCTAGAGCTTGGTGGGTTGCCCCCAGATATGACATGGTATGCCATTTGGCAGTCGGCCTTCATATTTTGCAATCTTACCAACCAATGCCTTGCAGAATCTATCCCTGGCATCAAGTTGCAGGGTCATGACTGAGCCAGGAATTGTGCAACAAGACGACCCTTTCAGGCTACAGGTCACCTTTGAAGCTCTTTGGGGGAAAGCTGTACAAGGCGATGCATATGATCCCAACTGCCATTTTCCCAATAATACTGCAAAACCCAAACGGCTAGCTGCGAAGTAGTTGCACTCTAGTGCATCTAGTGGAACTCTGGGTTGCAAAGTGCATCTAATGCAATGGGTTGCAGCATTAGAGAGGCCTACAAAAAGCAGTTGCACAAGTGCAACTAGTTCGGGCTCATTGGTGATCAGTTGCACTGAGATTGGTGCTGCATCTAGCAGTTTGTGTTTGGTGGTATCACGTAAAGATTCTTACCTCGTCTTGAGCTTTTTGCTTGCCTAGGTTCAACCCCTGTAAAATCATCAGTCAGTGTTCTTAGGGTCAGCCCACAAGATCATGATGAAAAGGCAGGCTCATTGACATTCATGGTCTAACTGAAAACTGTTCAGCTGGCCTTGAGAAGTCATTCACTTCCTCATCAGTCATCTTGTCCTTGAAGTTGTAGAAGGTGAAGAGGATCCCAAACATAATGATGCTGGAACGGGTGATGCCTTTCGTAGGTGTCAGGCACGCATACTGTAGTGGCTTTCCCAAAGATGAACCATCAAGACATCGGACTTCTACACACTCCCTCCATCCTTCAAAGCCCTGATGAAAAATATCAGTGGCTATGGTAAGCCAATCCTGGAGTAGGGGAAAGCCATCGGACGGCTTCAGCAAAGTCATTGCCAGGAACGGCACACTGTGGAGCTCCGCACCGCCGGTCGCCTCAGAGGTGCTTGGAACTTGCCAGTGCCAGCTACTGCTGTAATGACAAGGCATCTAGCTTTTACCAGTTCAATTCTGAGATCAGCTGGGTGGGTCAACTGGGTGGGTCCAGAAGAGTCACCTGTTACAGTAGGTGTGAGTCTGAGTTAACTGAGAGGCTGGAAGGATCACTGTAGAGACATCTGCTGCAGTTCCAGGGGAGATCCCATTCAGCCATGTGCTCAGCGGCTCACACACAGCAGGACCTTGCTTCGCCAAGCAAAACTGCATAGGATGGTCTCCTTGTTCTGGATCGAATCCCCTGGCGAAAGGCGCTTGTAGCTATCATACAGACTCTTGGGTTTCCATTGCACAGTGAGTTTCCAACCCTCCAAGATTGGCAATGGGAACCTCAAACCGTTCAAACGACATGAAGGGAAAGGATATGAAGGGATGTAATGAAAAAACACAATCATAGCACTTTGACCTGAATGACTCACTGTCTAGTTTGTGACTGCAAGAAGACTGTGTGGGTGTGAAGCCACAAAAGAGCTGCTGCTGCCAAGAAAACAGTGTAAGGAAGCTTGAAACACTATATTTGGGACCTGCTTAGTGATAGTCCAACTTGTTGTGAACTGGGTGTCAGCTCCCAGCCTTGCTTCCTCCAAAATGCGATCGGCCCAAGGATGGTGGTCATCGTGCTTCGCAACTTTGAAAGCACGCCGCAGAGCGGGGCCAGAAGGCACCAGTCTTTTAGTCATCAAGACCAGTGCGGCGTGCAACGGGTGCACTCATGGAACAAAAATCTGCAGTAAACTATCAACATACAATGTTACAAGGTTCCAACATCAACAATGCTCCAGCACATGGCAACAATCAGTGTGAGGGTCATGGAGTCATGCATGTGAGAGCACTTCCAACAACAGTTGTGTGTTCCGTCCAGTGTTTTCCGATTTCGAGAAACTGGGATTGCCGTAGGACCTAGCATTGAATTTTTTGAAGGCACCAAATTGCCTTTTCAGCTGCCTTTGTAGCTATGATTTCTGTGCATCAAGTTCCAAAAGCAGTCAGCTGATTTGATCTCGAATTACGCTAGCTAAGCTGTAACAGCTGTAAATGCTGTTGTTTCAAATCTGTTCCAAACCCAACACACACGCTAAAATGATGCAGCCCACTGAGGGCACATTCATAGCATTCCCACTCATGCACACCTGGTTGGTCTCTTTCACAGAATCCAGCGCCAGCTGTGGGGTGCCAGCCCATTTCGCCTGGGCAGGTGTTGTGGGCAAAGTGTGAGATGCCAGCAGCTCAGCTCCGGTGAGGCAGCGCTTGTGTGCCTGCAAGGCACAATGGTTGGTTGGAGTGTTTGACCTTTCCAGGTTCAAGTGTTTCGGGCAATTCATCAAACACAACCCTTTGTCAAACCAGTCTCAACACAAACACTGATTGACACTGATTCTCCAGTCATGTTGCGAAACTGTAGAGCTTGCCAGAGTTCGTCGTCAAGGTGGGAACCGCATTGTCAATAGTTTCCCCACGACCGCGGTTGTTTCTCGCAAGCTGCGATAAGTCCACCATATGCTTGTAGCGCGAGCCCTGGTAATCCTTCAAGTTCTGATCCTTGAGCTCAAGTTCTGGAAAGGATATGAAGGGATGTAATGAATCGATGTGTGTTCCATCTCTTCCATCAAAACTATCACAGCAGTGGACAGTGGGGTGGTTGATTTGTTGCATGCCCCCCTTATGGTGGGAAACTGCTTATCCCATACCACCAAGGACACCTTGAAAGCCTTGAAATGTGAAAGTCTTCATGCCATCATTTTGCAACCTGGTGTCATCACTTCGAGAAAGATTTTGAGGAGGCAGCTTCTTCCAGAAGTAGTCTGTAGATTGAAGTGTGACCTGTGCTGTCACTGAATCCATGAAGTCTTCCAAGCAAAACCCTGGCTTCCAGCGAAGCTTGGATCGGCGAATGGCGATGATGTAAATTCTGGCTCTGGCAACGCCAAGGCCGAAGACCCGCGGGTCCACCTTGACAGCTGTGACTGAGAAGGCAGGAAGGGCATCCTTCACAATTTGCTCATCATATTCCGTAACATTCTCGATGATGTTGCAATCTTGATCCACCGCTATGTTTTCAAAGAATGAAACATGTGTTGCAAAGGATGGGTCAGCTGTCTTCTTGCGTCGGCCCATCATTGAGAACGGGACACAGATCGGGCCTTGGGCAAGGATTGCGGTTGTGAACGCTCGGAAAATCTTAGAAACAACAAACAGAAAAACTGAGGTGTCAACCTGACACATTGACTTTGAGCCCTTAGCAATAGCAGCTAGAAATGTGGGAGAAATAGCAGCAAGATGCAATCAGGTTGAACAAATGCTTTAAGATTCTGAATCAACATGTCTCAGCAGCATTCTAACGTTGTTCAGCTGAGGGTCGTTTCTGTCCATGCCTTTTCAGCGGACACATCTTCTGGTGGGCAAGGCAAAAGGTTGACCCTTTGTTGCGATCGATCTTCAAAATGTCAGGAAATACACAATGCTTGCCACCTGTCACAGGCCCATACGTCTTTGAAAGCACTGAACGGCAGGGCTCGTTGATTTCACAGCTGGAAGTCAGAACCACATGGTCCCTCATGGCAAGTTGATGTCCGCCATGTGATTGCAGAAACTGTTTCGCAGCTGACTGAAGGCTGAGAGCAGCCTCAAATGGAGCCACTTTGACTAATGACATGAACTTTAATTAAAGATCCATTGATCTCAGGCTCTCACCATTTCTGCACAGCCGACGCCACTGAAACACGTAGAAAGGAACCAGCTCCAAGAAGCCAATGCCTTGCGCACAAAAGCTTCCCCAAATCTTTTGGCTGCACTCTGCATGAACACAGAAGCCCATTTGTAAGTAGAGCGGAACGTCCGGAAATTCACAGGATGCTTAGCTGTGGCTTTGGGCACATTGGTCTTTGGATAGAAAGTCCTGCACACAAATCTGGTTGAACTGGCATTTGCTTTGAGCTCTTGGAAAATTGTGCAACAATAGTATGTCCTACCTCTTCAGAGAATGCTTCTTGACAGTTTTGACGCTCGTGGGCCTGATATGGTTGTGGATCTAAACACACTCTCAGTACATACAACTTTGCGTTAAGTATCTTCTGTTCCTTTTGTGTTGAGTGGCAAAAATGGACAACGGATTCTGCCTGCAGTTCTTTGGTGGCTTCTCACGAAGCACTGCTTTGACGGCATCTCGAAGGCATACCATGCCTGACCCTCAGAAGGTGTGCAACAAGATCGGGCCGAGTCAGGCACAAGCACTTCCTTGAACCACAGTCATGAATCATTGACAAGTATCTCAAAGGAGTAACAGCTGCAAGAGATGCTGAATATTAGCAAATCTCTACTTGCTCGAAGCAGGCAAGCACACTTATAGTATTTTGTCCAACCATGATTGAGACATCAGTGAAAAGATCACTGCATGTCAACTTCCCAGTCTATCTCGAATTGGTGCTGTTGTCAATTCCTGAAAATTATGTTTCTGCCGCTCACTGAGATTCCGCATCGAAATCTTGGTAGCTCTTGTGCACCTAGCAAGGCAAATCGTGCACAAGCGTTGGGGTTGCTTCGTGCATTGGATCGGCAAGAATGAATAACTATCAATCAACAATCAAAAAACTATCGAACAGCTTAGGCCTCAGGACCCCGTCCCTCTACCAGATTTCTCTGGATACCAACCTGGCTCATGAACAAACGTTCAGGACTCCCACCAATTGTTACACTCATGAAAACAGTGTTCAGGAATCACACCAATAGTTACAAAGATCAAACATGTTCCAAAAAGACACTGAATTCAAGTCCAGAAAAAGAGCCTCTGTGCCACGTGCATCAGTCCAACGTGGCTCGGACTCTGAGGTAGAAGATGGCTGGGAAGTGAATTGGTCCGGAAGCCCATCTTTGGACTCAACCTTGTCCACCTTGCAAAGATGTTACAACTGGTTTGGGTTGAGAACTAGATTGAGGTATCATTGATTGCATCCTTGTTTTGATGACTTTTGATGTTTCTCGACAGAGTCTGGCCCAACCTGGCCTCCACCACCAACTTTCTCCTTTTAGAGATTCTCCTCAAAGGAACCTGTTCACAAGATGCCACATGATTGATGTGATGATGTTTTTGTGCGACATAACGAGTACATAATAAGTAGTGCTTGTTTCCTGAAATCAAATCGCAAGAAATCTGGCCTGGGAATCCTGGTCAGGATCTAGCTCACTGTCGTCAGACTCCCATGAGGGAGAATAAGCAGTGAGCCACTCTTCTAGGGTCACCACAGTCAACACCTTCCGTGTTATGATGTCTAGGAAACATTGAAGATGAACTGAGAAGGTCAAGCAAGCCTTCTCGGCGGGCTCGATGGCATTGCTCATCAGGAACAGGAAGCCAACGCCTGTCAATCGAGAGCTCATTCTGCCATCAACTGTGTGGAACTCAAGTGGACAAGACAAGATGGACAAGAACTGACCTCGGATACTAGAATGATATCATGAAAGCATGTGGCCTCCAACCACCTCAAAACATTTACCACAAGTTTGAGAAACATGATTGGTTGACAGATTTTTCAAGGCCTTCTCGAGGTGTAGGTGACCCAAGCAGAAACCAAAAAGCTGCAGGAAATCAGAGAGATCACAGTTTTGACTCGACAAATGTACGAAGCCAAAGCCGGTGCTTGTCACACAGGATTAAGAACCATATGCTTGCATACTCGGTCGAATACTGTAAGATTTTTCAGCGCTGCAAGACTGCGCTGAAACGCATCAATGGTGCAAGGGCTGTCAACGCAGATGGTGCCTTTAGGTCCACCACGATTTCCGGAACAGGAGGCTTCTCAAACCAAGGAAGCCGAGGAACTGACTGAGGGGGCTCATTGTTGCAAATCTTCAAAATGAATTCACAAGCCCTTCGTGTAGACTCATTCGGCTGTTTGCGAAGCAAAAACTTGGCAATCTCAAGATAGCTTTGCTTCTTGGATTTGAGTGGAGCTTTCAAGTCCCTAGGCTCAGACGGGCACGGTCCGAGGAAGGCCAAGTACCGGTGCGGGAAGCAGAGTTGAGCCTCCTGTCATGGAAGAAGCAGCTAATCAACCCATCATAAATCACGAAACAACATGATTGGTAGATTGGTATCATATAAGTCAAACATAATTCACCAAAGTCCTGGCACATTGATTGGTCGGCAGCGAATCTCTTGACAAAAAACGATCACATCCAGTGGGTGGGTTTCCCCTCCAGCTCCACGCCCAGTCTCGGAAATGACAACATTGTGAGGTAGGTCTGACAGGGAATTTAACATCAAACAGTAGCCCAAAGCAAAAGGAATCTGTAAAGCAATGACTTGGTTTCGGAATGTTTCGGAGTTGTTTTTTGCTGTTGGTTTCCAAAGAGCCTCGACGCAACATGAACATGAAGCTGTGCAAGCCAGTGCTGTCGTCGCGAAGGCCTCCCTTGAAGACCACTGGCACTTGGTTGAACCTGAGCGGGCTGATGAAATTGATATGGCACAACTATATATAGAAAGTGCTTACTTCACTGAATTGGTTGAATGCTTGAACAGGAAAACAGTGTTCTTGATTTGCGACAAAACACCAAGATTTGAAGTTTCTGACACCACTGATATATTCTACGTCGATGACTGCATCCTCGCCCAACCATCCCCTTATACCGATTCGGTTCAGCACTTGACGAAGCTTCCTCGGGTGTGGTGGGTTGGCCATTGAAACGTTGAACGTAGAACAAAAGAACAGAACACTTTCTAGGTGTTGAGAAGAAGAACACTTTCTAGGTGTCAGCGGGACACAAATAGTAGTTGAGCGCCTATCAATAGTAGTTGAGTGTCTCACACACATCTTGTTCATCACACAAGATGTCGATGTAGCGGAAGGAAACCGCCAGCAGTCCGAAAATTTGGTCTTGGCTGTCAATGGTTCTTTTCAATTCAGCAACACACTACCACCCAGTGATTCTTCAAACAAGTTTGTGTCATGTTGTTAGTGCATCCAAAGACCTAGCGGACCGTGGGTGTGACCCACCCTTCCATACATCACTGAACTCAACCTCATCTTCTGCGTTGTGACAACGAATGATAGCCATTTGAGAATCGAGTTGTTCTTGTTTTCCCTGACACAATTGTCAGCCTTAGTTTTGGGCAAGGATTTGGAAAGGGCATGTTGTTGTAAATTGCAAGTTGTTTCATTCAACATGTCTTTCTTTTTGCGAATCCAGTAGCCCAGCACAAGAGCTGGTCCGGTACAGGCTTGTTTCTTGCTTGGCAAAGTGCGACAGCCTGTTCTATGCTCCTTGTCATGGTTTCCAAGACACTCGAAGCGTCAGCTGGTAGACGCGGATCTAGCAGCCATAATTTGAGGAGTGTTCCATGCAGCCAGCAGGCCTGTATTTTAAACTTTGGCCGTTGTGTGTTGCTTAGGCCCTTGGGCGTGACGTTTGCACGATCTCTGGGTATGCTCCACTTGGCCTGGTCCATGCCATCCTGCTGCCAGCAGGCGCCCGGTTTACAAAGATTTTGCCATTTGCAGAATTCAATTTATGAGTGAATCAAGCACATGATTTCAGCCATGAAACCATATGGATGCAAAGAGGAGATCCGTCGTGCTGCAAGGGACACTGCGCCTGAACATAGCAGTAACACAGAAGCAAGGTCCATTTAGCAAGCCCGCCCCAAAGTGGCAACAGCAAGTGCACTAGTTTTGGAAGGCAGCTGTCAAAACAGGTAGCCAAACTTTCAAGTAGCCTGAAGGTACTGCTCTAATTGCCGGTCTCGCTTGATGCTGTCCACATGCTCTTTGTACTCTTTGGCCACATCGTAGGCCATTTGCGGAGACTGGGAAAGCAACAGTGGGCCCACATGATGACAATCACTGGCTTAACTTTACCTTAAATACTTGATGTTTCAATCCTGGAAGCAAGACACCTTCGCCATCTTGAACAGCTCCTTGAACTCCAAGCAGTCGTCACAAGCGGCGTGACTCGAAGCAGGACTAAATCTGAGCAACTTTGACCAGCGTCCCTTGAATCGCCGCCAGAAGTGTATGTACCTTTGCTATTGAAAAAGGAATGTCATACAACAAGAGTCACTCACTTGACAAACAACTTTTGCCATCATATCAAAGAAAGATGAGGTGCGACACTTGGACTGCTGGCCGCTCATGACAAAATTGATGCCAAAGCATTTTGATACTACCCGGCTGTAAAACCCTGGTGGGTAAGGATGTCAGCATAGTACAGCCTGCTGTTTCTATATACCTGATTGAACAGCAAATAAATTGACAAGTTCATATGATATTCATGTGTACCGGCGCTGCAACATGCACATGTTTAGTGCAAGAATCTTCGAGTAGTAGCTGTTCAAACCCAATGCGTGCATTCTGAGTTCTTCATCATCCTCGATCAACTCATGCCCAACACACAGAGTCTCCCCAATGTCGTCACTCTCCACAGATGCATCAGACTCGAAGCCTTCAGAGGAGTATGACTTGAGAGTATGTGCTTCACAGCATCGTTTTCAGTTCATGGTTTTCTTGTGATTTCGTAAAGCTATGCAAAGACATGACCAAGTGAACCAGATTTGAACAGTGCCTGGGTCAGGCTGCGCAAGCTCAACTGAAAGCTTTTCAGGCTGGGATCTCAGCGGAGTGTCTCGCTGATGAGCTGCTCGTTGGAACCTGTCGATTTGTTTGCTCGGAGAATTCTTGGGTTTGGGGTTGAATCTGAAAACCAATAGCCAGATATCAACCAACTCATGTGCCAAGAGACTTTTCTGGAAGCATTCCTGCTGCCTTGTTGTAAATGTCAAATAGAAACAGGTCCACCTCCTTTTGTTTCCTCCCAAATTTATTGGATCCCTTGGTTGCAGAATGAACGAAACATAACGAAACAATACAGGATTTGACACACGAAGTTTCAACCTGCAAAAAAAACAAGACGAGGCACGCCACCCCAAAGTCTATAGCGGCGATCGGGGCCACCAGAAATGATCCGCTTCATTCTCGAGTTTCCCACACCGAGAACAGCAGTGACACACTTTGGTGACATTTGGTATCCTAGCAAATACCACTGTCTCCGCTGCACCGCCTTGCCTCTGCCAACGACTTGCTGGACCTAGGAAGAAGGGCTGCCAAAAATACACATTTCCAAGGTCATCAAGTATCGAAGGGAAAAAACTGAATCGAGGAATATCGAGGAAAATGAGGTCCAGGCAAAGAGGTCTTGTCTCGGTCTGGACATCTTCCAGAAGGTGTTCATGAATGTGCTCAGTAGCTCCATTTTCTCTCCCAACCATCTGAAACAATTCTTCCTATGGCACCGGCAGTGGTGGAGATGCTGCAAATGTTCCAACCGAGCTGTAGATGCACCGTTCACACTCTGCCTCACACGGCAGTCGCAGCACAAGTTTGGAAGTGCAATTTGCAATCACATGTATATAGCTCGACAAGTTTGATTGTTAGCAATCTGCAAGACAGTTGCTGGCTAGCTGCTGATGAGTCTGTCGGCCCTTGGCCAGTAATCGTCTCTGCTGGTTGTTGTAGTTGGGGCGTTTATGGTGCTCCAAGATGGCACCCCCAACAGCTTTCTCTTTGTCCAGGGCTAGGTCCACATTCACATCAGCTGTATGCTGGAAACCACGCAATCCGTTCATTGTAAACTTGACCTTCACTGATCCTGCCTCTTCTGGCTCTGGCGGAATGGTCTGTGGACACTGCTGAGGCTTCATTGACTTCCAAAAAGCTCTTCTAGTGCCATCACAAGCCGTGCTATCACGAACTACAGACACCGTGTTGTTTTCAGATGCATTGCTTCTGACTGGGACTGAGCTGCTTGCTGATGATGCAATTGACTGGCGTCGAAAATACCTGGCAGTTGTCCAACTGCTTTCGCAACAACAAAGGGCTACCTTTAGTTAGTGACTTTAGTCTGAAAGTGTATTGGTCAAGCAAAATAAATTCTTGGTATAAACTTGGTCCATGGCTGTCGCCGCTCCATCAAAACTTGCCCTGGCCAAACTCCGAGCCTGAAAAGGTCACAGGTAGCAAGACCAAGAGGCTAGAGGTATCTAGAGGTATTGAATGAATGCCAGGCTCAGGAACAATCTAGACTGATCAACCCTGCATCAACCTTGTTGCAAGCTTTGATGTGCCAACATGTGCTTCTGAGGTTTGGTCGTCAGCTTGGGCGATGGGTGAGGCAGAGCCTACAAACTGGGTTTTTTTGAGCGGAATGGAGCCACTAATAGCTTAACCTCTCACTGAATTTTTTACTATAAAATCTAGCAGGGCCACGTTCCCTCACAGTTTCATGAATGTGTGTGAAACTTCAGCCTCTGAGATGACGGTGGCTACCAAAAGCCAAGCTCCCTCAGTGTTATTTACCACCCACATCAGCAGCCAACTGTTTGACATAGGTGACTTTGAATATCATAAATGAACATGTCGACCATTCTCAGACTTTGGCCAGGTTCATGCCTCAGCTGAGAAGTTTCACCAACTCATAGCGGTGGTTGCATTGTAGACACTCATAGACAAGCCAACTCATAGACACACATAGGTTAGTCTTTTGGGGTCCAGACAGGGCAGTCTCCGGCAATCGCCAGCATTGCAGGGAAAGCGTAAGTGAATGTAAGTGAGCTGATACATGGACTATCATGGACTATTGGTGAAACAATGTAAAGCAATGACAAGTGGAATTCCTGCAGTGAATGTTTCCGGAGCACAGTGTACAGAATCAGGTGTTTGCAAGTTGAAACACAGGGTAAGGGATGCTGTTTCAAACCTGCTTTGGCTTGGTGTCCGGGGGAGTCATGACATACAATGATTGACCAAGACCAATCTTCCTCAAACCAAGCTGAGATGAACAAGTTCAAGGCCAATCTCGAGATCAAACACGTGCCACGCTGAAAGCAAGCACCTGTTGAAAGCAAGCTGAGTGTGTCGCGACATGTCACGACCAGTGATGTCGAGCCTGGAAAAAAGGGTTTGCAGCCACCAACTACAATCAGCTAGCTGGACCAACTACAATCAGCTAGCTGTCCATTCTGCCTCTAGGGCACTGACTGAGAAGTGAAGGTGTCCACATGAAACCATGGCCAGAAGGATTCCTGCAAATAAAGCAGTAGGCCAACAGCCTCTTGAACTCTTTGAATTGCACTCCCCAACCTCAGTGATACACCATGAAGACCTGCAAGCCGGTGTAAGCTGAGCAGAAGGGTAGAATGGTTGAACTATGTTGAACTACAGAGCTTCCTGGCCTGCAACGTAAGGGGGGAGGTTAGCAGACAATACGATCAAACAATGGGCTGCAAGGAAGCGGCATCCAGGCTTCTAAGACTCAATTGAAATGAAACGACACCTGAACGCAACGAAATCTCCTT
>CAXAMN010022647.1:0-22512 GCA_963970005.1 Durusdinium trenchii | reverse complement strand
CACTTGACTGACTAGGTGTTTTGAGCACGAGAGCTTTTGATTTTCCGCCAGGAGTTTGTGTGTCAAACTTTCACGCCAAGTGCAGTAGGGCCACTGGATGTGGTGCAGTGAGAGCGGTGTCGCAAGCTCTGCAGTGCAGCACAGTTCATGAAGGCTTTAACTTTAATGGTGTGGAGCGTAAAGGCAGTCTGATCTTACAAAAAAGGCTGGCGCAGTGCACAAAGGTAAATTCTGGGTTTCTTCAATCTTTGTGTTCGAAATGTCGACTTTCTTCAGCAATTTACAATTGTTACAAGCATGCGCCTCCAGCAACTTGGAAGTCCCGTGTCAGTTCCAGTGTTTCCAGCAGCTTAGACAACTTGTGACAGCTGGCCTCTATTCCAGCTTGCACTCCTGTACTGTCTCTTGCAGGACAAAGGTAGCTGATAGGTAATGTCCAAAAATTTGGTTGAACTACAGAACTGATTCGCCACTCCTTCGCTGGCATGGACCCACTGCAGGGAGCTGATTCGGCAAAGACTTCATGGCCAAACTCAACACAGCCAGGCGCTGTGACGCTGTTCAGCAGGTGGCAACCTCGAAAGGTATTGTCTGCAAACTGGACATCCCAACTGTCCGCAGTTGTCGGCAACACTGCATGCCTCTGCTCCCACAACTCGGATGCCTCTATGCTGACGTGACGCAAGCGCGGCACGCTGTGAAGGCACCATCGGGAACCATTGCCTTCAGATTGGAGGAACATGGAACTGCGAGGGAAGGTCTCGGAATGGGCATCCTTCAAAAACGCAATTTTTCCCAGATTGGATTTTCTGGGTGGGTTTGCGCGTCGCTTGCAAGAAATCCACCGTACATCCGAAGACCTTCAGGTCAGTCACTGAGGCAAGGCGACCACATGATCTTCCACTTGGTCAACACGTGGGAGCCACTGTGGTGAGTTGTGCCTTCCTTGTGGAAGGGAGATCACAGGTTCCAGCAGTCCTTGGTTGCAATGCTTTTCACTGTTCGCTCGTGTGAAGCACTCCTGATCATAATCTAAGTGGCGTCCTTCACCACTAAGGAATGTTAACACACCGTGAATGACGATACAATGCTTGGCTGTAGCGCCTGCCACCTTGACTGCAGTCTCTGCATTTGCCTTCTTGTCGGCAATGGAGAAGCACTCAAGACGAGTCTCTGCTTTTTGTTCGTGCAGTCAGCAATATGTTGTGCTACGGAGAGGAATTTTTCCATGGCTTGCTTTAACTTTGCAACGGATGACTTTTTTGGCATCGCCTGACTGGCACCTGCAAGAAGTTAAGTCAACTCCAGTGCCAGTAACCAAAGTGGCTTGGATGATCTTATCCTTGCCAATGGAAAGCGGCCACCTTCATTGGCGGATCAGAAAACCGCCCACGTTCTTTTGGTTTTCTCTTTCCACCAAATTGCAGTGTCTCCACACTTCTCATGATGACCTGGACACACCGCCCACACGGCGTCCGCACCCTGAAAAGAAGGCTTCTTAGCAAGCAGAGTTGCTCCAAATGCGAACAATGCGGAAAGGTCGACCCCTATGGCAGTTGCACCAGGACGAAAGAGATCAACTCGCTGCAGCCACTTCAGTTTTCACATGCAGCCGGCTCCAAGAAGTTGAAATCAGTTGGTGAATCCAGTTGCTCAATGCCAAGCGCATCCCTTCGGAAAGCGCGCGCAATTCAAAGGGTTTGCCCCTGTCTTCTTGAAGTTGACTTGCAGGAGTGCACAAACTCTCAAGGCATGCGGGAAGACCTGGGCTTGCGGGACCAGCAGGTTGGTTGTCAGCAATTCCATCTGGGACTGCAAACACTGCGTTCAAATTGGTTGCGCCAAGAGAGGTTCTGAGCTTCCAGCATCTTTGGAAGGCATCGTCCTGGAGACAAACAACCGTGTCCTCAAGTTTGACGATTTGGAGTCGCTGACAACTTTGCCAGGCGGCCTTGCCAACGGTGTGGACCCTGTTTCCACCTGCGCGTGCCGAACATTCGAGACGTGCGAGAAGGCATTGGGCAAACACTCGCTCATTGTCCTCAGCAGGAACGCTGCAGCTTTGGCTCTTCGCTGCAGTTGCTCTTTGTGGCTGTATAAAGCGCTGACGAACAACGAGGCAGAGCAGTTGCATTCTTGCAGCCACATGGGGTCAGCAAGGATTGTAGGCTTGTGAAGAGAGAGGTACAATCCAGGTTGCAAAGCAACAAGACACCAACACCACAAGCAAACAAAAAACCACCCAGCCCCAAAAAACAAGCACCAGGTTCGCAACTCGAGTCCGCTATGTCAGCCAGATTGAGGTGAGACGGGGGGCGGTCACAGATTTGGAACACTTCTGGACGATCAAGTGAAAGTGCGTGTTCGCTTGGAGAGTGTCCTGGATTGCCTTCTGAGTGTGTGGATCCAGAAGGATGAGCTCACATCCAAAGGTGTCCAAATGACTCACCAGTGGTTTCTGCCAGGAAATCCTCCAGCATGTCCCATTAGTGATGTATGCTAACTGCGCCGCAATTTCAATGTCAGTGCCGCCATGGTGGTGAGGATGATGAGGGAATGTGGCAGCTGTGGGTACTTGGATGTGCGGTGCTGCTTCTAAGTGATTGTTTTGGTTGACGAACTAATAGTTGAAGTTATAACTTCGTTAACCATAGTTATAACCACCGCAAGTCAAGTTGAAACCATCACAAGTTCACCGTACATGGTTGATGAACTTCTTAAGTGTTTGCAAATGGATATCATGTCCAACGTGGAGTTGTTAGAGTTGTTGCTTAGCTTGCAGGTGTGCTTATGTAAGTGTAACATGTTGGATCAGTTGAAGATGCGTTGATGTTAACATCTTGGACAAGTACAACCGCAAGCCCAAAGTAAACACCAATTCAACTACAACAAAGTTTGACTTAAGTTGAGGATGCTAAGTCAAGCAGGTTGTGCTTATACAGGCATAAGGTTGGAGTTAGTAAGTCCAACGGTTGGAGTTAGTAAGTCCAACGGTTGGAGTTAGCAAGCCCAGCAAATAAAGACCAACTTGACAATTTTGTCAGGAGTAGAGTTGGCCCAAACGGCTTTTTTAATGGCACTGACGGGTGATATTTTGAGGAGCTCCTTGTTTTGGGCCGTTATGGTTATCAGCGGTTTGCGCGCTTGGATCGACCATGAGATGCCAGATTGGGTATAGCAAGGCATTTTGCGTTGAAGCTTGATTGGTCGTTGGCCATATATGGTTATCAGCCGTTCATGTTTGGCAGGGTGCAAGCATCCAGTCCATGTGGTATATTGCTGCGCTGAAGTCTGATGCCTGGCATGAAAAGACGCAAAACCATGAAGGTTGCGCATGAGTTTTGCAAGGCGTGCCAAGTGAAAAAGAGTGAATGTTGATTTACATATACGCGCTATATTTATGTAAAAAATAAAGTTGAGAACATGCACACACAAAAAATAACGCGTATACATGCCAAGAAACAAGGTAAAAAACAAAGAACCAAAGAGTTTCTATTGTTTTCAAACAATCAAAACCAAAACGCAAAACAAACAAACGAAGCAAACCAACGCAAACGGACTGTTTTTGTGTGTGTTTCGTGTGCGTGTGTGTGTGTGTGTCTGTGTGTCTGTGTAAACTGTGCTGTGTTTTCCAATTTGTTTGTTTCACTGGTTGGTGTTGTTGCGCTTGCGTTTGTCTCGTTGGTTGTTTTTGTTCCCCGCGTGGTTTTCTGTTGTTGTCTCTTTTTCCTATCCGCCCCACCCACCCACCCTGAACGCGCTTACATGCTGCACTTGTACACCTTGCGACTCTGTCGCAGTGGTTGGACTCGAACCCTATAACCTGGCCAGCCCGGGCTATTGAGCCTTGCGCTCGTGGGTTTTATTTGCTTCACCCTAGCGACTCCGTCGCAGTGGTTATATAGCCTGGCCTGCCTGGGCTGTTGCGATCGTTGTGGTTGCGTGGCTCCTATTTGTTTCACCCTTGCGACTCCGTCGCAGTGGTTATGCAGCCTGGCCTGGCCAAGCAAAAAGCAATCGTTGTGCTTGCAAGAGTTCTATTTGTTTCACCCTTGCGACTCTGTCGCAGTGGTTATGCAGCCTGGCCTGCCCGGGCATGTTGCAATCGGTTTGCTTGCATGAGTTCTATTTGTTTCACCCTTGCGACTCCGTCGCAGTGGTTGTGCAACCTGGCCTTCCCGGGCAGTTGCGCGGGATCTGAGAAGAGTTTGTGTGGGTTTACCATGTTTTGGTCACGTCTTGGCATACGCAGGGTTTTGGAACCTGACGATATTTGCCACTTTGATTGAGACAAAATTGGACATGTGGAGATGTTCGCAGGGTTTGCAATTTGATTGATTATTGTGCATTTGTCATGGGATAATGAACCATGTGTCATGCACCTTGCAAACTTGTAGGGTTTTCGACGCTTCCGTGTGGATGGAATGAACTGATGACATGCACTGACACTTTGCAGCTTGATCTCTCAAGCACGGCAGTGACCCCCTGACCATCATGGCACTGCCACCGATCCAAGTCGCCATGGTGGATCTGTTGAGGAGGTTGAGGAGCGCGAGCGACGAGGAAAGGAGCACAGTGGCGGCGATGGTGAGGCTACACCTCGTTAAGACGGACGAGAAGGGCGTGCAGACAGATCCGGATGAGCTAGATGAGTTTGAAGAAGGGCTCTCATCGGTGGCTGAGTCTGAGAAGTCTGAGACGGAGCAACGCCTGGATCGCCTTCTGCAATGGCGGAGCGATGAGCGCATGAAGGATTGAGCGAGCTCGAGAAAAAGAAGCTATACCCCGCTGCAGCAGCGGTTAGGTTGGTTGCATGTCATTGGCTCTGTGTGTTACCCTGCAGATGTTTGCGGGGTTTGCGAGTTGATTGATTGAACTGTTGTATTCATATGAGCCTACATGTTCTGCTGTGATAGGTAGGTGTATATATACATAGTTTTGCAAGTGAGTGATCTGAGATTGCATGATGTTTGAGATCACATCAGATTCCATGAGACAGGCTTGTGATTTGAGAAGCTGTGTGGTTCCATCTATCTCGTGGGGCGGTCAAGCACCAAGCATGCTATTTTCAGAGTTTGAACTTAATCAGGCTGAAGTTTCGATCACATCCATGAGTGGAATGACAAGTGGCCTTGCGCTGCCTTTACCTGACAGCATGGCTCGAAATGCGATGACATGACCTTGCAACAACAGTGCAGGCTGACATGGCTATATAGGGGCAATCCACACAGTATATGAATGAATCTAAATATATATATATATATACGGTGCTGGCGGACCATCCACGCACCAGAAAGAAGTATATAAACAGTGCAGACTGAGATGATTATAAGGGTAAATGTATGCATACAGACTTGGTTGGCGCACGCAACATATCTTTTACCCACAGGAACATTGACAGGTGCCCTTATATATGTACCATCTATATATACACTGTCCCGAGGCTGCCATAGTTTCTGAGGGATTCGTGCTTGGAGACGGCAGGGTTGCCATGACTATCACTACGGAGGTGGCTGAGGCTGTGGAGAAGCACATCAAGAGCACGCAAGATGGACAGCTTCACCACGGGTGTAAGGAGCTCATCAACGTCCTCAAAAAGGCGCCCCCAGAAGTTTTGAACATGAGGTTCGAAAGGTTCGAATGTTCTTTCTGCCATCTGCATGTTTGCAGGCTCATCCTTTAGAGGTTCCCCAAAGGTCTGCGTTCTCCTAGCGTGTCGTGTATACCCTGCAGAATGGCAGGGTTATAGAGAAGTTGCAAAGAGACACATTCTTGCACATGTCCTCATGTATGCACGCAGCACGCGATTGAGTTATATATACCCTGCACAAGTTGCAGGGTTGTTCGCGAAACACTCTCAAAAACATGTGTGCCTTAGACCCTGCAAGTTGCAGCGGTTTCAAGAAAGACAAGTATGGTCACATTTCCTTTCAACCTTTTATGAGTGTTCTCCGTCAGGCAAACCTTGCATGGGAAGCGCAGCTGCCCGCAAACCAAATTGGAGTGCATCCTGAAAACAGAGACGGGTGTGGCGTTCTAGTGTCGCACGTGCAGCGCTTGATCGAGGAGCTGTGTGAGCTGGGATATGACAGCCAGCTGACTCGCAACATCTGCGTTGAGATTCCGCATGACCGGGTGCCCAGTGAGGACTTCAACATCAAGCTCGCAGATGGGAGCGGAGGCGCTTTGGCAAAGGTCGCTCCTGGAACCCTCCGGTTCTTGTCGTTGAGCGGAGGGCATACAAACCAGGCGATCAAGGCCATCGCAGCCGGGTGCCAGCATCAGTCGGCTCAGCTGACGATGGATGGCAGCCTGAGCATGGCCAAGATCAAGGAGAAGTGCCCTGAGCTGGCACGGGTGGCAGAGCAAGGACAGATGTGGGTGGTCCTCAGCTCACATGCCATCAGCAGGTTTCCTGCAATCCCACGGCTGGTGCAGTCAGCGGCCAATGCAAGCACTCACTTGGCCGCTGCAGAGAGTGAGCTGCAGCTTGCAAGGAAGGTGCTGAGGGCATACCTGAGCGCAAGCGAGACGAAAGCTAGCGGCGTGACATGGCTGGACATCAGCAGTGAGGTGCTGCGGAGCAAGCCACCTCACATGAAGGTTGCCCCTGCAATGTTCAAGTTCATCATGAACTATGCAGGTGGCAAGAGTGGTCACATGTTGAGCGCCACTGAGGCGTTTGTGAAAAGTTGTGGCGTGAACAAGAGCCTGGGATTTGAGCTCTGGGATTGCATCTCCCAGGAGAGCAAGGGGAAATCGAAGATCCCGAGGCTACTGGCAAGGCGCGCGGCGCTGAAGCTCGCGTACCTGCAGGAGGATGTGTTGGTCACCTGCGCTGACATAAAGAAGCTCTTGGCAGGAAAGGAGCTGCAGCCTGAGGTGGACAAGATGGAGAGCATCATCCTGCAGATCCACAAGATGGGAAAGGCGCATGAGGATGCACGCAGTGGAGCCACGTTGGTGAAGCTTCAGGGCCTTGCTGAGTGCCAGCTCGTGTGGCGGTGCCTCGACAAGAAGCACAGGAGCGTGGAGTGGAAGCACAAGAGCTTGGAGGAGGTGGGTCATGAGTTTGTGGAGCGCCTCTCGACCGCATGCGGCAAGACTTTGACGTCACCATGGTCGGCTGCAGTGGATGCAAGTCCTCCAAGTGCTTTGACGTCATCTTCGGCGGGAACCTGCATGTTGGAGACCAGTGAAACTGGCGCTATCCTGAACCTTGCTGCGGCTTTGAAGGCAGCAGGGTTTACGGTTGGCTTGACTCTGTGCCGGAAGGCAGACAAAGCCACTGGGAAGATCATGAGCGTGGACGATGGCGCACGTGTGGTGCACATGCAGGTCGGTGACAAGCTGATGAACGTTTCTGGGCAGTCAGTTCTTGACGGCGAGTGGCGGGTCGTTCGGGGGAAGAGCCCAGCAAAGGTGATTCCATGGGAGAACCCGCTGCAGGGTCCAGACTTCGAGAAAGCGTGCCTTCGAGGAGCCATGACCACTGCTTGACAACAGATTTGTTCGAGTTGCATGGCATGACATGTTTTTCAAATGACCCAAATACAATCATATATGACCCTGCTTGGCAGAGCGGTGGTTTGATGGACAAACTATGTCGAGAGGTTGGTAATGTTTTACCCCTGCAAAGGGTGCAGTGGTTCAACTTTAGAGTCATGTCCTTTGCTTCATTTGGTGTTGCCGTTTGGGCAGGACGGATTTTGCTGGCAATGCTTGAGGCTGACATGCCGACTAATGAAGATGTGTGCGTGATGTCCAACAAGGAGGTCAAGGCTGCCAAGGCCTTCAAGCTTCGCAAGCTCACGTTGAACGCTTGCACCTCGAAGATTGCGGTGACAGAGCGCTTTGAGGTCAGCCAGAGCAGTGTGCTGCTGGGGACCTTCAAGGGCTGGCAGGTGTCCTTGCAGAGCGATGTGGCGCTGAAGCAAGACATCATCAATCCGTTCTGGATGATGCAGGTGGTTGACGACAAGGGGCAGGCAAACATGGAGCTGGTGGAGAAGCCTGATCAGAAGTTTGACCTGAACAAATTCAAGGTTGTGTTGCCACTGGCGCGCAATTTCAAGCCAGTTGAGCCAGATGATCCGCTTGTTCTGTACAGGCATCCAGACACATGGAAGAAGGCACCACCACCGGTGGAGGTGCTGAGGCCGAGCAAGCGGATCAGAAGGGGCTGACCTTGTTTCTGGAGGTGGACGAGGCCTTGGCAGTGCGCTGTGCTGGAGCACCTTTACTGAAGTGATCAGGTGAAGGGGCTATGATGAGTGAGGTGTTTTGGCGGCTCGTATAGGAGGGTGTACAGCGAGGGTGTTGGAGCTCACTGAAGTGGCTTTGACCTGATTTTTAAAGGTTTGTCGGATTGAGACGAACCGAGAGGCTTTGACTTGATGGAAAATGAATTGATGCGCTTTGCGCAACCTAGCGTTTCAGTGCTGGTGTTGGTGAATGTGTGTTGCATGTACCTGACTTTAATGTTGGGTTTGAGTCTATTGTGCTCATGTTGGGTTTGTGTCAAGTGCTTGTACTCATGCAGTTTGTTTGTCGGTGTTGGTGGTCGGAGCATGGACGTACGATGGGTCACGCAACATGTTTTCATTCTTCACGTTTTTGTGGCACGTTTGAGGAGAACGTACTTACTCGGTTTCTTCGTTTTCCTATAGTTCTCAAACGATCTCAAGCCAGTTCAGCCGACATTCGCTTTTGATGGCGGCACAGCCTCCGCTGATCGCGGCCCTGAATCAACTTTTCAGGGTTGTTCGGGATCAGGACGACGAGACGAAGCGGACGGCAGCCTCAGTGGTTCGTGGGCACCTGGTGGCCACGGCGGACAAGGCGACCCAGACGGAGCCGGCCGAGGTGCGCTTGGATCGGCTGCTGGAGAGTGGCGCAAGCAGGACAAGCGCGAGAGCAAGGGCAGCAGCTGGGATTGACGGAAAACATTGAGCGCCCGTGCAGATGTGCGCATGGTTTGTTCACAGGGTTGGAACTTGAGCACCCGTGCAGATGTGTGCAGGGTTTGTTGAAGTGCTCACACCATGAAACGCATCGCAAACTCATGGCATATTATCAATATCATGGCCGCTTACAGCTATGTTGAACTGACCAACCAATTGTTGTTGTGGCTGACTTTCATTCCATTGCTCGCATCATGAAATATATGTGCCTCATGGCATGTTGTTGCCTCGTGGCCTGCATCCATGTTCGAGAAGCCATATACAGTCCAGAGGTTATAGCAGTTCAAATGCCATTGCCTCACCCCAAAACTTCTTAACTCCCATGTGATGAGTTTCATGCTGAGTTGATCGACTCTTCCGCTCACACTTGCGCATTTCACCATGAGTGGACTCAACCACAAAGACACCTTGCAGTTCAGTTGTGCAGGGTTTGATTCATAATTCCTCAACGCCCTGCGCTGCGTGAGCGCGGTGGTTGCTTGAGCCATGGCCGAACCAGCCCAATCTGCAGATGAAGAGGAGGAGCGCTCCGAGTGCGATCCAGAGGATGAGGAGCCACGTGAAGAGGGCGCCGTCGTTGTGTCGCAGGCATGGGTGGTCAAGCGGCAAGGATCAAAGAAGTCGTGGATACCTGACTACCAATGTGTTTCTGGCATGAACTTCATCCATCTCAGCAAATGGGACCGCGACCTATGTTACATGGTGAGAGGCAAGGCCATGCAGAGACACAAAAATCGGCAGAAATCAGATTTAGCTGTTGAGTGGTGGTCCCAAACAGCAAAGCTCAGGAAAGAGCAGTGCAACGTAGAGTTGCGCAAAGTTGTCAAGAGTGCAGCCGATGACGAAGGGGCACAGGCTAAGGTCAAGGTGAGAGGCGCCAGAGATGACGATAGCTGGCTGGTGCAGCGCTGCGTGTTGGTGGAGATGCCCGCGCTAGACGAGGGCGGTGCACCACACGCTATGCGTATGCTCTGGCAAGTCAAAGGCCTTGACGCATGGATTGAACTGAATCCAGCCAACATCACTTATTGCCTGAGAGCATTGAGGGAATCACCGCCAGAAGAAGCCAAAGAGAAGAAGCCAAAAGCATCGCCCAAGCGCAGGCGCAAGTTGAAGCGGCGCCTGTCTGATGCACCTGCAGGGCAACCAGACGCAGAGGAGCCAAACGCAGGGCAGCCACTATAGGGGTTGCGGCCCGCTGTGTGAGGGTGGGGCTCCACCTGCCCAGCGAGCAGGCCGTGAAGGAGATCCTGCGGGCCTCGCAGCAGATGGGCTTGGAGCTTGGAGATGTATGAAACCGTGAAGCTTGCGCCACAGGGTGCGCAATGCTGAGAAGCTTGTGGAGTGGAGTGCATGCGCCGTTTGATGAAAAAGATGGACACCAGGGTGTGAACCGTGCTTTCACAGCAGGGTTTGAGAGGGCAGTTCACTGCCTTTACACAGCAGGGTTTTGTGAAAGGCTTGGTCAAACTGCGCATCTGACTCTAATCGAGAAAGTGTCCAATGAGCCACGGTTCACAGTTAATGATGCACATGACATGTAGCTCCAATTCTTCTGAGTGGAGTGGAGCGCACACCGTTGAATGCAAAGGATGAACATGAAAGGGTTTGCAGCATGCATGGTCAAGCCACCCTGCTTTTACAGTTGGGTTCACTACATTCACACAGCAGTTCTTGTGATGCGCTGTATATATATGCACGGTGCCTGATCAAACCTCTTGCTTTCATGCTTCCACTCCGCATGGCTTTGTGGAGTGCCTTGTATGGTTTGGCATGTGCTCAAGGGCCTCAAGGGCTCAAGGGTGACGGTCACTGTAACATCGTCATATTCTCAACCATGGTGAAGAATGCAGAAGTCCTTGAACCGCAACACATGATCTTGAAACACACGTCGACCGAAAAGCTGAAGCGGCAATCCCAGTATTTGTGGAACAGTCACTGCTGGTTGGCCAAGAACCTGTCACTTCAAGTTGACCTTGAGATTCTCCAGCGGCGAATCACAAAAGGAGGTGACAGTGATGTTGAGCGTGATATGGAGGGCGCGACCGGGAGCACACCCTCAAAGAGGACGAGTGAGCGTTGAAGCAGACATGGAGCGCAAGGCTTCTGAGCCGGATCCATTGGTGCGCATGGAAAAAGCAAGCTCTGCGGTGTGACCCTGCGCTGTGTGCGTCAGGGTTTGGAACCCTGCGGCGCTCGCAGAGGTTTGTAGGACTTGCTGTTGGTAACTTATGGTGTCGCACATATTCAGGACATTTCAACGTTGATGTGCTTATTGTGATGTGGTGTGACCCTTGTTTAGTGTTGTTTGATGTTTCTCGAAGCCACATGGCAAGGTGAATGTTTGGACTTTGCTTGAGGGAATTTCGAAGTGCGCCTCTATACTCTATACCCCCTGCTCACGTATATCTACTGCCCACCCACCAGCCATCACTGGAACAGGTCACTTTTTCTCAGGTGTGCAGGATCAAACCATTGACGTTCTGACGTTCGTTCCAGCGCCCACCTAGAACGTTCTAGCGCACGCTGACCTCAGAACGAGTTCTAGGGTGCTTGACTGCATTGTATATGCGTGGGGCCATGTGGATTTGTACACTGTCGATGTCCGATTCACCCAACCATTCAGTGACATGAACCGTGCATGGCTCAAAAGCACAATGTGAGCGAGGATGAACAGCAGATGTGTGTGGATTGCAAAGCAGCTTCCAAGCAGCAGTTGTTAAAGGTGAATGTTTGGACTTTGCTTAGCAGGATTCGTGTTCTTCATGGACCTTGTTCATATCACAAACAGATCACTGATGATCACTGCATGTTCATGCTCACGACTCACAACTGTGCATTGACAGACCTTCTCTTTTTTCGGCAACCCCGGTCAGCCATGTCATCTCCTCCGGAGTCACCGGAGGATGAAGAACTGGCTGTGTTTCTGCAGCGCAATGTGCGCGCCAATGTGGTGGAGAAGGGTGAAGAGGAGAAGGGTGTGGAAGAAGATAAAGATGGAGGAAAAGATGGAGGGATAGTGGAAGAAGAGAAAAAGATTGAGGAGGAGAAGAAAGAGGTGTATGAAGATGTGAAGTTGGAGGTGAAGAAAGAGGTGGAGGAGGAGGAGGAGGAGGACGAGTGGCAGAATTGGTATTGGTGGGAGGGTGACGGCGATGGCCAGGAGGAGGATGAGCCACAAGAAGAAGAAGAAGTGGCTTCGCCCAAGACGCCTGAGGCTGCAGATGGTGACCCATGGAAGAGCATGGGCCTGTGCAAGCCTCCACATCCGCCAAGAAAGAAGAGCCGCGGCTTGGGCGCAACGAAGCGCCGCAACTCCAACCTCCGCCAGAATGAGCGCAACCTTGCGAAGCGGCTCATGGGCCAGCGGCATGGAGCTTCACGATGGTCATCGTCATCCTGGTGGACTTCATCCAGCAGCGCATGGTCTGGATGGCGCGGGTCGTCGGCCCCAAGCTGGCGCAGCTGGTCCGACAATTCGCAATGGTCTGCAGACCACGATGGTTGGGGTGGATCCAGCAGCTCGACGACCAGGCTGCTTGAGAAGGCCCTGGATAAGATTCCAGATGCACGGTAGCTAGCTGAAGGGCTGGCGGTGCATTGGTGGCATCACTGCATGACCAGTTAACTAGTAACCAACAAACTTGCAATGCAGTCAGCGTCAACTTGCAATGCAACAAACTTCATACAAACGTGTCAACATCAACTTGCAATGCAACAAACTTCATGGAACAACATGTTCTTTCCAGAGTGCATGACCTTCAGCCACCGATGCCGAATCCAATTGATGTCATGGCAGTTGAACCTTGGTTGAATGGACCTTGGTTGAATTGTGCTTTGCAGTTGGCCGCGTGCTGTCGTGGTCAATGGACCTTCAGCTTAATGGTCATCACGACCTTCAGCTACATGTTGCATCACCTCACCCCTAAAGACTTCCTCCGATTCACGCTGGACCGGCTAAGCCTGCGTGAATTGATGATTTGTTTTGTGAACTGACCTGACTAGAAACATGCAAAAACCCCTCATGATTGCTGGAGGAAGTCTAATGTGAGACTTGTGCCGCAGTTTGACTTAAGCCTCCCCGCCACAGTGCGGCCACAGTGCTGCCAGTCCGCGCGCGTCAGAAACATGCTTTGCAAGCCGTTGGGGGGTCAGGGGTTGAGACCCAAGCAATTGTTTGAGACATCTTTTTGGACAATGAGGTCCATGATCCAGGGGAGAGTTTGTGAAGTTTTTGGGAATGAGGTCCATGATTCATTGAAGAGTTTGTGAAGTTTTTGGGACGCCAGTGCACAAACAGAGGTTTCAGGATGAACAGTCTTTGTGTTTTTATCCTTTCCGGAAACGGAAAATCATTGAAATCATCAAAAGAAACCTGTGAAATCGCGTTTGGCCTGGAAAAAAATTGGCGAGAGTTTAGTTACCTCGGGTCGCTCTGGGTGGGGTAAGAATATAGCAGATTTGTGTTTCCACAATTTGCTCATTAAAATTTTGTGTTTCCACAATTTTTTGATTCAGAATTTTGTGGAAACACAATTTTCCAATAGAGGCACATATCAGGAAATTGTGTTTGTACAAAATAAAAAAAATTGTGGAAACACAAAATCCTGATTTTGGTTGGTGTATCACGCATGATTGAAAATAGGTTTCTTTTGTGTCGGAGTCTTCAATTTTTTGGATCTGGCCAGGGCTGCGATGTGAATTGAGACCAAATTTCACGTTGGACCATAACCTCGGTGCTACATGTTTTTCGTGCAGTTTGCCATTCACGCATGCAGGGTTTTGAAATCTAAACGGGCTTCACTCAAATGAGAATAGTTGCCAAAGGTTGATTGTCTATACCTTGCAACTGTTGTGCAAGGTTCATTGATGTTGATTGATCTTGTCCCTTGCTCTGTGGCAGCAGGGTTATCGATGAACAATGTGCATGTTTGGCTCCAGTACTTGAGGCGATCTTGTCTCTGTGGTGGTGGCTCGCGTCATGGATCGCGAGGCAACAATTGCACTTGCACGGCTGATGCGGTGCGTTTGTGGCATCCTCACGACAGTCCAGTTCGCGATCGACACAGCGATGTGCGTGAGCTACACCAGAGCTTTGCAGAGGCGACCAACTCCTCCCTGCATCGAGCACGGGTTCAGGGTGATGAGCCCACGGCGTTGCCGACGCCGAGCCGTGGACATGTGCTGCGGAGAGATGAAGGCCATGGAGGTGCAATCCATCCTGATGAAGAAGGTCAAGATCTGCCGGAGGAGCGACCCCGCTCTAGATCGCCCCGGCGATGAGGACCATGGCGATAATAGCCATTGAGTTTTTGTTGGAAAACTGAGATGGGTGCCATCGATGATTGTATGAACAGTTGTATGGGTCGTTCAGATGTTCTCAGCTTCTCAGCATCACTGATGTCTCAAACATGTCTCAAACATGATGTCTCGACATGTTCATTCTGATGAGCATTGAAGTTCTCAAACATGTCACCAAAGACTTGTGGCTCGTTGCAAGCATTTGTGGCTCCAAGACTGGAGCTCAACGACTTGTGGAGCGAAGAACAAGCATGGGCAATTCTCAGCCGTCCATGGAAGAAGCGATGGAGATGTTCCAGTTCCAAGACATCAATGAACTCCGTGCTCATGAACGCAACGACGAGGCGTCATGAACCATACCCTGTATGGCTTTGCGCAGGGTTGACTCTTAAACCATGTATACCCTGCGCTTTGTTGCAGGGTTGTTATATACTCATATATACAGTTGATGATCTTGAGACATTCCCCTGTGCTGTGTTGCAGGGTTACAAAGCATACAGCATACATAATGTATGGTGTGCGTTCTTCATAAAGACATGCAGGTGGAGCACCAACGAGACGTTCAAATGAGGCGATTGAGGTTTGCGCTGCTGGTGGCTTCGAAGATTGAGTCTCTGGAGAAGCAAGTGGCCGAGTTGAAGGGCCGAGTGAACGAGCTAGAGCGCGCAAGGTCGCGTAGCCCACGGCGGTGATCGCGCGTGTGGCAAACACGTAATGTCCCGTGTTGCAAAATGGAACTTCGAATTCAGTCATGAGTCATGTGTTGGAAAACAACGGATGACTGATTTTGCTCGCATGGTTGATGTATCACACACATTCAACTTCTTTGTCACGTGTGCGTGAGTGTGCACTGGAACTTTGAATTCAGTCATGTTTAGGACACAATGGAACTTGTTCGCTGGAACTTGTTTGTCACTTGTACGTTTGCTCAGATCAAGCATAGCGTCCGCAAGTTGGCAAGTTGTGGCCATGTCTGATCGCGAGAGAGATTTGCAGGCAGAGATTTTTGCCATCCTGATCGAGTTGAAGCTTTCGCTCGACTGCTTCTACCGCCTGCTCGGGAGGGTGGAGAACACGCTGCGCATGGAGAGAGTCGGGCAGAGCGTTGCAAGAGACAGGAGCCGGTCGCCTCCACGTGCAAGAGACAGGAGCCGGCCACCTCCGACGACAGATGACGATGTCGAAGAGACGATGGTGACAGGCGGCAATGACATTGGTCGTTGATGTAGCTCACTGAAGTGGCGAGCTGAAGAGGCTTTGACCTGAGCTCACTGAAGCGGCTTTGACCTGAGTGTTTGGACTTGAAGGAAAATGAACTGATGCGCTTTGCGCAACCTAGCGTTTCAGCGCTGGTGTTGGTGAATGTGTGTTGCGTGTACCTGACCTTAATGTTGGGTTTGAGTCTATTGTGCTCATGTTGGGTTTGTGTCAATTGCTTGCACTCATGCAGTTTGTTGATGTACTCATGCACTTTGTACTCATGCAGTTTGCGTATAGTGACAGTGCCAAGTCTGAAGTTTCTCACTGACCCTGCAGCTTCTGCAGAGGTTTGCTATGGTGAGAGTTTTGGGCTCAAACTTGCCATATTGTGTGGATGTGTGTGGCAAGTGTGTTCCTCATGGCGTATATGGTCTACGAGTTCATTTTTGTCAATGAGGGACAGCCATGGGATGTGACCGAAACGGTGCGACCACGATGTTTTCGGAAGTTGCCTACCAGGCAGGTAGAGCGGATGGATGCGAGAGACTTCCAGGTGCTCTTCATCGACAACCTGCCCTGGAAGCTGGACTTGAGTGAAGGGCTCGGAGCCCGTGGCTGCCACCATGTCCAGGAGACGGACCGTGGCCAGGTCAAGTGGTGGCGCTTCTTGCGTCACAAGGGTGGCAGGAACATGTTGGTTCGCCAGCTGATGGCTGGGGTGCTGACACTTTCAGCGTATGTTGGCTACTGTGCTGAGACGGAGAGGATCTACATGTCGCTGCACGCATTGAGCCAGAGGATGGTCGGGAGCGTGAGCTGGCCAAAGAACCAGTACATCACGGTTCGCGCATTGGTCCAGCGTATGCACAAACGTGTGTGCGACCGCATGGGAGTCACGATCCCATCCACGCTGAAGGCCAGGTTGGTTTTGGGATGGTTTGGGTATATGTTTGGGTGTTTGTTTGTCACTTGTTAAACCCACGCGATTGTTCGCAGGGTTGCGCAAGTCTTCAGTCTTTGCAGTGCATGTTGAGGCATGTTGGCCCCATGCGATTGTTCGCAGGGTTGCACGAGTCTTGACTCTTTGCGCTCACCCCCTGCGTTAGTTTGCAGGGTTTTGAACACTTTCCTTGCACTTTCCTGGCAGGTGCTGTCCACCCGCGTCGCGGCAGAGCTCAGCGGCCTTTTGACGGCGCAGAAGCTGCCGAAGAGCGTCGGGCTCAGGCCACTGCACAGGGTGTGCCAGAAGCTTCCGCAGGGGTTTGTGAACTTGCGGAACACGCGCCTGGAGGTGGCGGTGTCGACCCGGCTGGTTGCAAAAAGCCGAGCGTGGGAGCTGGATCGTGACTCGGATGAGTCGGAGGAGGAATCCGAGAATGGATCAGACGCAGAACTTGCTCGGTAATCCTGTTGACTTGGAGCAAAGTCTGGAGCAAAGTCCTGGATGGCAGTGGCAATGTTTTTGTAGACGCATGGCAATGGGCCTGCAACCTGGAGTCTTGTTTAGACGCGTGGCCGTGGCAATGAATGCCAGGCTTGGAGCATGGACGTATAGACGTAGATGTGTCGCAATTGAGCATGTTTGTTATGTATTGTTTGGATGAATGCAATGTATATGTGGATTCATTGAATTTCATTTGTTCTTCAACTTTGTTCGCTATACGTCTGATATACTGTCGTATTTTAGTTGTCTGAAAGACATGTTGGCGCCGGCAACAAGCCGTGAAACAGTGAGTAGCCTTGCCTTGCGTGCAAAAGTGCTAGAGCAACCTGGAGACGTGAGCATTGTTGATGTCCACTCTGAACCCATAGCACGCAGGGTTGTCTTGCGTTGATGTCTTGTCACATGAGTTGTTCAAGCCATGGATTTGACTCTCACCCCCGACGCGAACACGCGGCGCGAACAATACCAACAACGTCGCGGCCGATGGGGGAAGCATATGTCCGAAACACTCGTGCTCGGACAAAGCTTTGAGCTCGACAGTCGTGATGCCAACATCGAGGCTTGCAAGGAGGTGAACATGCTTGCGAGTGTGCGTGACCTGAAGCTCAGCATGCAGCGCTTCTCCACAATGTTTGAGAGTTTTGAGACCGCCCTGAAAATGCGCGAGCGCAGCCGCAGCCGTACTCCACCTCCACCTGCATGTGCACATGGCGATGACGATCAGATCCCAGAGAAGTGAGAGAGGGTAGCATGGATTTACCCTGCACTTGACTCTGCAGGGTTATATACTCAGTGTAAAAGGACTAGAAAGGTGGCAGTTCATCATGTTTCAATGCGATATTCTTTTGAAAGTACACCCATGCAGTTATTGCAGGGTTGCCAGTGCTAATCATGAAGCACCATGTCTGTGTGATTCGGTGATCTTAAATGATGCAAGGTGTGAACATGTGTGAGTGAATCAACCCTGCACTTCACTTGTGGTGGTTTTGGATTCAATGCAAATGTTAGTACTGCCAGCCATGGCATCGCATGAGCAGAAGGTGGCTGAGCATGTGCGTGGGATACAGCAGTTCCTGGCCACGCAGAAGGGCCTGCTGGACAAGTCGAAGTGGGGTGACCTTGTCCAGAAGCAATTGGAAAGCATTGTGGAGCGGATCGGGTCGCATTCCATGAGCATCGATGGCATGAATGCACTGTTGGAGCTCACTGCATCCGGCCCATGGAATGACAGCCAGCGAGAGAGTATCTCCGAAGCGCTCTCTGAGCAGGCTTGCAAGCTGCCTGCAGGCAGAAGACGTAGCCGACCGAATCAAACGTGCAAATCCTTCACGGGCTACTTCTCAGAGCAAGACGTGCATGCGATGAAGTCGGATGCTCATGGCTGGGGCGAAAAGCTTGACCGGCTTGCAGCTCGCTGTGTGAGAGTGGGGCTCCACCTGCCCAGCGAGCAGACCGTGAAGGAGATCCTGCGAGCCTCGCAGCAGATGGGCCTGAAGCTTGGAGATGACAGGCAGACGCGGTATGAGGCCGTGAATGCCTTCAAGAAGAGCTTGCGCCACAGGGTGCGCAATGCTGAGAAGCATCCGGTCCACGTGGTTGATGACCTGGATGGCTGGCAGCAGATGTATGATGAGGAAGACCCTCCGTGTGGCCAGACGGATCTGCCGAGACACCACTCCGCACAGTACAGTGTGCCGTTGAGACAGCTGAAGGAGGCCCAACCCAAGGCAGCCGCAGCCTCGCAAGGACAAATGGGGCACGCCCATGGAGATGATGCAGGCGATGATGCAGGTCATGATGGGCAACGCTCCGCAGCAACGCCCCGCAAACCTCCCCGGCTTTAAGATGTTGGGAGGAGGTGGCGGAGGCGGAGATCGTGGGAGACAAGCTTTGATGTTGGGAGATCGTGGGACTGACTCTCAGGAGCCGGAGACGCCCTCAGCCACGGCAAAGGCAAAGGCTGAAGCTCCTGCAGAGAAGACTCCGCCTTCAGCCACGGCAAAGGCAAAGGCTGAAGCTCCTGCAGAGAAGATTTCAGCCACGGCAAAGGCAAAGGCTGAAGCTCCCGCAGAGAAGGCTCCGAAGACGCGCCTGCCTGCAGAGAAGGCTCCGAAGGATGACTGCATGGACGTGCCTGCTGCTGAAGCTGACGCTGAAGAGTTTCTGAAGGCACGACAGAAGCGGGAGTCCACGAAGTCCACGAAGGTGCTGAAAAGGCCAGCACGCTCAGATGGCTATGTGAAGGAGTGGAGGTCCAAACACCACAAGCAGGTGATCAAGTGCGGCCGGCAGCTGTGCCAATTTGGCGATTTGGCCTTGACGCGGGAGCAACTGACCGAGATAGCTGATGCAAGGCCTGGTGCGATTCGGCTGTAAAGGCAGCCTTGAAGAAGTGACTGCGATCGACTTGATGGAAAAGGAGATGCGCTTTGCACAACCTAGCGTTTCAGCGCTGGTGTTTGTGAATGTGTTTTGCATGTATATACCTGACGCTTACTGTTGGGTTTTGAGCTTTAATCCTAAAATGGGCATAAATGGGCTTGTTTCTTGCTTGTGTTTGTCAGTTCGCTCTTCCATTTACCCAACGTTTATCGTTGGGTTTGTATTCCAGAGCTTATTGCTCAGTGTGCTTCAATTGTTGGTATATTCATGCAGAATTTGTTGATGTCAAGGAATGCGTAGTGACAGTGCCAAGTCTGAAGCTTGTGTACATTGACATTGCCAGGGTGTTTTTCAAAGGAACATTGAAAAACAAAGGAACATTGATAAAGTGACAAAACAAACGCAAATGAGGAACACATGAGCTTTTGAGAGACACATTTCAATGAAACGCAACACAAACATGAAGAACACATGAGTTTTGGAGAGATACTTTGTCAGATTGCGATGGCGCCAAAGAGGTTGGCCAACCTGGCTGGCAATTCGTATGTGTCCAGTTCTGCGCTGGCCAAGATTTTGGAAAGCGTGAAGCATAATCCAGAGCTGTTGAACGAAAGCACCTCTCGCTACACTTTGAAGCGGCGCCGTGAGGAAGAAGTTGTGGTGACTGGTATTTATGGTGACCTTGTCAAGGAGATGCGTTGCACTGGAAAGGACGGAAATCCTGTCACAATTTGCTACGCTGACCCTGTTGTGACGGTGGACCATTTGGCGCGCATTAGCCCTGCGTACAGGGAAACTTTGCGCCGCAAGGCGGCCCGGTGTTCGCCGGTTGATCGGATCAAGCTTGGCAGATCTGCGCGTACGCGGACGAAGTTCTGCCAGGCAACGTGCTGAGAGCTGTTAGCTCTCGCAAGTGCTGGGCAGTTTACTGGACGTTTCTGCAATTGGAAGAAGCCCTTGGCAGTGAGCTGTGCTGGAACACCTTTACCGTGGCGACCAGCGATCAGGTGAAGAGGCTAGAGGACGGGTTGTCCCAGCTGATGAGGGAGGTGTTTCGGCGGCTCGGAGGAGGATTCCAGGATGGAGTGTACATCGAGGGTGTTGGGATTCTCAAGGCGGAGCTCCGGTTGATGATATCGGACGAAGGCGCCTTGAAGCAGACCCTGATGTGCAAGGGGGCCTCTGGAAACAAGTGTTGCACCATGTGCCGCAACTGCGTTCTTCATGCATCTGAGTTGTGGAAGCATGGAGATGGCTTGGTCAGCCATGTCGAGCACGAGTTCGGCAGGTTTCGTCCACATAGTGATGAAACGTTGTGGTCGGTGTGTGACCACCTGGCGGCCAAGAAGCCTCATATCAGAAAGGGCGACTTTGCTCAGTTGGAACAAAGTCTGGGCATGAACTTTGGAACGCATGGATGCTTGTTTGATCTTGAGTTGAGGAGAACCTGGCGCCCAATTTCCATGGTTCAGTGGGACTGGATGCACTGCCTACTCGTTCAAGGCATCTTTCAATTGGAGGCGACTGAAGTTCAAGCTTGGACGGGGGCCCAGGGTTTTGACACTTCCAGGTTCTGTGTAAACCTTGCGGGGACCATGAAGTCCGCAGGGTTCTGTGTTTGAAACCCTGCCAGGTGAACCTTGCGATGAAGGCATTGCATGCGCACGGGTTCGACAGCACGAACATCCACCAGTTCCTGTCAGGTCTGACGTGGCCGAGTCAATTTGCAACAGAGGCGAAAGCTGCCACATTGGCATTCAAGGGAAAGCCTGCTTCGTTCACAGCATCGGCCTCTCAGTGTTTGTCTCTTTACCTGCCGCTGCGATACTATATCTCCACACTGGGAGTGAACAATTCTGCTGCGTATGTGTCGTTCATTTCCTTGGTGGAATTGCTGGAATTGTTACACCATTCAATGCGGAAGGTGATAGATGCGGAGGAGAGGTCAGTGTGGTTTTCCCTGCAGGGTTTTTTCATTCGAGAATTGCAAGGGTTCATGTTTTAGTTCAGATATAGTTTTCTCAAAGGATTGTTTTTTTTGCGCAGGAGCTCAGCCGGCTATCGCAGAAACACTTGCGCAACTTCAAACTGGCCTATTCTGAAGATGATGTGCTGCCCAAACATCACTTCACACAGCACTTGGGCCCTTTGTTACGTTCTCAAGGTTACCTACTCAGCTGCTTCACGCACGAACGCCGCCACAAGTTCGTGAAATTGTATGGGAATGCATCGCGCAATGTGAATGCGCCTGAGTGTGGATCTATATACAGTTTCTTTATAGGATTATTGTCCTTCAAGTGTTTCTTCGTTTTTGCATTTTTTGTTCAAAGATATAAGTGACTGCCCAGGCCAAGTGGTCGCGGAACCTGTTGTTGGAGACATCCTTGGCACAGTTTCAACGGCTGGAAGGAATGGAGGGCTCTCTTTTGCACAATGTGGGCTTGGAGCCACCAATTCTACCAGCGCCTGATGTTGTCAGGCAAAGCCTTGAACTTTGCACAGGCATGTCCCTGGCCCACACCATTGTGGAGTACGCGTTGCAAGCGCGTATCCAGTTCGGAACTTGTAGGAGAGACGATTTGGTTCGCTGTGCGAGTGGAAGTGAGGTGGTGTATGGACAAGTTCATCTGCGTGTGAGGGCCGGTGAATGTTGGAGCATGATCAGTCCATGGGAGACTGCTGGAAAGAACCAGTTGAGAATCAAACACGATTCCGTGTGGGTTCCTACTGAAACAGTTCAAGGAGTCCTGACATGGAAAAAGGAAGGCGTGACGGCGTTGATAATGCCGCAAAGGTTTTGACCTTGCAAAATTTGCAGGGTTATATGTCACCTTGTGCTCCAACAGGGTTATGTCGCTCACCCTGCAAATGTGTAGGGTTTTTCGACTCGACTTGATTCCCGTGTGGAAAGAGCGAGTGGATGAAATTTGTGAATAGATAACATGAAATATATATGAATGAAATAATAAGGTAGTTTTTGATAGTAATAAAAATATTTTAGAATAACATAGATTAAATTATACATAGAGACATCGAATATGTTTGTTTGCTCCCCCAACGCAATACCATGGGAGGCCTGGCTCCCCTCTGGGCGTTGGGGGAACTAAAACCCAGGTTTGTTTGCGTTCTTGGTGTTGCGTTTACTCGTGTTTGCGCTTTGTTGTTTGTTGTTTCTTTTTGTGCGTGGCGCTATTCCTCTATTTGTTTGTGTTGGTTGTTTTT
>CAXAMN010022646.1:0-22513 GCA_963970005.1 Durusdinium trenchii | reverse complement strand
TTGCTATTAGGGTGGAGGCCATTGCTATTAGGGTGGAGGCCATTGCTTCTAGGTTGCTTCCAAGCTGGAGGCCCTTGCTATTCTGAAATGTTCGAGATCCATAGATGGCCGGATCCGCAACAGAGTCCCATGCGCCTGATTGACAAAGCTCGTCACCTGGTCCCCTGCACGAGATGGATTGCAAATTCTAGAAGTTACCCCCCAAAATTCTAGAAACTACTAGTAAGGCACTTGTTCCTAGTAGCGATGCACTTGTTCCTAGTAGCGAAAAATGCTACTACCCGCTTGATCCGGAAAAAATGTTGCAGCGCTATGCCCCATTCTGCTTTACAAGGTGTCCCGTCGCCCCCCCTGTATTGATAAAGTTGTCCAAGTGCATTGTTTACTTGCCAAGTGAAGCAATGAAAAGTGAAAAGAAAGGACAATGACAGGAAAACAAAAGAAAAGACACAACTTTAACAGAAAAACAGGAGATGTGAAGTGGACAGGGGGTTGTCGAGCTGTGTGACTGTGACGTGCTTGTTCAATTCCAAAAGGTTGGTCGTGACTGTACATGTATCGCAAAACACTACGCGCCTGAGAGCTGTCACCTTCAGGCCTCAGGTGATCCCGAGGTGCTGCTGTTTTGCACGTTGTATCCTTAAATGTAGTATAGCGACATTGTGTTTATGATCAATATGCTCAAGATAGTACAATAATATGTATGTAAAGTAATATATCATATGTGTTTATGATTTAATATGTCTTTTAAATATGTCCTGTTGTTATTATGATGCTTTTTGGGGGGCCGAGGGGGTGTATAGGAAGAGGTAGCTACTTAGCTTAAGAAAGCTACTAGTAACTAGACGCAGGATAGTTCACGCTTCTTCAAGGAAGCTCCCGCCGCCCCTAAAAGCGGTGGGAGGAGACCCCTTGAAGAAGCGCCCCTTTGGTTCCTAGATATTTTTTGAATTTTGTTGTGGACAATGTGCAATCCTTTCTTCCTTTATGTTGCTTTCTGCTTGGTCGTTTTGGCCTAAGATGCGTCGCCTTTCCAGTTGTAGCCCGTTGGCCAATTGTTCCACTTGCTTTCAGTATTTCTCTTCCTGTTTTCTGGTTTCCTTGTTGCTGGTTTCACCATGTTTCACCCTCTAGAGCCTCTAGTCCTTTTTCCTCCTTTGTTGCTCGATGAACCAATGGCTATAATTTGCTGATCCTTACCTGTTACTACCCAAGACAGCCGAATGCCTTCTAAAGGGTCTGGAGCCTGGCAAGACAAGGTCAAGGTCCAAAAATCACCATGTCCATGTAAGGTTGGAGGCCATGCGTGGTGAAATGCCCTGACTACTCATGCAACCTTCTCGACGCCCAGGACTCACTAAACAAACCAAGAGCAAGCTGCTTTGGAGACGAAGATTTGCCGCCCCATCCCAGGCGGTTCTGGCAGATTCGCGGCAAAAACATGCACAAACTGAGAATCTCAAACGCAGTGACCAGGATGGAGATGATACCGTAAAACTAGCGATGGCCACCCTACTAGCCACAGCCTCCACCCTACTAGTGATGGCCTCCAACCTACTGGCGATGGCCTCCACCCTACTAGTGATGGCCTTCAATCTTTTTGCAAATTGGAGTTGGACAAGTTGATCGGTTGAACCGTGCCTTCCAAAATGAGAAGCTGCTGCTGCTAGGTTTGGGGCCGCTCGGAGGTCTTGGCCTTGGGAGTTTCTGCAACTAGTAGCGTCTCAAGGCGGTTCGGAGCGTTCTTTAGACCTAATAGCGATGGTCTCCAACCTGAAAGCAATGACTTTCAACCTGCTAGCGATGTTTTCGAGAAAAACAAAAATGCAATGCGATGATCCAAGGTGCTCCATGCTCGCGGAATGGACGGGGTCGCTGGCACTGGATATTCCCGGCTCCTACACATCAAGCACACAAGCAATGGATTGCAGAATCCCAATCTTCACATGATTGTGCGTCACTGCAAATGAAACGTGGCAGTCCTTGACGGCTCCAGGTTTAGGCCTGAGAATTGGTTCACGGACCCCCGTGTACAGCGTGCAAGCTACAGGAATCTCAATCGCACCACTAAAAGCGATGGCCTCCAACCTTAAGTTACTTGATATTAAATATCCTCACCACAGGCCGAAGTGTGCATGAATCAAACAATTTGGCATTGCTGGACACAAAGAAACAGGAAACTAAGAAGAAAACAAGAAAGAAAGGTCGTAGTGTCGGTGGATTGCGACGCCCTCCACTTCCAGGTGTCCCATGCGGAGGACACACCACCGGCATGACCGGACACGACAGGATGCGCAAGTCTCGACACGTCACTCAGCCCACGGCGAATCAGAAATCTCAGGCTTGACCACCTTCCCCTGAGAAAGAACATTGAGCTAACTAGTAGCAAGGCACCTTTCTACTAGCTAACCACTTAAGAAAGTTGAGGTCGGACGCACGGTTTACACATTCCAACCAGGAGCCGAAGGGACTGCTGAAGGGTCGTCAGACATTGGCCTAACATGGCCTAACCACTGCAAAGCTCTCAACAATACACAATTGTTTTGACACAGGTGTCACAGGTGCCTTCACCAAATCCTTTCTAGCCATGTTGACAATGGACGATTCCACAAGTACCCAACGGAACAAAGCATGAAGAGTTACAGGTAAACTAGCGCATAGCCTGCCCGGCCGCTGGAAGGATAGTTCACTCATGGCTCCTGCATGTGGCTGACCCAAACACACCTGAGTCACCTGATTCCTTCTTCGGGCCTGATCATCTTGCTGCGAGGAAGTGCCTTAGCAAATCAGCTTTTTTTTGCGCTTCATGCGACCATGGTAATAGGAGCAATGTTCGCTACTAGGGGCTCCTGGCATCGCTACTAGGGGCTCAAAACTCTCGCCGTGTAGCACCCACCAAGGGAGTGCGCTGCAGCTTGGCAGCATAGCATGTCATTAAAAAAAAAAGTTTCCAATCCACACTCACAAGCTTTCTCAGGGTCAAGTCCTGCTTCGCAAAGGGCCCTAGAAGCATTCAACCTAATAGCAATGGCCTCGAACCTACTAGCCATGGCCTCCAATGGCCTCCAACCTACTGGGGATAGCCTCCAACCCAATTGCAATGGCCTCCAACCTACTAGCGATGGCCTCTATCCTGCGAGGGGCCTCCAATCTAATAGCAATGGCCTCCATCCAACCTAATAGTAGTGGCCTCCAACCTAATAACAATGGCCTCCAACCTGATAGCAATGGCCTCCAACCTAATAACAATGGCCTCTAAGTCTAACCTACTAGCGATGGCCAACCTAAGAGCAATGGCCTCCAACCTAATAGCGATGGCCTCCAACCTAATAGCGATGGCCTCCATCCTGCGAGGGGCCTCCAATCCAATAGCAATGGCCTCCAACCTAATCAGGCCGTGCCCCAGGTGGTTCTAACTGATCCCGTTCGAGTTCGAGTTCAAGTTCGAGTTCAGGTTCGAGTTCGATGCGCGAGATTGCGTGGATCGAGCAAGAGGGGGGGCGTGGACCAGTTCGAGTTCGAGTTCGAGATCGACAACAATTAGAGCCGGGGTGGTGGACCAGTTCGAGTTCGAGTTCGGATCGACCCACAACAGCAGCAACGAGAACCAACAGCAACGACAACAACCACAACCGCAATCGCCACGACCCACAACACAGAAGAAGAACAGGAACCAACCAAGCTAGCAACAAAGCAATCAGCCTGTTGAAAGTATCCGCGCTGCGCCGTCTCATCTTTGCAGCCAACACTTGTTATATTAGGATCTGGTGTGCTGCTGGGGGGGGGGGACCCCCCACCCCCCCCCGCGCAACGAAATCTGCACTTCATCTCCAAAACCCGCGCCTGCCACGAAATCAACATTTTAGTGTGAACTCCCTGCCGCAAAAACCTGCTAACCAACCACCCAACAGCCACCTGCCAGCGGCGCCAGCAGCAACCAACCAACTGACCACAACGTAGCATCCCTTTTGTGGGCCATCCGAGGATAAATTTTAGAATAGGAAGAAGCCTATTGCAACAGAATAGGAAGAAGCCTATTGCAACGTGGCATACCTTTTGTGGGCCACACGAAGATACAGTTTAGAGTGGGAAAAAGCCATTGCAACGTAGCATTCCTTTCGTGGGTAAAATATAGAAAAGGAACAAGCCATTGCAACGTAGCATGCCTTTTGTGGGCCACCCGAGGGTAAAATTTACAGCCGGAAGGAGCCATTATATTACAACGTAGCATTCCTGTTGTGGGCCATTCGAAGGTGAAATTTAGAATAGGAAGGAGCCATTACAACGCAGCATTAGTTCAAATCCGACTTCGAATCGACGATAATTTTTACACCCCGGCGGGGGGGAACCAGTTCGAGTTCAAATTCAATCGACGACAATTTTCACGCCCGGAGGGGGGGGGAACGCAGTTCGAGTTCGAGATCGAATTCGAATCGACGACAATTTTGACACCTGTGGGGGGGGGACCAGTTAGAGTTCGAGTTCGAATTCGAATTGACGACAGCGATTTTGGAGTTCGACTCTTTCTATTCGTCCACCGGGTTGACTTCTAACAGTTCCAGTTCGAGTTCGAGTTCGAGATCGAATTCGAGTTCGGTTCCTTCCATATAGCCTTTCAAGGTTAAGTTCATCAATACTGTATAACTGTTTCAGTTCGAGTTCGAGTTTGAGTTCGAGTTCGAGCGGGGCTCACTATGAACCTAATAGTAGTGGCCCCCAACCTAATAGCAATGGCCTCCAACCTGATAGCAATGGCCTCCAACCTGGCTGCTAGCGATGGCCTCCAACCTACTAGTGACGGCCTCCAACCTAGAAGCGTTCACCCAGAAAAGAAAGGCAAAGAAAAAGACATGTCGAAGAGTCTAAGACTCAGAATGACCCTTATGGTCGGCCACCATCCGAATGGAGCAGCAACATCCTGCCAAGTTGCGAACCACTTTCATCCTTGGCTCGCGTCTTCAATCTTGAATTGGTCTCGGGATGATGAAGAGAGTTTGGGCCTCCTTGGGATCCTTTTTCTCTTTGCACTTAGGGGGCATTTACAACACAAACAGATAGCAAAGACATTCAAAGACACAGAGGACTATGTTTGGTCTTTGCTTTGCTGTCTCTTGATTATGAGATCTTAGTTCGACCGGGCCGCGGTGCGCTGGTCGTCGGAGTAGGCCCCAGAGGCCCAGTGGCAGCAGTTGGAGACGCGTTCGGAGCGCTGGCGCTAGCGCTGGGTGCAGGCCGATAACCGCGATCAACGCCATCTTCCACCGCCTGATCGAACAAACGTCGCAAATACCCCAAAGCAATGGCCTCCACCCGAGTAGCGATGGCCTCCAACCCAATAGCAGTGCCCTCCAACCTACTAGCGATGGCCTCCAACCTAGTCGCGTTGAGTGTCTTTCTTGTTTTGCTACTAGCTTCTTGTTACTACTAGTAAGGCACTTGTTACTAGTAGCGTGGCACTTGTTCCTAGTAGCTTCTTGTTACTACTAGTAAGGCACTTGTTACTGGCAGGAAGAAGAAAAGACCAGGTCCGTCGGGTCGTGCCTGGAACGCCGCCTTTGCAGCGCTGCTGCTGCGGACGTCAGGTTCTGAGCGCGAGCGAGAAGAAACACGGAAGCTCAACTGACATGACCCAAGAAGCAAAAAGAACGACAGAAAGGTCTTCAGGTTGAAGGACAAAGTATGAAAAAGAAAAGGATTAACATAGAATAGGTGAATAACTCCTAATCTTCATACACTTGGGCCACAGCATGCCATAGTCTTCCGTACTTAAAGTTATAAGGCCTCCAGGTCGGTCGAAAAGGGAGTCCAAACGACACTTAGTAGCTTCTTGTTTCTAATAGCAAACATTGCTCCTAGTAGTAAGGCCAGGAGCCCCTAGTAGCGTCCTTGCTCCTAGTATCATACGAAAAGCCTTTCGAATCTACGCACTTTGTGACGTTGTATCACCAACAAAAACTGGGACTATTCGTCAATTACTGGGACTCAGTTTGCAGATCGAAAGGTCTCCACTGCAGATCGTCACGTGTCATCCAACTCAACTCAAAGTGCATACAAACACTGCTCGACATACTTTGTCATGGGGCACTGCTTTGGCGAACAGCTACATTCATATCTCAACCTACAAAGAACATCCTGAAACAATAGAGAATCAGGGTCAAAGGTTCTACAACATCTGAACTTGATCAAACAAAATGCATTAATTAGAAAGAGAGAGAGAAAGCACGGGGCATCGCACAAGTTCATCCTCCCACAAAACATGTGTGCATATTTCTTGATGTTTCAAGCGTTGAAAGGTTTTTGTGTGGCTGGGCAGCTGACACTGCAGCTGACCATATCGGAGAAGAAAAAAGGGAGAAGAAGCTACATACGATGTGGCACACAAAAGGGGCGTCAGCAAGTAGCCAAGGTCAGCAACCTCTAGAGAGGGTGCCGCTCACATAGCCCTATCCAAACACTACTCCCGTCCTCTCTCTTCAAAAACATGTTCGTTGTTTTCTGCAATGGCCTCCACTCTAACAGCTCCAACCTACCAGCGATGGCATCCAGCCTTATAGCCATGGCCTCCAGCCTAGTAGCGATGGCCTCCCACTGCGATTCGACGCTACGGTCTTCTGAGTTCCGGGCTGGCTAAGGTCCAGAGTGAAATGAAGGACTTCTTGGCTGAGGGCCGCCTCAAGGCACAACGTGACAAAGCAATCCTCCAGTCAACGCAATGTCAGTCGGTGCCACAAAGCTTCTTGCTAGAATTCTTGATCTGGTGCCGAAGCGGGAAGGAGCTGGGCTAGCAAGCATGCTAGGGATGTGCCACTAGAAGCCAAGATTCTTTGTCGGATCTTTCTGCAACAATGCCTTGAGCAGCTGCATAATGCCTTAGACCGCACGCTCGAGGTGGATGTGGATGTGGGGCGACGCAGACTGCACGATTAGACTTAGGACAAGTTCCAACACGCTACTTAATTGAGTGGGGAGGCGGGAGCCTCGGGCGTCCTTGCTCCTAGTAGCGATGCCCTTTGCTCCTAGTAGCGTCCTTCCTCCTAGGAGTAAGGCCAGGAGCCCCTAGCAGCGTCCTTGCTCCTAGTAGGGAGGCGGAGCCTCGGGCTATAAAAAGGGAAAAAAAGCAAAGAAAAGTTCAAACACGCAGAGCGCAGAGTCGATCCGTAGTTCTCTCAACTCTGGGAGCGCCACTGCCGCTGTACTCCCCGAAAAGGCTCGCGTTATATCTGACCTTGCAGCCTCACAACGTCGATTCAACGCATTTGGCCTCATGAAAACACAATGCATTTCAGATTGCAGTACAACTGCATGAATGCAATGAATTACACATGATATCACATGATTGCATATGTTCACATTGCATTCATGAAATGCACAGGATCGGGATCATTCGTCTTGACCCGCTCTTTGACTCCACCATACTCCACCACCCCTACATCTAACTACTATTAGTGAACGGCAAGGAGCCCCTAGTAGCGTTCTTGTTCCTAGTAGCGATGCCAGAAGCCCCTGTAATTTTGCTCCTAGTAGAACACTAGCAATGCAACTTTCCAGGCTAGGTCTTCGAACTTCGAGTCCTGACCAGAAACACGTCCTCCTTTTCAATGTTTGAAGGGCCCAAGAGAACAAATAAAGACATCTTAAAGAAGCAAAACAACGAAACAAATCAAAGAAAAACGGTGTTCTTCTATGGAAATGAACATGTTCCCCAACCTAATAGCAATGGCCTCCAAGACCTAGAGGCAAATCTGCGATATGTTGTCTTGATGGTGTGTCTCCAGATTTATCCTTTCATACTAAGTAGCGATGCACTTGTTCCTAGTAGCTTCTTGTTACTACTAGTAAGGCACTTGTTACTAGAAGCGATGCACTTGTTACTCTAAACGTTTTAGACACATGCGAGCCGACATCTCAGGCTCACAAAGCTCACAGAGCTCAAACGTGTTAGGCCCTTAGGCACCCGGACGTGCAGTGAGCTCTAAGACCTGCACGGCCGGCGAGTTCGGCATTGAAGAACCGTTTCTCGCTGTTGTCCATTGTCGTGTGTGTTGTCTTTCTCTGGCATTTTTCTAAGAAGCCGATTCATTCTTGTCAATTTCTTTTTCTTAACTCTTGAGACCTAGTAAAAGCCAAGGCAGAAGGGCACGCCAGCCCGCTCTTGTAAGTGCATGGTAGGCCTTACTATTCTCAGCACTAGCAGTATACATACATCACAGTACCTAAAACCTGTTCTAGGAGAGACAAGAAGTGGGTAGGACAGTTGTAGAGGCAAGACCTAGCAGGGCCGATTGGGACAAACAGGAAGGAAGAGAGCAAGCTATAGATAGTGAAAAAAGAAACAACAAGAAGGAAGAGAGGTCTCAAGGTCCAAAGAACATTTAAAAAAAAAGGTTTGTATAAATAAAGGTCTGAAGAAAAAGACTGGAAGAAAGACGGCGCCCGTCACCTAGCCCACGGCGCCTTCTTCAGGCTTTTCCCAGGAAAAGGCAACGTGTTGCTCAGCGCAAAGAACAAAACCACGCCAGAGCCAAAGACATCCACCTTTTCGTCCTAGGAGCAAAGACGCTACTAGGGGCTCCTGGCATCGCTACTAGGAGCAAGGATGCTAATAGGTTGGAGGCCATCGCTAGTAGGTTGACCATGTTGGGCCGAGTCAAGTTGTCCACTCTGTAACGCTTGGCAAAGAGTTGACATGCTCCTTCCTAGGACACGAAAGAAGCCTCGGGCCCACATATACTAAGTCCTTGAAAGCCGAATAAACACCTGTGAAAGTTGGTGTTCCCTTCATCGACAGGTGAAACCAAAAAAAAAGGCCGTGGAAGCTGCTGGAAGCGCTGCGTGCGGCCGCAGGTTCGTATGGAAGGTCTGTGACCACTTCAGGTGGCGCATAGCCCGGTGATCCAACCCGCTTCTGCATCGCCTGGCCATGGTGACAGGCACATGTCTGGAGCCGACGAAGAACGGGTCTTCGGGGGGGAGAAGGGGATAGGCAAGGAGCTAAAAGGTACGTAGCTACTAGGCTAAGCTGGAAGAACCCTTGATTGCTGTGGTTCTCCACCCTAATAGCGATGGCCTCTACCCTAGTAGCGATGGCCTCCACCCCTAATCTTGGGGAGAAACTCAACAAATCTTTAGACCTTTCCCTTTGCTAATCTTTCTTTTCTGGCCTTTTATTCCTTTCTCCTACTAGCAACTAACGCTGCTACGTTCGCCGTGCAAAAGAGTTCACGTATCCGGATGTAGAAAATGATTTTTTGCTGGTTCCTATCCTTTCCTCCCCGCTGGCATAACAAAGGGTCTGGGTGAAGAGTGAGAGAGAAAGAAAAGCAAAGGAAGAAATGTTTCAAAGGTTGAACAACAAAAGTCAAAAAGAAGGAAAGAAAAAGGAAAGGAAAGGAAATAAAAATAACGAAATGTCTAAATAAAGAAAGAAAGACATGTCTAAAGGTCTAAAGAAAACAGTAAAAAGGGAAGAAAAAAAGGGAAGAAACTTAGATTGGAGGGAATGGCTAGTAACGGCTAGTAGGTTGGAGGCCATCGCTCATATAACAGTGCCCAAAAGGGAAAAGAAAGGAGGTATGACATCGAGCTTGTGTCGCCCACTTCGCACTTACCTGTTGAGCGCAGGATGCAGGAGAAGTTTGGGAGGCTATCTGTGCTCTTGGAGAGGGCGACTAGCAATGGCCTCCAACCTACTAGCCATGGCCTCCAACCTACTAGCGACTGCTAAATGACGTATCCAATCCTCGTTGCAGGTGAATAATGCAAGAACCTGCACCACTGACAATAAAACGCGGGCCTCCTCATCTTTGATGTAAGCAGCTATGCCGAGGTCAGAAAGGACTGCTTTGCTTCTGTCCTCGAATGCAAAAAAATTGCCACACAGTTTACTCCTCTAGGAAAGGACGTGTGAGCACAAAAGTTAGGGCAACTTGTTCACGCACGAATGTCCATGCTCCGCATTGATTGTCGATCTTAAATGCCATCTGTCCAGCTTGCGTTGAAGCCAATCCGAGTAAAGAAGTCACAATTTACCACGTCAAACTCCCAGGTACCGGCGATTTCCTGTTTCACACACAGCTATCACCTGAACGGCTTATCGGTTGGTTTAACGGCTAGCTTCCGCCTGCTTTTCTGCGCACCAAAGACCTCCACCCTCACCGCACACATGTGAACAAATTGATGGTCGCCTTGCCTTCTCTTCCCATTCTCGGAAAGCAAACAAACAGTCAGCCAGACAGACAGACAAACAGATAGAAAGAAAGAAAGCAATAGTCACTAGTCCTAGTTCTTGCAAGTGTCCTTCGAAATGTGTTTGTTCCCTACTCGAGATTCACCATCACGGTTCCTAGTCCAAAGTGAAGTTTAAGTGGGGAAGGACGATAAAGGCTTTTCTTATCCAGCACTCTTCATGCATCTCGAAAAAGAGTTGCTGACAAAAAGTGTCAATGTCACTTCGCCTGCCATGACATCGTCTCTCATCACTTCATTTCGTCTCAACTTTCACATGTTTCACTACAGCTGAGCAGGGTCGCCATCACCTGGCGGACTTGAGGTTCTTCCGCCGAGCTGCTAAGAGTATGTTCTCAGCTTTCACATCTCTGTGCACCACACCTAGTTGGTGAAGATGGGTAAGCGCGGAGAGCAAACACAACCTGAGCAACACAATGGAGCACCTAAACAAGCATGGTATTGTCACAATTTCTCCCATCAATTGCTATTGGGGAACAAGAAGCATACTAGTAACAAAGGGCATCGCTACTAGGAACAAGTGCCTTACTAGTAGTAACAAGAAGCTAGTAGAAACACTATAAAATTAGAATATACAATTAGTAGCTTCTCCCATCAACAGGCCAATGGCCAACCCAGTTGCATTCCTTGACACACACACACACAAAGGCACAATGCCCAGTCTACGTCGCTCGATGGCATGTTGAGATGGATCGAGCTTCTCCATGCTTCTCCCAGCAGCTTTCAATTTGAAGCTCGTAGGTTGGAGGCCATCGCTGGTAGCTTGGGCCATTGCAATTAGGTTGGAGGCCATTGCAATTAGGTTGCTCCATGCTGCTCCTTTTCCAATTTCAGTCTGAGCAGCATGAGCGTCACAGCAGCAGGTTCTGGCATCGCACCATTGGCAGCCAAATAGTCAAACAAGTCTCCTGCTGCATACCTGCTCAAGAAAAAAAGAATACTTGCGATGACCTCCAGCGATGGCCTCCAACCTACTAGCTTTTGCCTCCAACCTAAGAGCTATGTGCACAGCAAAAAGGCATCCGCCAAATGGTCCCAAAGGCAAACCCAAGTTCTTCAATCTTGTTGCATGCCAGAGTGCAAGGACATCACGATGCACCAGCGCATGCGAGGCACCTCCTAACATGAGGAAACTGAATGGGGAGTCCAATGTCTGCGCGTGAGTTCCCACGATGTACCACCGTTCACGCCTCGAGCTCCAAGGACTTGGAGTCCGGAGTGCCAAAACAAGCCATTTGAGTTGAAGGTCGTTAGTACACCAAGTCAGTACCCCAAAAAAGCGATGACCTACAAGCAATGGCCTCCAAATATACTCACCTCACTGGTCTAGATGTTGAATGCACTCGTTCGAGTAAAGACTTCGGTCTTGAATCTTGAACCCTCTTAAACATGAACGCTCGTGGCACTACTAGCGTGGCACTTGTTCCTACTAGCTTCTTGTTACTACTAGTAAGGCACCTGTTACTACTAGCGTGGCACTTGTTACTACTAGCGTGGCACATGAACGCTCGTTCGCTCCTTTGCTACAATTCCCCCTACGTTCTCTGCTCCGGAAGGGTCTTTGGATCCGTTGCCACCCCTTGCCAAGACGTTGCACTTTCTTTCTTTGGACCTTTAGAGCGTGTTTATCTATTCTTGGACCTAGTAACAAGTGCCTCACTAGTAGTAACAATGATTGCTATTAGAATTTAGTTTGCTATTTTAACCATTTGTTTCAGGCCTTAGGCCTGGAATGGCCGATTCGATGCCGCCCTGGCCTCACGGTCCTGGCCGACTCGTTCGGCTCAAGCGGAGCAGCACTTGGCGGATGGGACATGGGACCATGGGACAACCACGCTCTAGAAGCGATGGCCTCCAATAGCCATGGCCTAGTGGCCTAGTCTAGACCGAAAAAGAAACAGTCTTGTTTGCTATACCGTCGCACCAAGAAAGCCTTCACTGAGAACATATACATGACCTCAAAGTTGCAACAAACGCGAGACACCTCCAGGTTCGGACCAGTTGCCAGCAACATTTGGTTGGGACGTCCGGGGCGGGTGCTGCCAGAATTCTCAACGACCAAGATCGCTCCAACCATCAGGAACATCATGGAACATATGACGGCAACCCGTCTGGGAGAAAAAAAATAAAACTCCGCAGACGATCGCATTTGCTGCCGCTCGACACCGGATGTCCGCCGCTCGCTGCCTCGTTCTCGAAATAACAGAAGACGCCAAAGAGCGCTGTGATATTCGGGTGGCCCTTGGCCACCGCCAAAAACCTGAAGGCCCCAAGCTACTAGTAACAAGTGCATCGGTTCTAGTAACAAGTCCCTTACTAGTAGTAGCAAGAAGCTAGTAGAAACAAGTGCCACGCTAGTAGTAAGAAGTGCCTTACTAGTAGTAACAAAAAGTTATTAACTTGTTTCTTTTTATAAAATGCTGTTTGTGTTGTATGCATGCACTTGTTTCTAATAGCTTCTTGTTACTACTAGCGTGGCACTTGTTCGATACACAAGCAAGTCAGTGCAAATGCTCTGTTGAGAGCACATCGGCCCTATCCGTAATGCATGGACCACAACCAAGGGCTCTGCAATCACGTGCCCGACTGTTCTGAAACCCGTCGAGATGGACCATGGGGCGTCCCCAAATGGATAGTGGCACGGTTTCCAATAGCTTCTCCGCGTGGAGATCTACGAACCTTTTCTGCTTCTATCTATTTCGGGAGTCTACATCAACACCAGTTCTTGCAGCGAAGCACCAGTCCTATCTAGGACAAACGACTGTTTTCCTCAAGACTTTGGCTTTTGAAGCCAACGAGTTCGATCAAGGAGTACTTGGAGACCGAAGTTTTGAGTGTGATGCCACCTACCCCTGGCGATGAAAACGATGGTTGCAGCCCGGGGAAGGCAGCGCAATTTCGCCCAGCCGGAGGAGGTTCCAACTTTGGACCTTTACAGGCATGTTTTCCTGGGAGTACAAATTATGCTAGGTTGGAGGCATCACCATTAGGTTGGAGGCCATCGCTACTAAGGTAGAAACTACTAAGTAGACTAGGGGCACTACCAGGCTAGGACGTAGAAGAGATCAAGCTTAATGATTTTGCCTCTAGCTCTTCGGGGAAACTGAGGACCTGTGCTCAAAAGCACTAAGAGTTGCCGATGGGTTCCTTATCGGTTGCCAAGCGGTTGCTGTGGCTGTACTGCAGCTAGGCGGCTCAATTTCACTTCTGATTGAAGTCTCTTCCTGAGCACGTCCCGACGCTGCTGCGGTTCTGACCAGGCAACCGCTCAACCTGCAAACGAAACCTGCTGAATCTTTCTTCGAACCCGCACCATCCACGTGACGTGGCACGCCGGAACGTGCGCAGGGACGGCGCATCCGCAGGGACGGCGCCCCCGGGCCGCCCACAACCGCCGGACGGCCCTCGACTTGCTGCCATCCCAGGGTCCCTGTCTTTCTCTGTGGCACTGCCAAGGTTACTTCGATGGTGTGAAGCACAATCTGTCCATATCCAATGCCGATCAAACTCCATGGACCCTGCGAACATGATTGATCTTATTCGTAGGATTGGCGACAGGCCATACCTACGATGGCCTCCATCCTGCTAGCGATGGCCTCCAACGTAATTTCTATGGCATCCATGTGAAGGAGCAATACGAAAGAAGATAGTAGAAACAGGTGCCACGCTACTAGGAACAAGTGCCTTACTAGTAGTAACAATGTTTGCTAGTAGAAACAATAAGCTAATAGCTTCTTGTTCCTAGTAGTAAGGCCCTTTGCTCCTAGTAGCTTCTTTGTTACTACTAGTAAGGCACTTGTTACTAGAAGCGATGCACTTGTTCCTAGTAGCTTCTTGTTCCTAGTAGTAACAAGCAATATCTCAACCTCCTCTTTCAAGCGACCGAAGCTATACGCTGAAGGCACTGCGCTCACGCCGTGCATGCCACGATCGTCCGTGAGAGGCAATCGATGAGCTACAAAACATACCAACCATATATCTAAATCATATATTATATTGTAGATCGATTCTAGATCAATTCTAGATCATATATCATAACATACTTACCATCCATCTAATCTAGAGGCTATCTAAATCATTCTACATCGAATTTATTCGTGCGATGCTATCCCAATCTCGATCGTTCTGCCCAATGCCCCAATGGGACAACAAGACTCCGCAATGCCGCCACTCTTGTTGAGCTTTTTGATGGCGACCTGCGCGTGGAAGAACACAATTTATGCTCTGTGGATATCACCCGTCAGAAAGGTTGCAGGATGAGAATTGCTGGGCACATTTGATGTCAGCCACATTCCAAATTGTCAAGACTTTAGGCCTTAAATGCTTCACTTGGCCGCAAGGCATCGTAAGGCTAGGCCAAATTTCCCCAAGCCCACCTGTGGCACAGCCGGCATGTCCAAGCGGGATGAACTCTCTTTTGCAGGTGGAAGGTTCATCTTCGACTGTCCTGCAGGCAGCGTCTGGATTCTGCTCTGCCAAGCCCCGTCGGCCACTTTCGAATCCCAGGACAAAAGAAAAGAAGACAAAGACAAGTCGGGGGCTTCACAGACTTAAGTGTGGCAAAAACAATGGAGAGTCATTACTAATTCGGCGTGGCAATGGCCTCCTAGTGTTTCAATTCAATGAAGAACTGGCCCCACAGCTGCCCTTTCCCGCACTCCTAGGTACACTGTGCCACAGCCACCGGAACCCAGTGCCCGCTCGGTCAGGCTGTAGCACCTATGTAGGTCCCAACCTCAAGGAGTCGCCAAGTCGCATAAGCGTTGGATGCGGAAAAAGACCTCCAAAAAAAAGACGCTACTAGGGGCTCCTGGCATTGCTACAAACGGCGCATTCTTGCTACTAAAAAAAACCTCCTCAAACGGATGAGAAAAGTGAAAGTGAAAAAAAACACATAAAAACACACACTTTCGAGCGCCTTAAGGCGCTGGATTGGACGGTCGAAAAAGTGGTGGACATGCGCTGCAAATGCCGTGCAACACTCGGACAGCATTCGTTTGAACGACACTCTCTGGCCACCGCTCCTTTTGGATGTCCCGTTGATTTTTGTGGAAGTGCTGCCAACCCCTGTGAAACAATAGGGGACTCACAAAACACGATAACCTACGTCTGCGACTTACTATACTTTTCAAATTGTGGCCTTGTGGCCTTGTACGAGCGTGCCTAGAACGTTCACCGGAACAACCGAACGATGGCGCAAAAGTGTATGGGCTGCGTCGGGAAACCACGATGTCCCCAGGTAAAAGGCTGCTCTCTTCCAGTGGGCTTCTAGGAACAATGGGCACTCTAAAAGGATAGGGGGCTCTTTCATTGGGTGTGTTCTGTCCCTGTATGCGTGATGAAAAAGCTTAGCTGGAACACTCAACCCCTGCAAAAAGGATGGGAGTCTCAGGCCATGTAAGCAATGTTGATCGTGTGATATCCTGCATGGTCATTCGAGCAACATGACGTGACGATGGAAAAGCACACCCGGGTTTAAAGGTGATTGAAACACCCTTGGGCACCCGGACGCAAAGCACCGCGGCTTCCAAATTGAAAAAGAAGACGAAGGAAATCGCCTCAGTCGACCCGCAAAACGCGCTCTTCATGTTCTTCATCCATGGAACCTGATTCTCTTTGACCGAAGGTCGGAACCGGGGTCTCCGTTCACACCAGTTCGCCGTTGACGATGAAGCAGTCGAGGCGCTGGATTGAACTGGCAACGTGTACATCATCCACACGTCTTCCAGGGGCACCAAGTCTCCGGAGTCTCCGGTCCTCGGAGACGATCGTCAAGGAGGCGCGGTCAAGAAAGTCGAGAGGAGCGAGGGGCCGAAAACCGAAGAGCCATGGCCTCCAACCTAGCCATGGCCCCCCTAGAACCTCCTACAGCACCTCCTCTTTCAGTAAGGGCGACTATAAGAGGGCGACTGGTAGGCTTCTAGATTTTCGGGGTATTTCCCATGCAGGTTTGAGAGAGCGGAACATGAGTGAAGATGATTCAAAAATGGGTACCGCACTGCATTAGCCATCCATTGCCATAAGTACAGTCCGCTTTTCTCTTTTCTGCACTGAATCAGCTCCATGTGTCTCAGGGATGTTTCAAAGAAAAACCTGGAAAAGTGAGTGATCACATGATGGCAAATGCACACACACACCGCAGGAAAACCCATATGAATCCTGTACGGAAGTCTCGAACGAAATGCTTGGTTTTGGAGGCCTCGCATGGAGTGTTGCACAAAATGCTCGTTGTGAACACTGCTGTGACTTTTGGAGAAGTCTCACACAAGCGTAATGCAAGAGTGTCCACAAGAGTGCCCAAGAGTGTCACACGAGAGCGTTTTTAAAGCAGTGTCCTATAATCAGGCACGTTCACAAGAGAGTGTCCCAAAAAGAAGGCTTTCACAGTAGAGCATCACGTAGTGGTATCCTAGAAGAGTGTCACACAACTTGTACTTCTGGTTCCTGGGCACAATCATCGCTAGTAGGTTGGAGGCCATGTGTTTTGATAAATAATTTGAAAACAAATCAATTAGCAAAGGTGAGACCTGAGGAATCTGCGAAGCCTGTACGTTCTTCAGCCTTCAACATGTTTAGACACTATCTCGCAGGTCAAACAACTTTGAGTCTCGGCTTTCTGAACTGCAAAGCGTTTGGGAACATTGTTTGTTGCCGAAACTCCAATGTAGGAACATTCTTAAATCAACTATAGGTGTTTAAATGCAAAAAGGTTTCAATACGCGTGGTTGGCGTATTGACTGCAATATAGTTCAATTGTTCAATCTTCAAGAAGAGAGCCACAGGATCGCTGACCTGCAAACACACCGAACATATGTTTGGGGATCAACCTTCCTTACCTACTAGCGATCGTCTCCAACCTAAGAGCGAAACATGATACCAACATGCCGCGTGCTCTAGTTCCTTACCGATCGGTCGACTGATTCAAGGCTCGAAGGTAACACTGCAGGGCGTGGCGCTAGAGCCAGAAGATATTGCTCCTCTTTCTCAACCTAGGCATTTGTTGCTCGTCAAGGCAAACAAAACCTCAAGAAAACGACTGTTCTCAACCTCATTAAGATGAATTGAGCTTAAAAGCAACCCATGACCGGCCCGTGACCTTTGATATCCCACTTACCTGGTCTCAGTTTCTCGCCTGCAACAAATGAGAGAACGTGGTAATTTCAGGAGCGAGACGGAAGAACGAAAAAGAAAAAAGACGAGTAGTAGCAAAGAGAAGCTACTAGTAACAAGGGCATTACTATTAGTAGCAAGAAGCTACTAGTAACAAGGGCATCGCTACTAGAAGAGCCTTCTCGGTGTTTCCTGATGTCGGTTGACTTTGGAAGGGCTTCTAACTGCCAAACCCATCCCTGCCGAGCCCAGTTTGCACAATACAACTGGTTTGCTGATGCCAAAGGACAACCTCTGAACGGCTACTGGCCGAGATGTAAACGAGGTCTGCCATGAGCAAGGGCACTGACAAAGACAACTCCTGACGAGGGCACTCCACGGGTTCTTCGACATCGAAGAACTGTATGGTGTCTGGTCTGATTTCGATTCTCCAGAGGACTTATGGAGCCTTCCCTTTTCTAGGAAACGGAGGCCATCACTAGTAATAGGTTGGAGGCCATCGCTATTAGGAGCAAGGACGCTACTAGGTTGGAGGCCATCGCTATGAGCTTTTCTTCCCTTTTCTTGTTTTCTCACCCTGTGCGGTCCCCCACACCCACGAGGTGACACCCCGAGAATTGCAGCGAAGGCGGAGGCACTGCACGGAGGAACCCGGCCTGGTTGGAGAAGACACGAGTGTTGGGAAATGTCCGCCACGGTGCCAGGAAAACATCGTCATCCCTTTTATTGGAGAAACACCGCTACTTGGTTGGAGGCTGCCACTAACCACTGAGTCTCCTAGGAAAACGGAAAAGAGTGAACATGCGAGGGATGGACTTCTTTGTGAACATCTTGAAGCTCCCCCATCTGGCATAGCTCATATGACTGCCTTCTTTTGCATCGCGCTAGCCATGCTTCATGATCTCAAACCCTCCGTGATGATTTTGTGCTGGTGCTTCGTCATTGGTTGTGTTGAACTTAGTCGTGTCCACCGCTGACATGTCAAACCAGCAAAACAGAATGCAAGGAAAACATGTTTGTGAGTCTTTTATGGTCGTTATTTGAGCAAAAAATATCTGAAATGGCCTCCGTAGCATCTGCTGGAGCCGTGGGAGGATCCTCAGCAAACAAAGAATTGGAGAGGGGGGGCATCCCCTGCATGTCAGGCCTTTTAGACAGCACCTTAGTCTTGGAACTAATGAGGGGTGGAACCTACTAGAAATGGCCTCCAACCTAATAGCGAGGGCCTCTCCAACCTAAGAGCGATGGCCTCCAACCTACTACCGATGGCCTCCAACCTTGGAACTAACAACAGGTGGAAGATGTCAAGACTGAAGCCCCTTGTAAAATATTTGTCCAAGAAGCGTTCTTGTTGGCAGGCAGAGAATGGCAGGAGCAGAAAAGGCCCGAAAAAAGCAATCATGGTTCTAAAGAAATCCGCTTAGCAGCTTAGCTCTCTTGCAAGACTGGGGGATCTTTGTAGGAAGGGCTTTTAGATCTTTGTAGGCAGACTGGGGGCAGACTGCAGGCAGACCTTTTCCAACTCAAGGCTTCACCATGCTTCGAGCATCTTCGCGTGCCTCTTCCCTTTGTGTCACAGCGCTTTTTTCCACAGAAAGCTGAACACATGAACTCAAACACCTCAAGTTCAGACCCTCTCAGCTTTGCTGATTGTCTCTTTCTTTTTGTTGGGTCTTACCGAAACAAACATGCATCGATCCACACAGCCTAAGGGTAGCTCAGTCCATTCCGCGGTAAAGAAAGAGAGAACGAAAACAAGGAGAACGGCCTCAAGGTGTAGAGGAAGCGCCATTTAAAGAAAACGCATCCTGCTCCTAGAAGCGATGGCCTCCAACCTAATAGCGACCTTTCTTAAAGAAAAAACCATCCTAAAGGATCCTTCCCGGTTCGCGTTGCTTTAAACTCCCTCCCGTTGGCGAGAGGCTGCGCTTAGCACTTCATCGCGAGCTGCCCGCTTCAGGAGGTTCAGCAAGGACTCCTAAGCGACTGCGCAGCTCTTGTCGGAATCGTTTATAGTTCTTAAATAGGGGGCAGGCCACTGGAAGAGGTATAGAGGTAAGCTAAGCATTTAGTAGCTCTATTTGGGTACTGGACGCTACTAGGCACTGGACGCAGGAGAGCTTAATCTATTCATGTGGTTCCTAACCTAGGGTCCTAGATTTGTAGGACAACTGTGGCGAGGCGAGATGTAGCCATTTCAACTGCTTCAAGGTTCTCTGGCCCTTAGCTCGAGTGAGCAGTTCATAAACCATATGTGTACTTGGATATGCTTCTCTTTAACAGCAATGGCCAACTCAGGACAGGTTTCGTTTGGATTCAGTTACCTGCACCATCTGCACCCTCCCACCAAGCTAGCAACAAAGCCAGGAGGAAAATCCAAAATGAAATTGAGAAAGTCATGCATGTCGTGACGCCAACTGCGCTCCTTCTACAAAACACGGGTGCTGTTGAAGAATGTTGGCGGCTCGTGGACTACATGTAGGTAGTTATACACAGATTCCAAAAAGAGGTCCAAAGGTCTAAAGGAAAATAGTAGCTTCTTGTTCCTAGTAGCGTCCTTGTTACTACTAATCAGGCACTTGTTACTAGAAGCGATGCACTTGTTACTAATAGCTTCTAAAAGAACTGCATGGAAACCAATACAAGAAAATAGAACAGCCGAATGAGGCCTCACGACGGCCTCACGCCAAGCGTCGCGACGCCCATTCTTTCGGCCTTCCTGCGAAAGAAATATCGTGCACCAACTCGAGCTGAGGCAAACCCAAGAAAAGACCAACTGGAGCAATAGGATGTTCAAACCAAAAGCCTTTTTTGTTCCTGAGGTCGTTTCTTTTCATTATTTTAAGCGTATGTGTGTCATTTTTAAGTGGCACAACCCTTTTTTTTGTTTGGTTTTCAATTGGAAGGTCGTTAGTGCCACCACTTTGGGTGACAAAGACCCACGCATTCCGCGTCCTGACATCTTGTGAGTGGCCAATGTGCACTAGCTTGATGCCAATGTTACTAGTAGTACTGCCAGGAGCCCCTAGAAGCTTCTTGTTACTACCAGTAAGGCACTTGTTACTAGTAGCGATGCCCTTTGTTCCTAGTAGTACGGCCAGGAGCCCCTAGTAGCTTCTTGTTACTACTAGTAAGGCACTTGATAGGTAGCGATGCCCTTCGTTACAGAAGAAAAATGAAATGCTCACAAGTATGAACGCGTCTCACAAAAATAATGTCCGACACTCACTGCAAAACCCAACGTTGGGTGGTGTGCAGCGAGTTTGCGAATGAATTTGGTGGCATCCCTTCTAAAAGGAAAGAATTGCTTGACCACGTTAAGTTTAGGTGTCAAAAGTCTAGGTATCAAATCAATCAAGCTTGAGAGTGAGTCCTAGCCTACTACTTACCCCTTACCACTAGCTACCACTCACTAGCTACCACTAGCTACTTGAGCTTACTATGGCCTACCCCCCCCTTTTCCATCCTAAAGAAAAAACAAAAGGTTTGAGATGCGTCTTGGCCCTGGCTCAACCAGCACCGCTTTGGCCAAACCCTGCCTCTCCGATCCACGGCACAGGCGCCCTCGAGGAAGTGCTCGGCGTATGCACCTCGGTGCATATCTGCATCTAGAAAAACTTCAGAGCCTGAACACGTGCAGAAACTCTATTGAAAGAACCTTTAAAAGGAAAGAAAGGAGGACAAATAAAGAACGAAAGAAGGAAAGAAAGGAAAGAAGAAAGAAAGAAAAAGGTCCGAAGGATCAGCAAAGAGATCCTCAAGTGACTTGGACTCATGATATTCGGTTTTGGCATTCTGGCCCTTCAACAAGGCACCCACGGGAAGTCCAACTCACACTTCATCTCTCCATCACTACAGTGTATTACAGCCTTCGAGCATCAGTTAGAGCCTCTCAACAATGGCATTACGACTATCTTACCGATGGCCTCCAACCTACTAGCGACTATCTTACTAGATAAGTACCAACCAAACTTGGGTGGCAGGGTGGGGGTTGACGGAGTGCATCTCCTTTTGGAACGACAAGGCACCGGATGAAGGAAGAGCCATTGAAAGCCCTTGGCGGCTTCTGCCATAGCTGCAGCCCTTGGGGCTCACCCCTTCGCCAAAACAGCTGCAGGGACAATGCACTTGGCGAAGCTGGCGTGTAAGTTTTCTTGCAAGGCCTCAAGGGGAGTAGCCTTCTTGGCGAGCCTTGTTTAGTGCACAATGCAAACTCCAACCAAAACCATACAGTTCCAAACACTCTTCAATCTTGCTCAAATAACCCACTCACGTAGCATGCTACTGGTGAATGCGATGTCACGGCAACCTTTGCAGGTCCATGGCAGGTCCATGGCATCAGCATTCCGTCAAAATCAAGGAGATGTTATGTTCCTAGTAGCTTTATTGTTACTAGTAGTGAGGCCAGGAGCCCCTAGTAGCTTCTTGTTCCTAGTAGCGATGCCCTTTGCTCCGTTCGTAGCGAACATTGTCACCCATCTCACCAATCTTTTTCGCAGCGTCTACGCATGAACGGTTCGTGTCTACCCAGTCTACCCTTCAAAGTCTCAGAAAGGTTCTGCGAGATAGCCCAGTCTCGAAGTAGCCTTCTGAGGATAGCCCTTTTAGAACCCCCAAGGGCGTTGCTACTAGCAAGGGCATTCCCGTCCTGCTGGTTCCCCACCAAGTGATCATGCGAGGTTTCTTTCAGAGACTCGTGGAGATTCTGTGTCTGTACAGGGAAGCGACACAGGGCGAGGGAGCAAACCGAAGCAAGACCACATCCAAAATGAACTTAACAAGAAACATATCTCGCAATGATGGTTTCTCCAGATCAAGCACTTCACCCTGGTGCTGAAGCATCCTGGAAAACCGGAAGGCCAAAATCGGAAATGAAACATGAAAAAGGAAAAAATAGAACCAAAAACAAGATAAATAAACTAAGAACATGAAATAAAAACCTAGACCAAGTAGAACGACGGTGCACCACCGGAGCTCTCTCCACCGGTCTCAACTTCAGTCCGATGCAAAGGTGGGCACACGCTCTTCGCCTCGAGGACCCAGGCGGCCCTCCTCCTGGCATCGCGACGAACGGGGCGCTCCTGGCATCGCTACTAGGAGCAAAGGGCATCGCTACTAGGAGCAAAGGGCTTTACTAGTAACAAGGACGCTACTAGGA